>JBBDHG010000012.1:715000-1165000 GCA_037951165.1 Lophius americanus | reverse complement strand
TGTTTCAGACGCTGAAGGTCACTTTGCTCTGGCTCGTTAATGGACCTCATTCATTTATAATTTTACTCGGACAATGGACAGTTTGTAGTTTTTGTGACAATGGCCCAGTTTTTCCTTGAAGGACTTCTCGTACGACCTTTGTGTTAACGCGATAACTCAAAAGCCAATTTATGGATCATCTTCAAATTTTATACGCACATAGACCCTAGTGCCAGGAAGAACTGGATTCGTTTTGGGGAAGGTTTGTTGTATATTTCTGAAACGATGGGGAGCTTTATTGTGCTTTTTGAGATAAAACTTCTCAACCGCTAGATGAACCAAATTAGAGGCGATCTATCTTATGTGTCATATCTTAAGTGTGAAACGGACTCATAGAAAAAAAAGTCCACATCGAGGGCCGAAAAGGAGATAACCGTTAATTTCTTCTGCCATAAAAAAAAACAATAAAAGTAGACTGTTGCTTCTCGTATCTGTTCCTGCAGCCAGGAGCAGCTGCGCCTCAGCAAACAGGATTAGCCTAAAGTGTAACCGAGTGACTGGATAAACGATGATATCTGACAAGAGAGGATTGGTAGAAGCGCTGGCTCTCTTGATTGACACACCGGCTATGGCAGTGCATTCTGGGACATATCTGTAGTATCGTAGTATCTGTGGTGTTTGTTTTGTATACCATCAGGGCCAGGTATTATAGAAATTAGATATTGTCTCGTGGGCCAGATAAAATTCCTCGGGCCTTGAGTTTCACATGTCTGACATTGAGTATTTGATAAAGACTCCTGCTCTGTGTTTTGCTTTTTTGTTGTGTAAACTGCTTTGTTATTGGATTTAATGAGCGGCCCCACCTCAAACCTATTTTTCAGCAGCAATTGAGTTGTCCACAGATTCTCCTCTGGGCTTTCTACTAAATAATGATGGGGTAAATCCCTCCTGACAGGAACATGCTGGCCAAAGTGAGATTAATCACGGCTGCTCGGGGGATGATATTCTTTGTTTCTGTTAATTTACAGTCGCGTCGTGACGGAGATCCTAAACAAACATCACACCTCACACCATACGCATCAAACAGCAGTGTGAGTTTATAAACCTCTTATGTCCTATTATGTTTCAACCGTTTCTCACATGAAAGTAAAGATAATTTGCTCTACTGCCTTCCTTCATTCTCCTTTTTATCTCCTATGTTGTTTATTTCAGCAGTTCTGGACTTCACACGAGGTAGATATTCATAAATGCTGAGGAACGATAAGTAGATGAGGCCAGTACAGTTCAACAGAAGAGAGGTTATGTAAGTGAAACTAGAGGAATATGGGGAGAGACAGCGTTTAGTTAGGAGGCTAAACAGAAGATCAAAGTGAACAGCGACTCCTTTTAGCCAGGTCTGATCGGGGAACACGGTTGTCAGGCGCCGCTCTCCCTGTAGTCTCATGGTATGGTGAATATGTGAAGGTGGGTGTCACAGAGCTGACAGTGGATGTGGCCACAGGGCAGCTCTGGTAGACAGACGAAAGTCTGTGCAGAGAGGTGGTGGTGGCGGTGGTGGTGGTGGTGCATTGGTATTCATAGGTATAGAGTATGAATTCTGTACAAAAGGGGCGGGGCTTGGCTTTTCCACCGGAGCATTCAGTGCTATAACTTCTACAATTAAACTGCCCTCAAATACCTTCACAGTTACTCTAAAGCTAACTCAAAGGAGTAACCAACCCATATTCAAAGACAAAGTAACGTTTATCTAGTGGAATAAAGTTCGTAAAACGAGGCTCAACGTCATCATACGACCACCGACAAAAAAAAAAAACTGCAACAAATGTAAATAGGATTCTTCTCGGCATAGAATACGTGTCTTCAGGCGTAAGACTGGATCTGGACCTCATTCACCCCACAGCAAGAGGAAACCATCTACAGCCAGTAATAATCAAGAGATATTTATTAGATATAGGTCGTAGTGGAAAGCGACTTTGTTACTTTTCCATTATAAGGTCCTTTTCCATTGGCATGGAGGCCAGACCTATTTATCCAATAAGTTTTAATTTGTTAAAAACTACCTTTCAGCACAAGCAGAAGATATTATGAATGAACCTACCTAGCATACCCTACAATACCAAAGACCTAAATGAAAACTTCTATATCTGATTGGTTGAAATAAATTTTACCATCAACATCCTGGTTATTTCCAGAGCCAGAGGCATTCTCGCTGAAAGTTGCTGCCTAGGGCGACAAATGTTTTTTAGAGAAGATTCTGACGGAGTCTGGGCCAGCAGAGAAGGCCTTACTGGCCCTGGGGGCCCATCACTGCATGTGTGAACTAACATATGCCGGCATAGAAAGAGCAGCAGACACATTCATCTATCACCGCAGTAAACACAATCTCTGACAAATGTTTTCCTGCCTTTGTACGGCAGCTTGGATCTCAAGCAGTAACTTAAACTCCCAATGGTCTTATTAAAGAGGCTCTTCTGAAACCACTCCCCTCCTTTTGAAGTCGGGGCATCCAGTATGATATGTGTGACAGATTTGTCGTATCCGTCGGGTTAATAAGGTGCTAGCTTATCTACTATGACTGGCAGTTATTTTCTATTATTTAGCGCGTAGCGTAATTACACTGCATCAAGTCACATCATTAAACCAACTGTTACCCTTCCTCTGCTTTTAGAGGGCAGCATTCGGCATCGACTGCTCTGTGACAGGCGCTCCGCAGAGGCCCGATCATGTAGTCTTATTATAGAGACAAATCAAGTGTACCGAAGCCCTCCTCCCTCCAGCCCTCCTTCCTCAAGGTTATTTTCAAAGACGCCTCCATCCGCGGTACAGTATGTGGGTTGGGCTTTAAGTAAGCCCTGCCACCAGAGACGTGGCGCAGGTCTTTGCAGTAGAAGTGAGACGACTTCTGAGGCCACAGAAAGACATGGGTGGGACTAATTTAAACCCCTGGGAGGCCTGCAGTGGCCGGGCTTTTGCCCCGATGGAAGTTGGACCACTTTAGTTCTGGGTGTGTTGTGCTTCACACACATCGCAAAGTCACTGTCAACTTAGGCTTTTCTGGGTCATAAAGTACGACCGCCTTGAGGAGTTCTTGAGAAGCGGCGGCGCTCATGTTCTGCCTATGAGCAGCAAGCAGACTTAAATAATAGCCCAATCCTCACGTTCCACAGAGAAATATGACGATATGGACTCCAGAGATCTCCTACGTATTCCGGCCGTCTGTGATGCGTCTCCTCTTTTGCAGCTTGTTGAATCTAAAGAGATGAATCCCACAGCCTGTCCTCTCTGAGGAGGTTCTTATTCATGCAGTCCAGGACCGGGCCGCCGCAATATCTCCTAATAAAATCAGTCACTTGGTTTCCAGGCGAGTTAGACTGTGGGTATGAAGGTGAGCAGATTGTTGCAGCGCCGACCTGAATCCCTTTTGGCAGGAAGCCAGGCATTAGTCATATCCCCATATTCCTTAAATTATTGGTTCTGACATCCTCACTTTTACCGGGTTTAATCACTCTCTGCTCCGTCGTCCTGCTGTGGCGGGGATAATCACCCAATCCATCGAGAGAAGACGCAAATATATTAACTTCCAGGCCTCATGTTTACTTCTAGCAAATACCTTTGATTTAAACCCTCAAATGAAATATGAAGTTATATCCTAAAGACAATGTTTTAGTGAAAAAAAGAAAAAGAAGAAAAGAAGAGAGAAAGCTCATCCTAGTGAGTAAAATATGAAATATACACGACCGGTATCCTTGAGTCCATTCATGGGCGTCCTGTGTGGAGGAAATGGGCCAAATGGTAGTCCCAAAACTTTTGGAGAAAGCTTCCCCTAGTTTCTGGAAATTATAATAATAATAATAACACATTTAATTTATAACGCACTTTACATTTGGATCAAATCTCAAAGCGCTACAAGGTAAAAGCAGATAAAAGCATCAGTAGAAAATACAATAATAATTATATAAAAATATTCAATATTCATCTTTCTACTACTATGAAGAACTACGTTTATGCCCTCGTCCCCCTTTTTTTTTTAAATCTCTCAGTCGTCTGTGGAGCCCTCAGATGGTCCGGGAGGGCATTGAGGGCTCCACAGACGACACATAAGACTAAAATATGGGTAAAACATGAAATAAACATGCTAAATGTCCTCGCAACGATTCATACGCACAACATTTTGACTGAATCAGATAAACGGTTGAGAAATTATGGTCAAAAAAACATTTTCAGATAAAGCTCCCCCTAGTGTGAGAAATATACAACCAAAGTTCCCCAAAAAATACCCAGCTCTTCCTCAGACAAAGGTCTATGTGGGTATAAAATACGCAAATGATCCATGAAATAGTTTTTGAGTTATGAGGTCAAAACAAATGACTAAAACGACTTTTCGGCAATATTCTGACGGGATACAGCATTGTGTATTTTAAACATCAAAAGTATTCTGATGTAAGAAGGATTCTCTTCCACATGTGTGAAACTGTTTCTCTGTTATTGGCTGTAAACAGAATTCAGTGAAATGTATCAGATCGGCATTAAAGGCTGAATTCATTGGCGGTAGGTGGACAAGATAATCCAGATATATGCGCTCACTGACTCTTCATCATTAATGCTGCGTTGATTGGAAACATCATGAGATCTAATAGTGGCTCCACATATTTGATGCAGTGCACCATTTCAGAGACGAATAATCAGTTCAAGGATTTCACCCATGCAGAGAGATAAATACGTTTTATTATCCGAAGCTCATTAGTCGCTACGCCAACTCTGTGGTAAAAGCTTTATTGTTCTTTTCTCTTTCTTTTGCATCCCATAAAATTTTATTTCCGTCTTATGTCCCACTTCCAGTACGACTCACGAGCCGTAATGTCTCTTTAAAGTTCCCGCACACCTCTTGTGAAACTCTTTGTCATATTATTAATGGCACTCGACCGCCTAGGGGGGGGGCGTGGCTTAAATGAGTTTCGGAACATAGCAAAGACAAATGTCCAGAAACCATCGGATGTCAAACTAGGGGTGGAGCTGAAGGGCTACAGGATGACGACTCAGACTCCTGCAAACAACGAGAATGCTAATAAAAAACATACATTAACCGTTCGCCTCATTAAAAAAGTCGCCGCCACCTCGCTGAGAACGCACGATGATGAAATGTGAAACGTAGCGTGACCAATCCCCCCATGATGCACATACATACTCTAATTCAATATAGGAGGCATTTGCTGCACATTCCCACGTCCATAACGAGGATAATTAAGGGCACTTATCCCTTTCTCCTCCAATTACTGCTCACGCACAAACAGCCTCTTATATATAATTAATATGCGCTGAAAAGCAGTAATTAACGGAAAGGTCGGCACGTCCGTAACTCCCCGGTTTAATCTATTGAGCTTTTTCACAGATAAATCACTCAGCCGTGAGACCACTTAGAATTTTAAAGTGTCCTTTCGCCAGCCGTTTGTTTATGTTGTTGTTTACAGCTTTAGGCTTGTAAACCTTCCTGTACGAACGGCCTCCTCCCGCCTTTTCCCTTCTCCCCCTGTAAATCCATAAAACTCTTCCGTATGCTTGACTCCTCCGCCCTCATCCTCTGCCTCTCTGCTCTCCTGGCGGCGAACCCTCCCGTCGTCCCCACAGCAGGGGTATATATATAAATCCCCCAAAGGTCCCCGACCTCCTGCGTTGCACAAGCGATCGCCCTGATTAAACGCCTCAAATTAAATGTGAAGTTTGACCACAATATATATATATTTTTAAATTAAAACCTCCACCTAGTGAATCGAATACGAACTGTTAGAGTGAAATATGATGCATATAAAAATGATTTCATGAAGTTGTTATTTATGCACCAAATCAGGACTGGATCGGATCAGCGGTGGGTTCTGTACGAAAAACAAGCTCCCATGAGTGAGTAAAATATGATCCAAACAAAACAGATCTCCATTCATTTGGGTCAAAAGTTCTGTCTGAAAAACAGTGTTTTTACGTAGAAAAGCTCCGCCTGTGGAATAAAACATGAACTTATAAAACTATAAAAAGATGGATGGTTGAGAAATTACGGCTCGAAAACTTCTGGATATAAAACTTTCACTCGTGTCGGAGATATACGACCAACTTTTCCCAAAATCCATCCAGTTCTTCCTCTCATTAAGGTCCATGTGGATATGAAGCTCGAAAATGATCCATGAAATGGTTTTTGAGTTATCAGGATGGATCTGCTGCGGCGGCGGTGGCGGCGGCGATGATGACGATGTCATAATAATTATTACATATTGCAGCAGCTGAATGTAGGTGGAGTGAAGATGTGGGACGTTGATGCAGTTTATCTCAAACAGAAATATGGAAGGGTGAGCCTGAATGTGAAGAGGAGGATGATGAGGTCATGTTTGTGCCTGCCGGCGTTACAAATAACTCAATAGCGTCTTAATGATTTTACAATCCTGCCGCATTTCTGTTTTTATTTGACTTTGACGGTACATTTCCTCCACACTGATCCGGCGCTGATCCGGAGACTCAGACTGGATCAGTCCGGTGTGGCTCCACGGCTGTAATGAACACGGATGCGTCAAGCAGGGTGGGAGGGGGGACGCCGGCGGCGATGTAAACAGCGGCCAATTACCTGACTGGATGATGATTCTTTACCCGGTTAGTGCAAACACGTAAAGAGGGAAGAGCGTCTGCTGTGAGGCCCGGCACCGGAGTTCTGCACACTCCAGTAATCCATTAGAGGCACAGCACCAGCCCCGGTCCTGCAGCTTCTTCCAGTTAGTACCATTCTAGCGGTTCAATTATCTTTTTAAAAGAATAGAAGAAAGGTTCCAGCAGCAGTCTCGACAGAATACGTCCCAAAGAGGGAAAAACTCAATTCTTCAACCCGCATTTTATAGGAAAATATACCAAAAGAACCGAGTAAGAAACTTCTTTTGGTCTCGTTCCGCACAGTTTTGGTGTCGGATGCCCGTCCAGACACAACCCTCCTATTCATCGGGCCTCTGGACCGGTACTAGATGTAGCTGGTAGCACTAAGTACCTCGCCTAAGGGTCCACGGATTTAGTTACCTGCTAGGGTTTTAGTGTCTTCATGGTGACGTCATTCCTGTATTCTGTGTTCTCGCCCATTTAAATGATGAACCCATCCCCTCGCTAATTTCAACTTTGAATCTCTGCGATCATTGTCTGATGAAGACACCAGGGGTCAAAGGGGGCCACAGAGGAGCTGTTAACCATCGTTATGGAATCTGGTGTTGATAATTATTTATATTGTTTCTCTCTCACGCTGCCTCACGTCTAATTTAGACTAATTTCAACCTTCCTTTTCCCTTTATAATTATTTATTAATCATAGACCTTTTTTTTTTGCTCTCAGATTCACTTTATTTTAATTTACTTGATTGTTTGTGTTTATATTTCCTGCTGCGACGGAACTATTTCCTGTAAAGGATGAATAAAGTATCGCTCTATCTTTCTTGAAATGGTCTATTTTTCACGAATGTTTTTTTAATTGTTTTATAAACACGTCTGACCCGAAGGATTCGTCACTTTATGGTAAATTGAAATCGACTGAGAAATGAAATTATAAAGAAATGAAGTAAAATATCCGGAGAAAAAGACATTTTTAAATATTTTTCACCCTTAGTGATGACATTGAAATGACATTGAAGGCTCAACACCACGTAGGTAGATTCCTCAGGCTCGTGTGGAATGGTTGGAGGGGAGATGTTAAATACCCAGGACGTAGTCTGGCCCCATCACTGCGATGTCAGGGTGTAGACCGCCTCGCTCAGGGACCCCTCACTACTTCCATCGTTTTCCTGATTGCCACAGGAGATTAAGTGACCTCAGGAGCCTGAGAGGAGCTGGTATTACTCACCTTGACCGGACTCTCTGCTCCGCAGGTTTCCAATCAGAACTGGAGCCGAACCCATATCCCCCCCGAGCCGCTCCTGGAGGTCACGGCCCTCTGAAGTGTCTGCTTGTGACAAATAGCTGCTGGAGGGTCGGCCCACCGAGAAATACCGAGGGGGGGTGTGTGTGTGAGTGGAAGGGAATGGAGAACGGGTGCAGGACCTGAGCGGCTCTGGCAAACAGTTTGAGAGTCTCCGGGCAGAATAAGTCCAAATGTGTGTTTTATTTTTTTTACTCACTAGGGGGCGCCTTTCCACAAAACACACTGTTTTCCAGACATAACTCTAACATTATTTTGTGGATCATTATTAAAATGTATAGCCATATAGACCTTAGTGAGAGGAAGTACTGGAGTAATTTTGGGATAAGTCAGTTACATATTTCCAGCACAAGGGGGAGTTTTATCTCCTAAAGGTTTTTGGGCCATAGTTTCTCAACTATTGATCCGATTTGGTCCAAATTTGGTTCGTAAGAATCGACTCAGTGAGATCTATCTTGTTTATTTCATAATCTACCAATATTTTAAACTTATAGCTCATATAGATTTTTGTTTCTATAAATACCGTGGAAAGAACTTTGCATTTCATTTTAATGGGTGTACAACGCAGGGGATAGGGGACCTTCTTGGGATAGTTTAGTTGTAGAATATCACAGTGAGCACTCCTTTAAGCGAGAGAGACGAATGATGCACAAAGTTGTACTTTAAAAAAAAAAAAAAAATTGCTTTATTGATCAATTATTAATTTTAGCTTAATATTGAATTATTAATTTAAGGTTGGGGGAGTTTTTACACACTGAAAGTTTTTATTCTAAGCAAACATGCCGATGCAAGCGTTGAATATGTAGCTTCTGTCCCGCCTCCTCGCTCTCTTTGATCAGGCATGCATCACCTGCTCGTGCCTCAGAATACCTGTGATAGTCTTACCTTCAGTTCACCTCCAAACTTTCAGAGAAGCAGGAAGTAGAGAGAGAGAGAGAGAGAGAGAGAGAGAGAGGGGAGGGTGAGAGAGTTCGTAGATGTTTTAAACATGAGGGTTTTTTTCCCGTTGCCTGAGTTTCGCCCACAGCCATAATTAAATCGTTAATAAGTGAGACCCCTGGAAGAAATACATGAAGAAGTAATTCAATTTAGGGCTGAGTTCATTGGAGGAGCAGTAATGGAGAGGAGCGGTGGGCGTGGAGGTGAACCCACAGGCAACAAATGGGACGCATTAATGCAACTCCTGCAAATGTTACATAGCTGCTGTACCCCGATGAAGATGTCAGAAAGCCTTCATCAGCCCGAGGAGGGAGAGTTTGAAGAGGTGAGGTCATCGTTTTATCTTTTACCCATTTATTTTGTGAACAGAGGACCAAACTGTTACAAAGTTGTTGAACTCATGGATTACACTAAAAAAATATATATATAAAAAAGGAATAATTGCTTAAAGTTGATCCAACTTATAATTGCATGAAGTATTTGACTTAATTTAACCCTTCCATGTCCTCACAAAGAAAAAAAATTAGTGATTGTTTGTAAATGTTATTTCTTTCCTGTGGTGTCCCCCAGGGCTCCATCCTCGGTCCCTTACTTTTCAGCATGTACATGCTAATGGGTCATATTATAAACAGGCACATATTTTCTCCAATTTTCTAAGAAATAATTAAGTAGGAAATTAAAGTGCTTAAATATTATATTGCTTAAAAATATATATATATATATATTTTATATTTGGTGATATTAGGTACGTTCTATAGCAAAAATGTTAAACGTATATACGGGTGTAGGTGCAGAAGTCTAAGAGAAGACGCATCTGAAAACTGACTTCCGGCAGTCAAAAGTAGGAGTTGTGTTCTAAGAATCCATTCATCACCTCCACCCTCATCTCCAGAACATTCATCACCTCCACCCTCATCTCCAGAACATTCATCACCTCCACCCTCATCTCCAGAACATTCATCACCTCCACCCTCATCTCCAGAACATTCATCACCTCCACCCTCATCTCCAGAACATTCATCACCTCCACCCTCATCTCCAAAACATCTCTCTCCTCCACCCTCATCTCCAGAACATGTCTCTCCTCCACCCTCACGAGGCTCGCCCCGCGGGCCGACCTCGCAGCCTCGACCCATCCCAGTGGGAAATAGAGAGTCCTCTTCTTGAATACGTCTGCTGAGGTCTTTAGTCATGCCTGGCGTCTCCCGGCGCCCGTCTGGCCTTCCCCCGGAACAACTGTGACACGGATGGGAGCCTCCGAGGAGGAGTGTGGATTTACCGCAGCCCTTTCATGTGGCGGCGGCAGTGCGTTGGCGGCGCACGCCATTGCAATATTGAAATGTGATGCGACGGCGATAGGAAAGGGCGAGGAACTGCCAGCAGCTAACAGGAAGTCCTCAGTCACCTCTTAACCCTTTAATGGCCTCACCAGCAAAGAACAAGGATGGAAAATGACTTTTTCTTTATTTTTGTTTTGTAACTACGCTTTAATGACCCCAAGACAATAATGGAACAATAGTTCTTTGCATATGTTATTTCTTTGGGGGCTTATTTACTCATCTAATATTTTAGAAACACTAAATGTACCATAATATTGGGTCATGTTTGCCTTTGAACTGTTAAAAAACAGTTTTTATCCTGTAAAGTTACATAATTCTATGAAGTAAGTCTTTACACCCCCAAAATAAAACCTACTTCTAAACAGCCTCGGTTAACTCCTCCTCCTCTGTGTCCATTCTGACCTACGGTGTCCCTCAGGGCTCAATCCTCGGCCCCTTACCTCAGTCCCATTTTTCAATAATAAACAGAGACTCAAAAGGAGTGTTCAAACTTATTTCACCTTCAGGAAACACAAATGGAAAAAGCCAAATTCACATTATCTTCAAAAAAGAACTGACTTCATTCCAGTCAGAACGCAGGAGTCCAGGAGCGAGAGGGTCGCCTCCCTGGAGATCCAGCAAACACCAAGGCAGGCAGATAAAATGAACTCGTGGTTCGACCTTTTGCGGACTCTGCAGAGCTCTGCCGATCCAGAAGGTAGCAGCCGGCATCCCGGCGGACTCTCTCGGTTCTGCTGGCCGGTGGAGCCCAGAGTGAGGGGGGGGCCGATTGTGCAGTCAGATCATCTCTGCGGAGGCGACGCTTTAGCGGCTTTAACATGAACGCAATACATGTGATCCACGGGCCCCGGGGTAAGAGTGGGTGCCGGAGGCCTGTGAGCAGAACCGCCACTCTAGGACTATACAATATATATTCACTTATTCAATGCTTCATATTTCTCTGGCGCACGCCTGATTTTGCTCGCCAAAGAACTCCAGGAGACGCTGATGTTTATCTTCAAGCGCTATTATAGAAGAACCCTGGAGGCGCGGTTTGATCAACGGTTATTTCATCCACAGAACCGCTGAACTCTGATCACCAGAAGAAAAAAATGAAGATGATGACACCGTGCTCGTATTTCTACAATCTGCGTTCCTTCGCCTCGGTTGGCACCTCCCAGAGGGAGCGCGAGGAAACCCGGCATCAGCACTGCTGCATGGTTCAGAAAAAAGGAGGAGGGAAAAAAAAAAGCTCCTTTGCAGAATAAATCGCAGCTTTGTGACAAACAAGCGTCGGAAGATCCGGACGTTGTTTTGTGTTCAGAAATATCCGCCTCAGCAAGTTGTAGTGAGGGCAATCGTGTCACAACGAACAATCACCCGGGGTTCAAACTGTAAAATAAAAAATAAAATACGATAGTTAATAAATAAATACGAAAAATGGAGGAACTGGACATAATTACATTTAATTTCAAGTTAAATAATACATCAGAATGTACAAATATTCTTCAACCCGAGCCAGTTAACCACCCAGAAAGATTTTATGTCAGGGATCAAAGAAATATCAGCAGGAAAAAGAAAGAAAGAAAAAGGAAACTGTCTTTCCTTTGACTTCTGCTTGAATTCCAGGAAACGTAGCGCCATAAATATGATTAAATAATATGCAGATGAGTTCTAAAAGCTGGAAAAATCACTCATCATTTCACATCCTTGTACTAATTTCTTCCCTTTTCATCCCGAGCAGCCACTTCCTGCCGCACTGAGAGCAACAGTTGATGTAAGTCATAATTAATGCAATCAGACGCCTGCTTGAGCTACGAGGAAGATCCTGGTCTTCTGAGACGTCTTCAGAGGAAATCAACACTTAGGACTGATGTGACTGGGATCTGCTTGGATGGAGGAGATATGGTCCATCGCCGTCTTCTGACGGCGGCTTGAACACAAACTTTTCACCCACAATGAAACGACGGAAAAAAACAAGCTGTATTAAATAAACACATTAAATGTGATCATTTAAGGGGAAAGTGTGATCAGGATTCCACTCATTCCTGAGGGTCTCCTGAGGTGTTTGAGAAGCAGGGAGCTGCTAAGAAGGAGGAAGAAGAATCGACCCGGGTCAAAGAATCTCTGCGTGGCGCCGCCACAGAACGAAAACGCCGTTTCCTCTTTTATTGAGCAAATAATGTTAACTAATAACAATAATATGAGCTCTTATTTTTCTACAACGGACAACGTGGAAACAACTCTCACCCAACCTTTTTCGATCCGTCAATCATATCAGGAACAGCTCTTGCGTCGTTTGCCGCCGTCCTCAAAGGCTGCAGGGACGCCATGATGTTCCCCTCTGGTTGGATCCTGGGGAGAAGATTAATGGTCGCTCTGCGTCTCTCAACGGCACGGTTTGAAGGGGTTAATTACATCTAGGTCAGCGTTTTTGATGAGATCTAAGGATGTTCACCAGCCGCCACAAAGACAAAAAAGGCATCACAGATATATCCAGAAGCCTCCGGAGCATCTAAGCCGCCGGATGGATGTCGGCAAAAAGTGGGTCATCTACAGCATTAACCGCAGCCTTTTATTCCAACTAATTCTCTCTTTTCAACATGTTTCATTCCAGCTGGATGCTGCAGAGCCGCGCCGTCAAACTCACTCACAGAGGGGGGCTGAACGTTAAAGATGGGGTCCCCATCCAGAAGTCAGACTCCATTTTAATCTGGATTATTGTGACGGTTTTATTCTGAATTTATTCACTCATTTCATGGAATTCTGAATAAGCCAACGGAATAAACACTCAAATTACAGTTTAATTCAAAAATATATCAGTTTATATAATGTGAGTTTCACAGAAAAGGTTTTTATTCACAGCAGGGAAGAAAACTTTATTATTTCAGGTTATAAATTACATCTTGAATCATTTGTTGTTTTAATGAACAATATCAACAAAAAGGGAAATTTAAATGACCTCTGGGAAATGGCTGGGCGGATTGAACCGTTTCTTTCTTCTGTCGCAATAAAACGGTAGAAGCAGGCTGCTGCTCCTCGTATCTGTTCCTGCAGCCAGGAGCAGCTGCTCCTCAGGAATCAGTCAGGCGTATGAACCGCTTAAAGGTGCATTTCACATTAAAAGGAAGTAACTCCATGTATTTCAGTGGCTGGATGACGTGAACGGACTTTGCCACTTAATTAATTATAAGCCGTGCGACTTATTAATATCTTTATTATTTAGCGTCTTATTTTTATCTCCGTCTGTAGCATCTCTGCTGAGGTTCAACCGAAAGTTTATTAGTCTGAATGGATGATATCGGACAACATGGGAGTAGGGAGATGCAGTTATTGCAGTGCATTCTGGGATTTGAAGTATCCCTGCTGTCTGTGCTGTATATATATATATATATAGTTATTTTAGAAATGAGATATTGTCTCACAGGCCTTGAGTTTGACACAAATGCTGCAGAATATGTTGAGGAGAGGAAGAAGCAAAGATCGTCTCAGATTTCAGTCTGAGAGGAACCGGTGGTCCGGCACAAAACAGAGCCAGAACATTCTGACCTGTCAGAAATGAGGTCACGATGTAACCAGCAGAACATCGCAATATGCAGCGAATGCAGGAAAACATCTATTAATACGGATAAATCTATTTGATCAAATATCTGACATTGAAGTAAAATAAGTCAAATGTTTTAATACGTTAGATTATCTTTCTAGCCACGACACCAGACAAATATTTCCACATACTTTATACTTTAAGGGTGATATTAGCTGTAAAAATCCATCCCAGTGTGACCTTCAAGAATCTTACCCCCCTCCACGGTCGGATAATGAGGTCGTTCTCAGTGGGGGCCGTCGGTGAAATCTCTTAATTCTCTACTCAATCTTTAAATCCAGAAGTGGGGAATAATATAAAAACAGTTTTATTCCAGCTGCTATTACGCTGGTTAAATAACGTGTAGGAAAATTTAAAATGTCATTTATCTATGCAAAAAAAAGAGTTTAGATTGTTTCTATGGAAGGACTTTACATTACAAGACGGGAATAAGATGGTAATAAAGATAATAATAACATAATTACTGAGGTATTAACTAGGTAATAGCTTGGTAATAACAATCTCAGATGCAACTTCAAACAACCTTTAACCAATAACTTGATATTCAAAGATGATTTCACAAGAATTACAGGAAAGATAATAACTTGGATTAATAACTGGTCGCGTCTAACCCAAACAGACTAAGACCTTATTTTTACCCGCTCCGTTTAAAATGTCAGAAAACACAAAAAAATTGCGTATTTTCTGTCTTAAGGCATTTTTTAGACATCCTTAATTTACCGTCAAATGACAAACTGATGGTCTAACATGTTTTTAAACAATAAAAATCTAATAAAATCAGACTTTTAAACTATTTCAAAGAAAATGGTAAAGATGAGCTCAACCTTAGTTTGACTCTGATTGGACTTTGTTTTGGTTGAATCAAGTTACATAATTCTGTTTAGTGAGAATTCCTATATCTCAAATAGGACTTCCAGAAAAGCCATCGTTAACGCCTCCTCCTCTGTGGCGCCTTCGCCCTCTGGTGTTCCCCAGGGCCCCTTACTCTTTACTATATAGATTCTGGGTCACGTTATAAACGGGTTCAGTCGCGTTTTTCAATAAGAAATAGAAACTCAGAATAAGTTCATCCAAACAGTTGACCAGGACTCGCTTAAATTCATAAATAGAACATTTTCAGAAGCACACTTTGCCAAATGAAGAGGAAATTCCAGAAGATATGAGGAAGAAGGTGATTGAAATTCAGCAGGGAAGGATTAAAAAGCATTTTTTTTAAGCCGCAGAGAGAAACCCGTTACCTACAGATGGAGAAGACTTACAACAACGGTGAACTTTCCAGAAGTGCCTGAAGGCTCAATCAGGAATTCACTACGGATCCAAAGAAAACATCCAAGCATCTCTGGGCTCAGTAAAGTTCAGTGTTTGGGTGTAAGACTGTTTAAATACATTCAGCTGTTTGGTTGGGAACATTTTCAGTCACTATTTCTATTTGAAAAATGGGACTGAACCCGTTTATAATCCGACCGGTGGCAGCATGTATGTGCTAAACGGTAAGGGGCTGAGGATAGAGCCCTGGGGGACACCACAGGTCAAAGGGGCCACAGAGGAGGAGACATTAAAAGTGGCTTTATAGAGAGTCCTATTTGAGATGTGGAATAATTTGTTGGGTAAATGTGAGGACTCATTCATGTCATTTTAATGTATTTTCCATCAAAATATAAAACTTACACTTTGAAATTATTTTATAAGTCTGATTTTATTGTTATTGAATGTTTTTACTGGTAAGAAACATGTCTGACTGATAGATTTGTCGTTTTTACAGTAAACTAAGAGAAAGTGCCTCAAAAACATAAAATATGCAAAGAACTTTTTTTTTTCTCTCGTTGAGGACATTAAAGGGTTAAAGAGGAGAAAAAAGAGGAGAGAGAGAGAGAGAGAGAGAGACAGAGAGAGAGAGAGAGAGAGAGAGAGAGAGAGAGAGAGAGAGAGAGAGAGAGAGAGAGAGAGAGAGAGAAAATGTGTTAGCTCCTTAAAAGCACCAAGCTGGCTCCTCCATGGAAACACATTAATTGTGAATAAAGATAAATGTTTTTAACAAATGAGTTTTGTCCAAAGGAAAAACAAACAGGAAGCACGTTTCAGCCGTTAGCGGCGCATAACTCCCGCCTCCCTCCCAGGAAACACATCAGCGTCTCACTTTTTTGGCTAAATCCTGATCACCAACGTCAACAGCTGGAATATAATGATGGAGACGCGGTCCTGGTTTCCCGTCTGCCGCTCCGGGATCACCCTGGAGGGTCGGAGATTTATTCTCACTCATGCTGTCGATCATCGAAACGACACCTTTCATTTTATGTTGTTGTTTTTTTTTACTGTTGTGTGTTTAAAGCGCTTTAATTGAGATGTCACCCCCCTCCCCGGCGCCTCCCTCCTGACATTTAGCGGGGATCCTGATGAAAAGGAGCATTTGCATATCAAACACCGGTTGAACCTTTCTCCTGGGAAATACTTTCTATGCATAGTACATAGTTATTTTTCTTTTGTTGTTTGTTTATCGGTTATTTTTAGAACGGCGATTGTCTGATTTTTCCTTTTTTAAAGAACAAAGTGGAGGATTTTAAATCTACGTCCTCGTGTTGAAGGAAATATTCTAATAAAAGCTCAAATTTCACTTCTGATAATGTCAAACAGCAAAAAACCCAGATTCTACCCCCTGACGGTCAGACCGCCCGATCCCGCCCGCTCTCTTTCCCGCCACCGCCTCCAGCCTTCATAAATAATTAAAGATTTAATCTGTGATGTTTCTAAAGGTCGCCCACAACAAAGATTCAGAGACGCCATTCGTCCCTCTGAAGGAACGCGTCCCGTAATCTCTCCTCTCTGGGTTTGTTTTCGCCCAACGCTCCATCGAGGGAGATGGAGAATGGGACGCAGGTGAGCGAGGACCAAGAGGTGCACAGGCCACTATAACAAATCTCATGAATGTTTCATCTTTTCCTCCAAAAGAAAAAACAGACAACTTTATTCGCATCAAAGAGGAAGACGCAGCAAAGCACAAATACCGAAAGAGAACATTAAACATTCAAAGAAAATCAGAAATACACTAAAACAAAACAATCAACTCTCTTTTTTTTTTAATATCCTCGAAAACTACCGAATAAATATTTAGTTGCATATTTTCTTTTCTTTTATAAATTCAATATCTAAAACATTCTTAACTAAATAGAAAATGACAAATTGTTTGATGAAGCATGTTTTTAACTGTAAAAGAAAAACCAACGGACTCATATTATTTATTATTTATTATTTATGTTGTATGTGATGGAAATGTATTTTTCGGTAGATAAACTGTTTGACCTACATTCAACTCTGAAAGTGACTAAATACAAAAAAATAACAACACATAATTATGAATATAATATTACATTTATTCAAAGAGATTCCACTTAATTGTTATTATCTTTAAAAAAAATAAGAAGCATGTTTTATTTCTTCAAAACACCCAAAATATGAAACAATTGATGAACATTTGTTTATTATAGCTGCATAAATCTGACATTTACTGATTCCTGCAGCGTTTAGACAAATATTAAATACTAATTTTAGAAATTTTAGAGTTATATTTTGTTAAATTGTTTGGTAGCAGTAAACACTTTTTTTTTCTTTTTTTTAATACAATTTTAACAACAGAAAATTTGCATTTTTCTGTTGAAAAAGGAACAAAAATCTATACCAGCAGCAGAATTCAATTAATATTAATGTATAATTATAAGTAAATGTATTATTTAAAATAGTATTTCTTCCTTTTGTGTGTATTAGGACAGGATTGTGTCTAGGGGGCCGGGATTCCCCTCAGACCCCAGCTCCTGTCCTCAGATAGGATCCCCCCGCCCCCATCTTTGTGGCCTTTCATACATAAATATGGGCTTCATGTATTAAATAAAGGTGGTCCCTGATGGGTTTCTTCTCCTGATGCATTATCAATGAGAGCCAGGCTCCGGACCACAGCTTCAGCCCAGACAGAACGGCCTCCTTCATCTATTTCCTCCTTCGCTGCCTCGCCAAACGCAGATGGAAATTTAAAAAAGATGCCCTCAAAGTGAAGACAGGCATCACTGAAGGGGGAAAAGCTCCATAACAGGGTTGGGGGTTTTTTTCCGCCTCCTCCAAGAAGGTTCTGTTTTCAAACCTGTTTGTTTGTCTGTTTGTTTGTTTGCTTGTTTGCTTGTTTGTCTGTTTGTTTGTTTGCTTGTTTGTTTGTGAGCACGATTACAGAATAACTAAAGGATTGATTTGTTCAGATGTTTTACCTGGAGGTAGGTGTTGGCGTTGGGAATAGTGACATCACATTGTGGCTATTGCTGCCTCTTGTCCTCCGATCCCTTTGGTGTTTCTTGGAAGGGCTGGAGCTTTTTGCTCCGTGGGCTGAACAGAGACGCTGAAGTGGAAGGCTCTTATTATTTGGGCATATAATGCTCCAAATGCTTTGGGACCATAATTATTTAACCTTCGGTCCAATTTAGTCCATATTTGGTGTATTAAATGTATTATTATTATTATTATATGTATCAAGATCTATCTTGTATAAATCGTATTTTACTCTAATAGTTCATGTTTTACTCTCTAGGGGGAGCTGTTCTTTAAAGGAAACAAACTTTTTAACCGTCGGTTCTATTTAGTCCAAACTTAATTTGTTTGAATCGTTTTAAGGAGATTAATTTGTCCTTAATGTCATTTTTCTCACTTGAGGAGCTTTTTTGTTTTCTAACCAAAAACACTGTTTTTCCGAAATAACTCAAAAACTCCTTTCACATTAAATCGTTTTAAAATTTTATACCTGCATGGGACTTTTGGGGTCTATAAAACGAGGAAGAAGAGGATTTGGGTAAAGGTCGTGTCTGTCGTTCTTTTCTAGCGACCTCCTTTGTTTTCCAGCTCCACATCACCTTTGAGTTCCTTCTTCCCTGTCGGGCTCCAAACCGGCCGCTTTTCCATGAATCATTCAGAGCCGCAGTGCAGCGGCACCAACGCGGAAAGGTCACTCAAGAATGATGATGGTCGGGTAAAATCAACGCGCGGGCCCGTGATGATGAATGCGTTCCCCACAGGCGCCCCCCGCTCTCCTCAAAGCTGGAACAGAGAATCCCGTCGTTCCCTGTTGTCTCTGCCGGATACCTTATTGAATCAAACCAAATGACAACTGTGACACCTGTGTCTCGCTGATAGATGAGGTCACAGGTCAAAGCCGTAAAGATGCGGTCCGATCGTAATATAAAGAGGATTTTATTTTTTTTCCCCTGTTTTTATTATTTTCTATATCTAGTTTTCTGCAGCTAATTATTTATTCATATCAATTTTGACATATTTTGTTCCACATGGTTGCGTTCATGTCTGCGATCTTTGTACTTTAGAAAGTTAGAAGTTTCAAAAATATTAACTAAAAAGACGACTCAAAACACAACTTGGTTTTTACTTTTTGTGTCGTTTGAAAGTTTCACGTTTTGGAAAGATTCCGTTTTTTTCTTTTGTGGCATCAAAAGGCCAAATATTAGTACTAATATATATTTAGTGTTTACAACCGATGAGTCAGCGGAAACACGACATTTAAAATAAACATAAATGAAATAAATGTAACCCCCCCATCCCCACGCTGACCCCCGGACCATCATGTGTGGAAACGACCTTGAATGACCTTCACTGGTACCATAAAGACAAACCTTAAAATGTTATCCCTGTTTGGTTAAGGTTCTGTGAAGCACAGAGGCGGGGCTGACTCGGGTCTTTAGAGACCCGTCGTTGGTCACGTCTCCTTTGGACCATCAAAAAAACAGAAACTAAACCTCGATTAACACCGAGGGGGTCTCTGGGGTCCGGTTTTTATTCCCAGCTATAAAACCCTCGCCCACTAAAACACCATCTGCACCACATTAATCTGCATGTTCTGTAAATGTGGCGACTCAAAGCGGACCATCGTGGCTAACAGGACGGAGCCGTGGCGTCTCTCTGCGCTCGCCGAGCAGCTGATGTGTCTACCGCGCTGGAGGGGGCGCTGTCCCCATCACACGGCGAGGACAGCCCCGCTGAGAACCCGCTGTTAAGCCCGGGACCGATTATCCAGCTCAGGAGTGTCTCTTCATCAGCGCCGCTGTCCGTCTCGTAATCGTTGTTGTTTTCCCACTCAAAGGAAATGAGAGCGGCGCAGCTTTTAAAAGGCCACTGAAACGACACCACGTAATTGGTTCACGTTGTACGGAACGTTACCTCGCAGAGCAAAACCAGCGAGAAGGGAAATCACCGACCGCCTGCGTTCATCAGCCGGAGAGAAGAGATTCATTTAATCTAATTATGCGGCCGATTAATCTTAATGACACCTGGTGGAACCGGTTCTTTAAAGCTGATTCTGGAGCAGTCTCTAATTTGGCTGATTTCGATGAATTCATGTTGGGCGCCGCCGCCATCATGGAGGGAAACAGCTTCACCTCAAAAAGAACGTCTCTAGAGTGAAGAACCCATTAACAAATAAACAGGTTCTTAGGTGGAACCAACTAAGCACTGGTACTAGCACCAGCACCGAAAGGAGCACCAGGTTATTTATTTGTCATCAGGAGGTTTTGGGTTCAGTGTGGCGCCGGTCTTATCGGTAAAAGAGTTTCAACACCCCAGAGAAGATGTTTGGGTGGAGTTCTTCATTCTAATGGCGGACCAATCATCCAGCTCCGTGCTTCGGTTGGCTTCTGCCTCCAAACATATCAGTGAAGATGATGATGAGTGACAGGGACTTCTACATCTCGCCCCAATTAGCGGGCCACCTTTGCCCCCCGCCAACATTCGCCGAAGGAGGAGCGTCGACACAAATCATCAGTCAATCACCTCAACACCCCCCTCCACCCACCCCGCCTCCGCCTCCGCCTCCAGACACACAGGCCTGCTGCCGCCAGAGTCACACCCGCTAGCGTCACGCAGGAAGGAAGGAAGGAAGGAAGGAAGGAAGGATGGATGGATGGATGGATGGACGGACGGACGGACAGACAGACAGACAGACAGACAGACAGACAGACAGACAGACAGACAGACAGACAGACAGACAGACAGACACCACGGACTCCCTTAATGTCAGGATTGTGTTCGATCTGAATAGATTTGAACGATCGTTATCTTCAGATGGATGGAGAGAAGAGCTGTATGGATCGGGCCTCATTAAAAACCCTCCAGAACTCCACATGCTGCTGCTCCCTTCATTCTGCAGATAATAAATTCATACATGCTCCATCCTCCGCTCCACATTTCAAAGGTGCCATAATTACTCGTTTGCGAGCTCGCGCCCCCGATTGGCATTAGCCGTTACATTTGCACCTAGCGAGCGGCGGCGGTGTCGGGTTCTCGCGGCGCGGCGCCTCACGCGGGTCTTAGGGCTCTCAGCGCTTAGAAGACTTCCTAACGTTGCTCTCCTGCTGAAGCTGGGAGACTAACCAGTATTAAATGTGACTTTAAATACTGGAACGCTGACATTCCCATCCAAGCGCCGGTGACGTGTTGAGGACCAGCAGTTGGTCATACCTTGCATTGATGCTCCAAGAAAATCTTTCTTGTATATATCTTTTTTTTTTACTCATGTAGTTCATATTGTAACCTCTGGGGGGAGATTTTCACAAAACACTGCTTTCAAGACATAACTCAAAATTAATTTCATTCATCATTTTCAAACTTTATATCCGGATAGACATTATTTCAAGGAAGAACTGGATTGATTTTGTTAAAGGTCGGTTTTATATTTCCGGCATTAGGAGGAGCTTTATCTCAAAAAGTTTATGGCCCGTAATTTCTCAACGGTTTAGTCCAAATTTTTATGCATTTGAAGGGACAAAAGGAAATTTATCTCGCATAAATCACATTTTACCCACTAGTGGGAGCTTCCTTTACGAAAAACACCGTTTGTCGGATAAAACTTCACATTTTATTAGAGTAGTTCAATCAAGGGGATTGTTTATACAGCGCAGGGGGTTGGGGTCTTAGCGTAGGACTTGTTCTGTATGTAGAGCACATTGTCATTTTATGTTTTAATTTACTTTTATTGAACCCACAAGAGTTTCGTCCAGCAACCAGGTCGACTGGAAAGCTGGGATTATTTCCTCTCGTGGTTTCAGAGGCAGTCCATTGATTTGAAAAGTGTTTAATTTGTTTTTTGGGCAACGACATAAAAACAAATCAATATTTCAAAGTGAAAGGCGTCGAGACAAGCAGCACCTTTTAACATCGGCGCCTCGCTGCTCGTCACAAATCCTGATGAAATGTTCATTCCTGTCCTTTTCAACATAAAAGCGGCTCCAGACGTCTTTTCAGCTATAAAATTCAGTTTCTGAGCTCATGACCCGTCTGCACAAACCCAGATCAGACGCTCGTGTGAAAGAACCGAAAACAGATGCAAGAACTCCTGGATCAATGACGGGGTTTACGTGAGGCTCTGCTTCCTGGTTGGGATCCAAGTATGCGAGACAGGTACTAGTGAATACTAGTGAATACTAGTGAATACTAGTGAATACTAGTGAATACTGGTGAATACTGGTGAACACTAGTGAACACAAAGACTGGAGAGAACATTTCTGTATGTTGGGTGAAGGTCTGAGAAGGAGGATAAGGGCCAACTTAAAAAATAAAAATATTAAAAAACAAAAATTCTTTATTTAACGTGAAAAAATGCTTGATTTTACGAAAATATAGCCGTAATTTTACAAGATAATAGTCCATAATTTAATGAAAAAATGTTGTTATTTTACGAGACTAAATTCGTAATTTTACGAAAATGAAGTCATAATTATGCGAGATTAATTACGATAATAATTACGACTCCTCGTTTTACGAGGCAAAAAAAAGTCGTAATTGAAAGAGAAAGATTCGTTATTTTATGAGATGTCAGGATTTTACAAAAATAAATAAGGAATTTTACCAGAAAAAAAAATCGTAATTTTACGATAATACAGCGGACGTTGCTGCCGACGCTGCCAACACAGATGTCGCCTTAACGCAAATAAAGGCAATAACTCAAAAACAATTTGATGGGTAATTTTAAAATTTTAAGCCGACATCGAAAGTGCAAGGAAGAGCTGGATTGATTTTGGGAAAGGTTGTATATTGCCGTTACTAGGGGGCCAAAATATCGCAAACGTTGGTTGGAATCAGTCAGAATTCAATGATCTATCTTGTTCATGTCGTATTTTATTCTGATAGGAGGTTTTTGGCAAAAGAATATAGTTTTTCAGATATAACTTCACATTTAACTGGATGAATTCAATCAGGGGTATTGATCGGGGATTTTTCGGGGAAAATTCCAAGCTGCCGCCGCTAACTAGTAGCCAGTAATCGATAGCCGTAATAAAGCTGGATGAGATTAAAATACTGTTGGAATACTCTTGGTAGAATATTCTGGCCTCCCTGAATCCGGTATTGGGATATAAAGGAATGCTGGAGTGGATGTAAACACAGTCAGGAACACTATTTCTGCTCTAAGCCTTCCATTCTTCCCTATTTCTTCGTTTTTCCCGAGATTGCTCATGAATTATTCCGTTTCAGTCTGCGTCCTGTTCTGAGCTGTTCACCCTTTCCTCGCAAGAGACTCATTAATCTAACTAAGTGTAATAACAGTACAGAACCTGCGGCGCACACAGCAGAACAATGCTTCAACAACTTCTTCATACTGAAGAGAACACCTCCCTGCACACTTCCTCATTAATTCCTCTTCTTGACAGCCGGATGTCTTTAACCCTTTGATGTCCTCAACAAGAATAAAACACTGTGGGAAAAGTCTTTGGGGCATTTATTAATTGAACATCTTAGATTCTCTACAAAACCATAAATCTACTTACCAACAAGCATGTTCTTAAACAGTAAACAAAATCAAACCTAAAAATTATTTCATAATGAAATTTTGAAATTTTCATGGACTTTTGTCCCTTTTAATTAGAATTTAAAAAGTATTTAACCTCCATTAGACCTTTTTGATTGCATCACGTATCACATGCTTTGATATGAGGACCACTTATCGAATGGTGATGACTAATGCCTCTTCCTCGGGGGCCCATTTGACCTGTGGTGTCCCTCTGGGCACCGTCCTCGGCCCCTTACTCTTTAGAATAAGCCACTGGGTCACGTTATAAACAGTTTCAGTCCAACTGGCTGACTTGACCTGATCCAGTATTTTTTAAGTGAGTCTGGTTTGGCCCGGTCCGGACAGTCCTGGTCCACAGGAAGCTGTAATTACAACCGAGCCCTGGAGAGATTTGACGCCACGAGGCCGATGGATTGCTGGTGGTCTGGTACAGAATGTTTCGTCTGTCGTCAGAGGAGGATGAAGATCTCCAGAGGAAGTGATTCACTGGTAGTTTTAGTTTTAAAAATAAGGCGGCGGTTCACATTCTGACTTATTTATGAAGCCTTCAACATTAATCAAACTTCAGCGAAGCCGGTTTCACTTCCACGTGTCGCCGCTTTCATTCACAATTAAAAACATCCAAACATGAAATTAATTCATGAATCGCACGGAAAGAAAAATGAATCATTGAAATACGGATCTTTGTGTTTCATGTTGTGGAGGAGCGTCACGTCACATGAAAGTAGCATTGATTGAGACGTCCCAGCGGGCGCTACGAGCACAATGTTACCGGCGTAAAGCGTTTCACCGCTCATTTGTACTCAAGCGGGAAAAAGTCTTTGATGGATTCTTCCAAACTTCGTCTTCCTATCGCATCTAAAACCTTAAATGTAGAGCAAAAAAGGCCAGAGAGAGAAATGCAAGAATCAATCATGTAAGGAAATGAAAGCATCAATCACTATCAAAGAGAAAGCGAGTGGAAAACATGAAAGATGTTTGTTGGAGTGTAGAAGGGAAAATTTCCCCGAGGTGTTGCCTCTACTTTTGGAATTCTCCTTCAAGACCGATCCACTTTAGTTAAAGTCACAGTTTGAAGTGAAAGTAAGAGTGAAGGGTCGACGATAGAAACTTCAAACTGCACATCCTTTAAATAAGAAGTCAATAAAAAGGGGAAACAAAAGTGTTACTTTTAAAAATCCTTTAATGTCCTCTCCAAGAAAAAAAAAACACAAGGCTGAAAGAAATAAATATATAAATGTTTATTTGAATATTTCATTTCTTTGTCACATTTATGAATTTCATATCTTAGACACTGTAAATTAGCATGAAATGAAAAATCACTGAATCAAGAAAGTTTTTTTTTTTTACCCTTTAATGTCCTCATCAAAAATAAAACACTGTGGAAAAAATGATTGATGTGTTTGGGTCATTTATTCCTTTTATATCTTAGACACTCAATCATACCATAAAATAACAAACAGTAGAAAAATAAAAAATAAAACATTTCATTATTTCATAAGGAAATTGTAATCAATTATAATTAGATAAGCGCCTCAGGGCTCTATCCTCGGCCCCTTATATATATCTATATATATATATATATATATATATACATATATATATATATCGTTGTATATACATACAGTTTCAGTTACATTCTTCAATAAGAAATAGAGACTCAGAAGGTGCTCAATAAAAAAAAAAAAAGCAACAATAAAAGATTTCTGACTTTTGTATTTTATAGGAAATAGTCAATTTTAATCAGATTTATCCTTTGGTAAAACATGTTTTTATAAAAAACTTTAATAAATGAATTGCAGTTATAATTTTTTCAATCAATTATCTCCACAGACCAAAATAAAAAAAAAGGGGGGAACACACCTATGATGTATATAAAACATTAAAAGAGACATTAAAAGAATGTCTGTGACGTCTACAGCAACAATATTTGGTTACTTTTTGTTGATATTATTTAACTTAAAGTCCCTCAACTGTTATTGAATTATAATGATAATAACACACACAAATAAAAGTAACCTTTTAAACTTCTTTAGTTTGCTGGTGTAGTTATATAATTATATTTAGTGAATCCTCAATATGCCAAAAAATCCTACTTATTGAATGGGACTTTAACTGTAGCCATGTTTGATGCCTCCAGTGTTGTCCCCCAGGGCTCCATCAACGGCCCCTTACTGTTCAGCACATAAATGCTGCATCTGGGTCCGATTACAAACAAGTTCTGTCACAGTTTTTAGTAGCGACTCACAATGAGTTCAAGCAAACATCTGAGTAGGACATAAAAGGCTTAATGGGGCTTGACAGATCTATCTCCAATCTGAACCCACCGCTAGAAACGAATCCTACAGTGAAGAGTTTTCCGGTCGGTGACGGATCCATCCCAGAATCAAATCTATCTGATCCTCTCTGTAACGCCCGGATGCCGGGCTGAACGTCCAGAATCATGACGTGTCCTCTGTGCTTCACTCCTGCGTCGGTGGTCCGGCTTTACCTTGATGCAAATGTCAGCCTGTGTTTCACACACACTGTCCGACACGTGTCTCCAGTTATTAGACAACATCGTCTTCATCAGTCAGTGGGCATGAAGTGAGGTCAGCGGGAGACGATGCATGTCGTCTCAGTGTTTTCAGTCAACACATTAAATAAACCGCTGAAAGACGGCCTGATGCCACTGCTTTATGGATTCCAACTGGACCTACGCTGTCGTGTTTTGAAGCTAAAGCTTCCACTAGATTCATAAATAAACAAACGACTTTTCCCCAAATCAGTTCAGCTCTTCCTCACAATGAGGTCTACGTGGGTGTAAGTTAGGAAGGGGACGGGAAATAGGGACCATTAGAGGAAATATTGACAATGACGATTCAAATGTGGCAATTTTGGACTAAATTGGACCAACGGTTGAGAAATTATGGCCTGACAATTATGGATATAAAAGTCCCCATAGTTTTGGAAATATACAACCAAACATTCCCAAAATCAATCCAGTCCTTCCTCTCACCTATGATGGAAAAAAAAATTAAAAATGATCCGAGAGATAGTTTTTGAGTTATGGCACTAACTCCAAGGATCTGCGGTGGTGACGAAGGTGATTCCATAATACACCTGACTTTTTCGGGGGATATAATAAATACTTGAGACAAATGCTAAACAGAACTTGTGAATTACGATGTTTGTCTGGGAAAGGAGGAAATGATGTTCCATCAAACGGTGGATGGTTGCGAAAGAAAGCCTCGTACGTATCGGAGATTAGTGACTCGTGTCAAAGAAAGACACGATGATGAGAGATTTCAGTCTGGCTGGGAGAAACGTCCCATGATGCAGCTCTTCAATCAAATATGTTCCGCCGTCCAAAGACACGGCAGCAGAACGGCCCAACAGAGAGAGATTCCAGAACCCACAGCTGATTCTGTCCTGCAGACACGCCCGACTCCAGCGGCAGGATGTTCAGACACGCACTCGCATTCCAAACAACTAGTAGCGTAATCACTAAGACCCTTTGTGTTTGTGCAAACTCTGCAAAACACGTCCCACGTTAATAAACATATATAAAGTTAAAAATAAATCCTCCTTTCCTTCACTTGAATATTCTGATTCACTCTGGTTCACACAGACCTTTCCTTAAAGTCTGTGTTCTGCAGGAATATGAGCAATGCAGGCCAGAAACAGATCAGCAACAGCAGACGGAAGCTAACGGCGGTGTTCTGATTCGACCCGTATCGGTAGCGGTGCGTCTGATTTATGCGTCGGTGAATCATCAACTAGAAGGACTGACTGCCGGCTATAAGTGTTCGCACAACCTCCATCTCTAAAACGGAACGGTTTCACTGCATGCCGTTAATAAACTGTTCTTATTACTTCACCGAGCAGTCGGAGCAGCAGCCCCCCCATAAAAATCATAATTAGATTTTGTGTTTCATAAAATAAAGAAAAAGTCAATTGTAAATAGATTAGCTCAAACTTTTGGTCAAAACTTTATTAAGAAAACTATTATATGAAAGTCTTCATGCAAAACCTTCTACTAATCAAATAGAACTTTCTCAATAGCCGTCGCTCCTCCTTTGAGGCCCCTTTGACCTGGGGTGTCCCCCAGGGCTCCATCCTGGGCCCCTTCCTCTTTAGCATTTACATGCTGCCATAGGTTCACATTATAAACAGGTTCTGTCACGTTTTTTGCAGAGACTCAAAAAGAGCTCAACGAAACAGTTGAGTGGGACATTAAAGGGTTATTAACTGTCAATAGCTTTGATATAGTTAGATTCAAACTATGTAATCGGTACATTTAACATTAACATGCTAACTGTCAAGCTAACTCTGACTCTCTGCTGTGCTATCGTCCATGCTACCTGTGAAGCTGACCCTGACTCTCTTTATATAACTATATATATATATATATATATATAAATATATATATATATATATATGTTTATATATGTATGTATATATATAGTGAAAATTAAACATAATTCAGAGATGAAATAATTTTTGTGTGGACCAAAATATCATTCAAAATTTAATAAAAACGATAAATCTTCACCAAAATGACTAAAATGGCACAAAACACTTAGATTTCCCAACCAGTAGTGCATGTAAGGTTCAAAGATCATAATAACAGAGAAAAAACGGCTGTGATCACATGACAGACGCTCATCCTCTCATAAACTACGTCACACGGATTCCTCAAGCAGCTGTTTTCAGCTGGTGTCACGTGACCCTGCATGTAAACACAAGATCCGAGCCCACTGCTCATGTAAACAGTTAACCCGGACTGTAAATCCAGAATCGTTTCCACGTAAACCATCTCCTACTTTAGTCGAGAAGAACTCGGCTGCATCACGTGATCAAAGGAACTTCTCTTTTTTTTTTCATGATCAGGGTAACTCCTCTATGACGTAAGTGTCACTGAGGGAGTTTTTTTTTTTGGTGTGTTTTTTTTCACAACCCTGTGAAGTTCGACTGAGCTTTTGTGAAGAGGAAGAGTGAAGAGGAAGAGGAAGAGAGCGCCGTGGCGTAGTGTCCCTGTAGAGGCAGCGTGTCCACACACAGGAGTGGCTGAGGAGGAGGAGGAGGAGGAGGAGGAGGAGGAGGAGGAAGTCACCTGTGCGAGCCTCGCCTCATAGGTGTCACCTGACAGTTAAGAGACGGTCCTCTGAGCGCGGAGAAGAATGGCACCAACGGTTAACGGCGACGTGAAGACGCACCTAAATCAGAATGGACTCATACGTGACAACATGAAGAACCGTCCTGCCCACGACAGAGAGGTAAGTCCACTCCTTCAGAACATCCTCCGATCCGAGCGGCCTCGACTCGAACCTCACGATTCACCTGTTTGACAACTTTCTGGGAGTTATGCACATTTCCCTCTTTACCTGAGAGCACCTGCGTGACGTAAGCGGACTGTCATGTGAAATATATGCATGTAAAAGCGGGATTCTTCCCCGCTCGTAGGTCTTTGTGAGCTTTAGAGGAAAGCGTGTTCCTCCAGAGAACATTGTTAACAGCAACCCACAAACACAACGCCGCCCCGAGAACGAGCGCCCATTTCCGGCGCAGCTCCCTCAGCCCTCAGGCAGGTAAGGTAAGGTGAGGTGAGGAAGTAGCAGCCACTGTCAGCGGCTGCTCCTGGAAACTTTTGCGTGGACAGGGTAGATCGTGTCCACTGTCCTCCGGAGGGACAGACACGTCTGTAGACTGAAGATTAGAGAAGAAGTCTTTAAACTGGTGAGAAGAAAATCTTAAGATGTAAAGGTTTGAACTGAAAACAGAAACATCCATCAACTCTGCTTTTTATGACACTTTGATATATATTTATATGTATGTCAATGAATAAATAAATATATATATTTTTATTTTTTTTAAGTGATTTTATCATAGTTGCATTTGGACATTTAAACTTTTCAAGGAGTGTATATATATATAAACTATATATATATGTACACATATAATATATATATATATATATATATATATATGTGTGTACATATATCCATCTGCCTGTTTTCATGCTTCACTGTTGAGTTCTGATTCCGTCTCTTCTGTAATCGCTCCATAAGACGCCCCGTGTTTCCTCTTCCTCTTCTAAACTGATGTTTTGGCCGGAGCCCTTTCTCTGAAATCCAGACGTTTTCACTCCGCCGCCTCTCCTCGGTCGTGTCTCCTTGATGACGCCCCTCACGCTAACCTCTCGTTGCACAGAACGGCGGTCCGGGGACCGGGGCGGCCTCCAGGCTGCAGAATCCGGAGTCCTTTGAACAGGCGCCCATGTACGTGGCTGTGATGACATACGTGGGCTTCGGCATCGTCACCCTGTTCGGCTACATGAGAGATTTCCTCCGAGCCGTGGGATTGGAGAAGTGCCACCTTGCCCAGGAGAGAGAGGAACAGAAGGTGGGTGAATCGAGCGATGGGCTCAGCTGTGGGCTTATTTCTGGCCCACTGCAGACTCACACTTACAGAGTAGGGGAGCGTGGTCGCCTCAGGTGTCCCCGCATTCTGCTTCCCCCTCATTATTTCATTTTTTCTCTTAAGCTCTCCTTCTGTTTTTTCTTTCCTTCGTGCTCTTCTGCACCACAGTGTTGCCATGGCTGAGGCAGAATACCACAGAGAACATTTGCTGAAGACCTGATTAAATCTCACAGGATTCACGTTGGTCTTGGGTTGTTTGTGTTTCAGATTAGCGATAGAGCCTGTAGAGCGTCGCTGCTCCAGGAGCGTCCTTTTACCACACATCACATTTCCTCATACCAGAAATCATCATTTCGATTTGGAGATCGCTAATGATTGTTTTTCTGTGTTCTAGGCCAAAAATCAATGAGCGTTTCAGATGAAACGGCGTGACCGAGTTGAGAGTTTACTTTGCGTGTGACGGATGTGTTCACTTATAAACCAGTCAGAGAAAAGGTTGATCACCTTACTCCGTTTATCGCGAAGGAATAACCATCTTCTACCTTAGGTCAAACAAATTTCCATTTGTGAATGAATAAACGCTCCAAATAAAGACGTTACGCTCACTCTATTTCATGTTTCAAAATAAATAACTGTCAATAAATAACTATTAGAGTCTCCGGGTCCGGACACGAGGTCGGCAAAATGTGTGAAGCATTGGATGCATCCGTTCTCTACGGAACCGCTGAAGTCCCTTCAGAAAAATCTATCAAATATCTCCATCTTTAAAAAATATCCAGAGAAGCGTTTCGTTAACAAACACTTTCTCCAGTTCAACTGACAAATATAAGTAAAGGTAAATCATTTATTGGTACATATTTTTGATATAGTTTGATTCTGGTCAACGCTAATCCCATTAGCATGTATATGGAATGTCCCATTATATGTTAGCATTACGCTAACGGGCCAAGCGCTAATTATTTTTCTACATTTTTGTGAGGCAAAAAACATTCAGACTAAACCTCCGTCCCTCATGTGAAGAACTGAAAATCTGCACAAAGTGAACGCTAACGTTCTGGGAGAGTAGAATAAAAGGACTGGACCCGAGTCGAACCCATGTATGGGAAACACGGCCCAGCTCTGTTGTTATTTTTGTAGGGCAGTACGTCCATAGGCAGAGACAATCAATCATAATACATTTAATTTATAACGTACTTTACATTTGGATCAAATCTCAAAGTGCTACAAAGTAAAAGCAGATAAAAGCATCAGCAAAAAATAAAATAATAACTATATAAAAACATGACCATAAAGCAGCAATGTTTATTAAAGTTATAAGTTCTCCTAAAAAGGAAAGTTTTAAGTCCATTTTTTAAATGTGTCAGTCGTCTGTGGAGCCCTCAGATGGTCAGGAGAGGGGTAATAGGTAGTAAGTAAAGGCCAGATAATTATAATTGTCAGGGAACACAATGTGGAGATCACCTGCGTGGTTCCAACAGGTTCCAACATCAAACCAGATCTAGACCCAACCTTAAAGAGCCTCAAACAGAATCTGGATTATTGGCTAACTGCCATCAATATTATCGCCTTTAATGCTGCATCATTTTCACACCGTTAATCCGACACAAGGTTAACCAAACTTTCTCTAAAAAAACAAACCAAAACCATCGTGACCCGAATTCAGAACATGCCTTACAATACTGAGAAGTTGAATTAATGCTAATGACAGGTCTTTAGGTCCAGACCCGAGGGCTGGCAAAATATGCACTGCATTTTTTAAATTTATAAATATACCTTTTAAAGATTAAATTCCCTTTTTTGAAAAAGAAAAAAAGATCTAACTGTTTTAATGCATCTACAGCTTATTACCCATAATATGTCAACCAGACGATTCACCGAGATGTTTCCCGAATCTTAACCTTGTTTTATTCCTGCTATTAAAACAGTTTACGCTCTGAAAACTTTATTTACCAGTAAAAACTGAATTTCTTCTTATTTCTTATTCCCATTAAGACAAACCAAGTGTGTGCAAATAAATACTATTTATGGCAGCCAAGCAATGAGTTCTCATTTGAGGCAGAGAAGCAAAGCAGACATAAACTAGAAAGAGGTCTCAGAGATCGCAAACCTCCACCGAGGCGCGACAGAACCCGAAGTTTAGGAAATATTCCTGCAGATTCCTCCATTAATGTCTGAGTTACTGCCAGCCTCTAAATCTACCGACGACTCCAACAAACTCTCTGAGTATCTCTCAAATACTCTGTAAGCCAATCGTATCCTGCGCCTTCCACTTCAGCGTCTCTGTTCAGCCCACTGAGCATTTATTCCGTCTTGTCACGGATTCTTCATTATATTGCCGAAAAGTTATATTTGAGTTATATTAAAACTTTTTCAAATTTCATTTTCATTTTCAAATTTTCAAATTTTAAACCTACACCGACGTTAGTGTGAGGAAGAAGTGGACTGATTTTGGGATAAGTCGTTATATTTTGCCAACACTAGGGGGAGCTTTGTATCCAAATGTTTTTGGTCGTAATTTGTCAGCCGTTGGTCCGACTGAATGCAAATTTGGTGGATTTGGATCGACCCGGTGAGATCCGTCTTCTTTTACTCCAGTAGAACATATTTATTTATTAAAAATAATGTGGAGATAACTTCGCATTTTAAGTTAAGGGGTTCAATCAGCGAGGATGTTCTGTACAATGCAGGGGATTGGGGGCTTTTTCGGTGCTATGTCCTTGCTTTCGGAGACGACGGCGTAGGTTTGGTTTGGTTCTGGTTCTGGTGGTTGTGATTTCTCAGAACTTGAGAAGCTGCTGCTGTGGGACATCCTGATACGTGTTTCTTCTTGCTGGCAGGATTTTGTACCGCTTTATCAAGATTTTGAGAACTTCTACACTCGAAACTTGTACATGAGGGTACGAGACAACTGGAACCGGCCCGTGTGCAGCGTACCAGGACCGGTATTCGACCTGATGGAGAGGGTGTCTGATGACTACAACTGGACATTCAGGTACTTTGAACGGTTTTCTAGCCAGGTGAGCCGGTTTGAAGGTTCTGATGGTTCTGCAGCCTTTTTCTTTTTCTTTTGTTTCAAACAGTTGAGATGTTTCATTACTGAACAGGAAACCAATGTCACGTTTAAGGAAGTAGGTATTTATAGAACGCTGGAGAGGGTTTGCGAGGTGTTGGCCTGGATTTCATGTTTGAAGAGATTTCACGTGATTCCAACAAAAGTAGAACTTGTATCTGTGGTGAATAAACACTGACCAGCCATAACATTAAAACCACCAACCTGGTTTTTATATTGGTGTTTATTTAGCATTTCCTCGGTAACGATGTGGTTTTGGACTTAACTCTTAAATATTCTTCACTGAATGAATACGCTTCAGTTCTGACGCAACCCCGGAACCTGTAAAGTTCCTGATGATGCAATAAAGAACGTTAGAATTTTTGTTTTTGCATTTCCTTGCATTGTAAAATCTCACTTCCTCACTACTCCCTGATTTTATTATTAGAGATTCATTTTATTACATTTGAATCAGCTCAGCAGGAAAGTTTGTGTTTTCAACTTGTTGTTTCTACCAGTTCTGATCCAATCAAGTAGAATCTTAAGGGAAAATGTTGTTGCACATTCTTTATGTTGTCATGACTAAAACGCGTCTGACATTAGAAAAACAATCTCATCTCATCTCATAGGCTCCGCCCACTGATACCCTGTATGACTAAAAATGTGATTAATAAAGGATTTATCATTCAATTTGACTGTTTTCTAGTTTTAAGGTCAACTTTCAGTGGCTGAATTTTTATAATTACTTCAACAATTCTATTATAATTAATTATTTTTGACAATTTTGTTTAAATTTAAGAATATCTAGCTTTTAAGAAGGTTGTATTTGCCGTGAAGTTTCACATTTACTTTAGCTTCCTATTCATTACAAAGATTATTATGTGAAATTATATTTCACAGTGTTTTTGTGTGCAACAGTACGCTGGTTATTGTTTTATTATTCTCAGTAAAAAAATTCTGATTGCATTAACCTCTTATACACTTTATTCTTTTTACATTCTCACTTATTTTTAATAATCTGTTGTTTTATGATTTTGGAGCGATCTCGGAGTTTTATCTTGTTTTTTCAGACAAAACTCACTTTTCATCAGATGATAATCAGACAAAACTAAAATGTTAATAATAAACTATAAACCTTTTTTTTTAAATGCTTCAGGTTCTATTTTCCGCATTGAAGGTTAATTTTATAACAGTATAATAATTTTTCTCTGAACGCTAGACTGTGTTTGACTCCTGATGTTTACATGTTCGTAGGTTTACCGGGAAGACGCTGCACAAAGTCATAAACATGGGATCCTACAACTACCTCGGTTTCGCTGAGAACGACGCCGATTTCCTCAGAAGCGTCGCCGACACAACGCGGCGGTACGGAGTCGGGGTTTGTGGCACGAGGCAGGAAATAGGTGAGTCTGTGGACAACGCGGCGTTAAAACACAGAATGAACGTTATGAAATCTTAAGGACGTTAAGATTTCACGTTTGTTTGTTTGTTTGTTTGTCCTTTTGATTCCTTTGATGATTCTTTGGGGGTGGAGCTGGCAGAGGTTCGCGCTCTGTGTTTGAGAAAGCAACAGTCCCATACAGGAAAACTTCACGCAGTTTTCTCCATTAATGTCTAAGTCATTGCCAGCCTCTTAACCTCCTGCGCCTTACACTTCAGCGTCTCTGTTCAGCCCACTGATCCCCCCATCTCCAACCCCAAAGGAACATCAAAGGAATGAAAGGAACTCAATGAATCTTTTACCTGTGCATCTATTTTAAAAGTTTCCGGCCGAGGTAAAATTCTGTCCCTTTAAACATTTGCCCACATTTATTGTCTTCTACACAAATTAAAATGCCTCCATGATTGATTGTCTCTCAGTGGTTGGCGTGTCGTATGAATTATTCAACCTTTGCTGAATTATATAACATCTGGGCGGACCCTGAGATCATTTCTCAGCGGTCCACTCTGAGTTGTGGGGGGATGATATCACAGCGAAATGTAAGATTACGAAACGCCCTTCACGTTTGATGGGATTCAAAAGGACGGAGTGTGTTGGAAGTGTCAGAGGAGCCTGGATCCCAGGGAGGGCTCTGTGGCTTCTGATGAATTTTCAATTGCGTTTTATCCTCTGAACTTCAGCTGGACTTCTGACGCCGCTCAAGTGATGAAGACCTCTGGTTCTGGCCTGGCAGTGATGCTGCAGCAGAACCCGAGGATCAAACGTGTTTCTGCGGATTCAAACCAAGAACTTTATGTTGCTCGTTGACCAGGACAGATCTTGTTGTGGTTCCTTATATCGCCATCAAATGATGTCACTTCTGACTGCACTGCGTTGCACCCGTGCGGAGAGCCGGGTAACAAGAAGAATTCTGGCGTACGAGACGGAAGCGGAGGAATAAAAGGGCGTGTGATCATTAGAAATATCAAAATGCATGTAGGAATCCCTCCTCCACTGCATCCATTATTCATTTCTATGATTTATATGTTTATTTCTCTTTCAAAGCGGGACTGTTATTCCCTGGATTTGTAATCTGAAGGCAAGACGGGAAGAAACGTTCCAATAAGCATCATTTATTAACCCCTTAATGTCCTCGTCAAGAAAGAAAAGCTGTGTGGAATCCTTTCTATGCAGATTTGATTTCATCGGCGGCATTTTTGGAATAGAATTAACTAAATAAATGTATTAACATAAAATGTTAAGCAGTTTTTAAAACAATATAAAAAAAAATAAAAAAACTTGTTGCACAATGAAATGTTGTGTTTCACAGAAAATAAATAATTTTAATGAGATTACTTCAAACTTTTAGGTAAAAATGTTATTTTTAAAACTATTTTCACAAACAAATTCTTTAAAACGCAAAAAAAACAAAAACTTATACTAATGTAATCGAACTTCCTCAATAGCCATTGTTCCTCCTCGGCGACCCCTTTGACCTGTGGTGTCCCCCAGGGCTCCATCCTCTGCCCGTTGCCCTTTAGCATCTACATGCTGCCACTGCGTCGGATTATAAACCGGTTCTGTCACATTTTTCATTCAGAGAATAGTGACTCAGAATGAGATCAACCAAACATTAGAGCCGGACATCAAAGGGTTACAGGATCTGGTTTCTGGTAGGTTTTAGTTCTCATGCAGTATTATGTACCGCTGATTATTCAACGGTTCCATCATGGCTGCCTCGGCGGTACTCCACTCCTTAAGTATATGCTCTTAGGTCCACTCCTTGACTCTTTCTTTTTTATTCAGCGTGAAGTTGAATTCAGTCAAGTTGAGTTCAGGAATGACCAAACATGATGAATCATCCTCTCGAACACTGTGGAGCGTATGCGAGGCCACAGAGCGACATTTAGAAGTTCCCTTTAATGAGGTGAACGGGGAGACAAAGGCCGCCGACGGCACGCCCCCGTTTATACGCAGCCGTGTCAAACATTTGTAGCTCCGGGTTAATGTTCCCGCTTTTCCCTCCAATCATTAACTGAGAGAAAATCAGATAACGTGATTCGGATGGAAGAAAACGTGAGGATGATGATTCAGACGATCAAACCTGCTGCGGTGAGTGTTTCACAACTGTTTGGGAACTAATATAGTAATATAACAGTAAATAGAAAGAGTGTTGTTGTCGGCGTCTCTGAGGGAAATGATTAACTTTTCAAGGATGTTTTATTTTATTTTTCTTTCTGCAGAGGCTTTGAATAAATAAATACCGCCGTCATGAACTTGTAATTATAGAGACTGGTTTATTACCTGCGCCAGGGAGATCATGTTTTCTCTCATGTGCGTTTGTTTGTTTGTTTGTTTGTTTGTTTGTTTGTTTGTTTGTTTGTTTGTAAGCAGGATTACGGAAAAACGACACAACAAATGTGCATAAACTTTTACCCAGAGGTAGATTATCCTACAGGTGATTAGGTTTTGATGCAGTTACCTATTTTGCAGCATTTACAATAATAGAAAGTAAAAAATCAATTTGTGGTAATGATGTCACCACGGCCTTTGTTCCTTTGATTCCTTTGATCTGTCTTTGGGGGTGGAGCTGGGGGCTCAGTTTCAAAAGATCCTTTGAGTCCTTTTATGTTTCTTTGGGGTATGGAGCCGAGGGCTCAATTTCAAGAGTTAGTGGGCTGAACAATGACGCTGAAGTGGAAGGCTCAGGAGATGCGCGGCTACAGAGTATCTGTGAGATGTTCAGAGAGTTTGTTCGCGTTGTCGGTAGATTTAGAGGCTGGCGATAACTCGGACATTCATGGAGGAATTGTGAATGAAGTTTTCCTAAAACTTTGTTGGGGCTTGTTTCGAGGTTGGTGCCCCCTGAGTGCTTTTTCTAGTTTGAGATTTATAATTGCACTTTAATTCTATTGTAAAACCGTTATAGAACTCTTTCTGACAAAAAGCTTTGGCAGGAAGGTGAATGTGGAGATTGAGAGGTCAGATGAACGCCTTCGTGAAATCAGATGTGTGTGACAGTTAAGGTATCATTTAACCACCTTTGGAAAACAGTGAGTCATACTTAACATGGACGCATCCGTCCTTTACTCGGAGACCTTGAGCGGTTATATCAAGCTAGCTCATGAATAAAAGCAGGATATTTCTGTGAAACCATCGCCGAGTGAAATGTTCAATTTAGTCGGATAAAAACAGCTGAACATGCCAGCAGGCGCTTCCAGACCCTCAGTGGTTGAGGAAATGTTTGAATGGATTTGTGGGGTAAGATTTTATGCAGAGTACGGATTACCTATCCTCCACGTCTTCCTTAAAATATTTATTCACATGGCTGAATGAATATGTTTACGTCGCTATGACTCAATAAACATTCTTTGTAGCCTCTTAAATGCTGAGAGGGATTGGTTTGATATATTGTGTTATTTAAAAAAAGTTACTACCACGTTACAAATAAGACCTTTTATAAAGGATGTATAAGTGGTTTATAACTTTTATATTAGAGTTTATAACACAGCTCTCATTTTATTAATGCGGATCATTATTTGGCAACATCAAGTCAGCAGTGAAGATAAGTGTGCTCACTATTTGGCAAGCATAAGGTCTCTGATAGCCTTTATATCTAATGAGGTTCAGCAGCTTATTAAATAGTCTAATAAGGGCCAAACAGTTTTCTAAAAATATGCTTTGCCAGAAGGGGTGATATAATGTACTTAAAATTAAAATTGACCTTTTTTTATGAACTAATTATAATTCCTTAATGTAAATTATTTTTTATTTTTTTTCTTGGTGAAGATATCAAAGGGTTAATATCTGAACTGCAGTGGAAACTCTAATTAGAGTATAAGTGTTTGACCCTACCTCTGAACCTAATTTCAGTTCGTCCTCTCTTAAACAGACGTGTCATTTCCTGTTCCTCTCCAGTATAAAAAAATCAAAGACACAACAGTAGACAAGGTTTAGGAAAACCTCATGCCGATTCCTCCATCAATGTTTGAGTTATTGCCAGCCTCTAAATATACAGAAAACGCCAACAAACTCTCTCACCATCTCTCAAATTCACTTCAGCGTCTTTGTTCAGCCCACTGAGCCCCCAGCTCCACCCCCAGAGGGGAAAAAAAGTCATTTAAAACACAGTTTCATGGAAGCGCCTCGCCACATTGTGATGTCATAGCATGAAATGTGGTGTATATATATATATATATATATTTTTTTTATTATTATTATTATTTTAAAAGGTATAATCACCTCTGGGATATTCAAAAACCTGCGTCTGGGTAAAAACAAATCCGTCTGGGTAGAGAAAACTCAACCTCCTTCCTGTGCAGAGGTAATAATAAGGAGTTACTGCAGTAACTTAATTGTAGGAGTGTGATAAATGTAATGAGCAGATATGTTATAATATATTTGTAATAAAACCCACTATAAGTACCTTAATATATATATTAATTTCTACGGGTCAGAGCCAGCCAGTGCAATAAAATAAACCATATATCTGGACCTTCCTCTTCTGAAGTAGCTCACGGTAGAAGAGGAAGTCCTTTTAAATCACAGAGGCAGATCTGGGCGCCCTCCTCGGCCCAAAGTACAGTTTTATTGTTCAGAGGAGAAAATATCTCTAATCATTTCTTTTAAACTGAACTCTGATCTCTCCTACATCGGGCCGGGATCGAAGGGGGTTAAATAAACTTAATCACCAGTTCTTAAATATATTATCTGTGAGGGGACGATAAAACCTAAGAAAACCCCCGGAGACAAAAGGACCGCAGAACAAACCAGTCGGGTCAGAGATCCAACTGTTCTCCCACATGGAAAGAGTGTTTACTCACGGCGGTGGGCCGCGAGTAAGTAAATAATAAACTAGTCAAACAAGATTTTATCACTTACTCCATTTATTGCAAATTTTCCTTTTTAGCAGAACCTATAACTTTAATTAACATTGCTGCTTTTTGGTCATGTTTTTATTAAGTTATTATTTTATTTTTTATTGATGCTTTTGTCTGCTTTTACTTTGTAACAATAAAATAACTATTTACTAATTCAAATAAATTATCGTTTGCCTACGAATAATCTTTGTAAAAGATCTTATTTCATCATGAATTAAAAAAAAAAAAAAAATTATATTAGCGTTTAGCTAACGGCTAAAGCGCTAATTATTTTTTTCCACATTATAACGAGGTAATAAAAATTCAGGAGACCTTTTTTCTCTCGTTTGAAGAACTGTTTATCTACTGAACTGAGCGCTAACGTTCAGTGACAACAGAATAAAAGGACAAAATGAAACCCATTGGTCTGCAGGTCTGTGTGGATCTACGTGGGCGGGGCTTCATTTACCTCAGGTAGAGACTGTTTAGGGTGAGTGACTCTTTGATCTCTGTCTCGTAGGAAACCTGAGCATCCATGAAGAGCTGGAGCGACTGGTGGCGGATTTCCTTGAAGTGGAGTCCTGCATGACCTTTGGGATGGGCTTTGCCACCAACTCCATGAACATCCCGTCACTCGTTGGCAAGGTAAGTGATTTAAACCAAACTGGGTGTCGGTTGTGGTTTTAGCCGTAACGCAGAGATGAATCTAATTATCCGGCGACTTATGGCCTAAATGAATGAATTACAGTCGAATAAAGTCTGCTGCAAACCCCCCCGACCCACCGCTACTCATTAAAATCATAATTAAACACTCGCCATGAGGCTCTGGGCAACGCATTCTTTCTTACGGGGGCGCAGACAAGGACGGCGGGTTCTGTTAGGAGCATTGCTCAAGGGCGTGATTACCCGCATGCAGACCCGCTCACACAGACAGTCCTGGTCTCCAGGAGCAACCCACAGCCAGAATCAATGTGATTGGACTGGACAGGAGGAAGAGGGGGGTTACTGCTTAAGTGAAGAGGATGGGGTCGTTTATGCGTAGCAAGAGGTGTAGCAGCCCCCCTGGCTGCCGCTCCCGCATTGACCCTGCAGGGGGCTGGTGGGGGTCAACCCGCTCTGCTGAGTCTATCCTGCAGGGACAGGGCGGGCCAGAACCGGCCTGAGTCTGGATTGGAGTGACAGCTTCTGGTCGACCAGGGACCGGACCAGCGGGACCCCCGGCCAGAGCGAGGGTATCTGTCAGTGAGGCGGTGTCCACGTCCCCCTATAGGAGCTCATGCTAGCTAACAGTCAGATATGCTAATAGGCTAGAGAGTTCCGTAGAATGGCTGAATTAATTTGCATGCTGATTTGGTTGAAATAGGACATTCAATGCATTATGGGAAATTTGATGTGTATATTCATCAGAACGCCATCGGCCGTTAATGCAGGGAAGAATGTCCGCCACCACGCTCAGAGGATCAGGACCGATGCGTTAATGGGGGCGGACTGACGTGTTATTGTCAAGGACGTTCCCCAAGGTCGGAGCGCAAAGAAACAAATAGAAGCTTAATACGGAGAAAAGAAGAATAAAATAACCATAAAATTGACATTTACTGTTTTAAATCTGTTATTTCTTCTATACGCGAGATAAAAGCGGATTCTGTGGACCACTAATCCAAAACAGCATCTTATATCATTTTAACACTTTAATGTCCTGCTCAGATTTTTGCTGGAGCTCATTTTGAGTCGATCTGTCTCGTTGAATAAAAGTGACTGAACCGGTTTATAATGTGGAACCGTGGAAACATGTATGTGATGAAGAGTAAGGGGCCGAGTATAGAGCCCTGGGGGATACCTCAGGTCAAAGGGGCCACCCAGAATCACCTATTTTGGCAAATTAAAGCATCTGAGAACTGAAATAAAGTTAAATGTTAGTTAAATATTTTTTGATAAAAACATTTTTTACCAACACAGTGAAGAAATTTACTTTATAATGACGAGAGTGACGAAGAGGTAATCTAATTAAAATTAACTATTTACATGAAATACAGCATTTCTTCAGGAAATAGGATTTTCTTTTGCAAATATTTCATCTAAATTCACTGGAATGTAGAAGAATTTGTCGTCAATTATTTGATTTAAAAAAAAACCCACAAGAACCGCTTTTTCCCTTTGGCACTAGAACATTTCGATGACATCATCTCTTCTCTCTGTGGATCTCCAGGGTTGCTTGATACTGAGCGATGAGCTCAACCACACGTCTCTGGTCCTCGGGGCCAGACTGTCAGGGGCCACCATCCGGGTCTTCAAACACAACAGTAAGTCATGTAGCTCTCATGTTCTGACACCGGTCCGAGCGGTTCTGACCAACAACTGTTGGTCCTGCTTCTGGGTCGTTGCCTTCTACGGTCCTGTCCAGCTCTCGCTGTGGTACCACCTCCACACTCTCGGGACTGTTCCTGGAGACACGGGAAACCTTTTTGCAGTTTCACGCATGGAGGACCTGGACTTCCTGGTCCATAAGTTGGTACCACATCAAGGTACCAGTGGAAACAAGGACACCAGCCAAATCTAAATCAGGAAGGATGAGGAGGGCGAAATGGTCTGTGGCCACCATCTACAGAACCAGAACCTTTTTGGAGGTTCTCCCTGCTGCTGTCACTTCCATTTTCACCAAAGCAGCTGACACTTCCTAACCGGACGGATCCAGATCCCAGAGGTTGGACTCTGTTCATCCTGTGACGATGATGATGTTCCCTTACGTCTTTGGGCAGAGTGTTATTTTAGATGGACCTGGTCCAAACTGCTGCTGCTGTGAGAAACATCTCCCTCTGTGTGCAAAAAGACCCGCTTCACATTCTGTCTTTGGATCCGCAGTTAAAAACGTCTTTGAGCTGGGTTCATTTTACAGTCAGAACACCGGACACCGGCACCGGCAGAGCCGCAAAAATGTCTTCATGAACAGATCATCTAAGATAAACGCTCACAGAACTCATCAGAGGTCCGTCAGGCAGAATTTTTGCGCACCAACGGTCCAACGTTCATCATTTTGTGCGACGGAATGAAAAAGCTGCTGCTCTTCAGGAGGAAGGACGGATGAATCAGACGTCTGGCAGCAAATGCGTTCTGACAGGGACAAGTCGGGTCGGGTATGACGCTCCAAGAGGATCCCAGAGGCCCGTCTGCAGGCAGAGAGCCCTCAGGCAACCCGAGTTCATGACCGCCTGGTGCCTCTGCCCCAGAACCACCGCTGGTACCGGTACCTTCTTCGAAGGACTCCATTTATTACAAATGAAGAAAGATGGAAGAAGGTTATTAACCATAAATATTTACAGATTCAGATAAACGACCATTTAAAGACAAATAAACAATCGGACATAAATACAAACAAACGAGATAAAGAGATATTTAGACGGCTAAAATACATTTCCATTTACGAAGGAATAAAAACTCGAAATAAAAATCTTACGCTGAGTCCATTTAAAATAAAATAATAAATAACAGTTAATAAATAAATAAAAAATTAATAAATAACTGTTTTAGAGAGGAAAGGTGTTAGAGTTGGAAAATAAAACTATGTTCTATTGTGGTTTTTATTCATCAACACACACTTATTAACAGTAATTTAATATAAAATAAAAAATGCTTTATTTAAAATGAAATTAATCTTTCTTTAAAAAAAAAAAAATCTTTATTATAATAAAATACATTTTTAAAATACCAGGAACAATCTCAAGTTAACTGACAAATATCTTAAAAGTGAAAACGTTTATTTGTACATAATCGTTTATTTTTCGGTCATTGCTAATTCCGTTAGCATGTTTATGGCAATGCCCATTATATCTTAGCATGAAGCTAACGGGCCGAGCTCTCATTATTTTCTTCGTGCCGGGCTGGAGGTAGATTGTGTGTCTAGGAAACACTGAATCTCTTTAAACTGGCGTCCCGTGTTTATGATGTAAATGTGACGCTGATAGAGTTTCGTACTGGAGATTAGAACAACTGGTTGATCCAGTCTGACACTGTTTGTTTCAAATACCTCAAATTATCCCGGGTAAGGACGACTGTGTCCCGGTTTAAAATCTGAAAACTTCCTGGAGCCTGTAGTCACAATGTCGGTCGATACTGGAGACTAAGAAGAAGGATTTTTTATCATATATATATATATATATATATATATATAAAATTATTAGTATTTTTATTTAATTTTTTTAATTTCACAAACAGAAGAGGGAAATGGGTCTAGAATAATAATAATACATTTAATTCATAGGGTAATGCCCCTAACGATATGTAACACAACAAATTATAAGTACTGTGTAAAAAGCGAATAGTTAAGCGCCAAATCCTGACTCCTGATCCGAAATCCTCTATCCCCGCTCGTCTCCTGCTCCTTCCACTTCAGCCTCTCTGTTCAGCCCACTGAGCCCTCAGCTCAACCTTCAAAAGAACATGAAAGGAATCGAAGCAACTCTTGAAACTTAAATAAGTGTTTTTATTTGAGCGTCCTGAGGGATGAAGTCTCAAACACACAAATGCATTCATGTTTCCGGAGCGAAGACGACCATCCTCATCCTCAATAGTATAGCAATACAAAACCAGGCCATTATCTTAAACCCCTGCTTCTGGTCTGAACCACAGAGCCAGCCGGAGGATTACTCCGACGCCGGCCCTCCTCTCTCTGCTGGTTCTGGAGATTTCAGGCCCACACTGCTATGTTGACCTCCAGGACGTTATTTAATCAGAAGAGCGTCTGATGTCTCCTAAACAGACTTTGTGCTGAGGAGGTGATGTCGATCATTAACAGAAAGTGGAAGGATCGCCTGTGACAGAAGCCTCTCATTAGTCAGAGCTGATCCGACACTGCCCTCTGCTGGTGGAGAGCCGAACAGCACCCACAGTCTCAACAGCACCAGTTGGCTTTTACTTTAAACGCTGCATGAAGTTAAACCTTAAATGATAATCTTAAACATTCATGCAGACTCTACTGAAGAGACCGCTGGTCACACCTATATTTATCTGAGCAGCTCAGGTGTTCATTAGCGCCAGACGGCCCTCAGGTGTTTCCTGTGTGTCGTGTGTGGAAGGTGTTTCTTGCAGATAAAGGAGTATGTTGTGTTTAGAGGGAACGGCCCGGCCCTCTGGAGATTATTACTTTATGTGCTGCTGTTTGCTTGCCGCTGCCAAACACACTGTTATTCAAGTGTTGCTACATTCCACTTTCTTTATTGTATATTTTTGTGCACATATAAGGTCTTTATTTATTAGGGATTTTCATAGTAAAAGTCTAAATTGGATGCAGCTGCTCTTCCTTCAACAAACACCAGAACACCAGATCCTATCAGGCCCGTTTCACGTTCCTTCAACCGGCTGACTCTGAGTTTGAGAATTGATTTTTAACGTTCCTTTGACGGCCTTTAAAGCACGCCGGGTTTTATAGCTTACCTTTCAGCTGCATTCTTTACCTGCTGCTCCTCTGTGAGGCAGGGGGCACCGGAGAACAGGTTCTCAGAACCTGGGCCAGGACTCAACAAGAAAAATAAGTGTTCTCAGCCCTTAAAAGGTTATCTGCTTTACCTTGTAGCACTTTGAGATTTGATCCAAATGTGAAGTGCGTTATAAATTAAATGTGTTATTATTATTAAGTAGTGTGTTCTCTCTCTCTCTCGTGTGTGTGTGTGTGTGTGTGTGTGTGTGTGTGTGTGTGTGTGTGTGTGTGTGTGTGTGTGTGTGTGTGTGTGTGTGTGTGTGTGTGTGTGTGTGTGTGTGTGTGTGTGTGTGTGTGTGTGTGTGTGTGTGTGTGTCTCAGACATGCACAGTCTGGAGAAGATGCTCAGAGAGGCTGTTTGCTCAGGTCAGCCACGGACCCACAGGTCATGGAAGAAGATCCTCATCATCGTTGAAGGCATCTACAGGTCAGTGGCTCACACACACACACACACACACACACAAAGAAGCCTCTGGGGTTTGGGGCATCTGTCTCTGAGCGTGTCAGAATCTGGGAGGCTCATGGAAAAGAAGTTGGTACCGGTTGGTTACTGGACGCAGAGACAGGAGTAGTGCGTCTAGCAGAAGTGAACCCCTTAGGTCTCAGGCTCCGCCCCCACTGCAGGAAAAATGTGGTCCAGCTTTGAGTTCTTGCTCATATGTGACTTTTTCATGTCTGTGTGAACAGAACCAACCGCTTGGACTCTGATCTTTTCCTGTTCTGATTTGTAACACTTCCAAGTCTGATTTTTGGCACTGCGACCTCAGTCCGAACCGTCGGGTCAGAATTCACGCGACCCTGACGTCTTATTCTGTCGACAGTCATCACAAAGCTGCGCCGACAGAGGTCTCTTTTCAATCCAAAACATCTTTAACCCTTTAATGTTCTGCTTAACGGTTTGGGTTGATCTCATTTGAGTCACTATTTCTTCTTGAAACCCGTTTATAATACGACCCAGCGGGCCCATCAGAATCAGTAAACGGGTTTATTGCCAAGTAAGTCACACTTACAGGGAATTAGACATAAACATGAAAAAGAAAAAGGGGCCGAGGATGGAGCCCTGGAGGACAGAACACGTCAAAGGGTCCAGCCCCTCTGGCCTATTAAAGTGTGTGAAGACTTATTAAACAGAATAAAGGAACCTAAAGCGCCAGAAAAAGTCAAAATAGGGTCAAATAGTGTTTGAAAAACTGGCTTTCCTATAAAAGATTGAACTAATGTTATTAAAATGAACTACTTTCCACAAAATACAATATTTTATCATTTAATAACTTTACTTTTATGACAGAACCTGTTTATAATGTGAGCCAGCGGCAGCATGTATGTGCTGAAGAGTAGGGGCCCAGGATAGGGCCTTGGGGGACACCACAGGTCAAAGTTTACTGTTTAAAAACATTCAACTCAATGATTTGAGTCATTTTAATGGTAAATTTACAGTGTTTAAGATATTAAATGTGCTAAATGCCCCAAAGAAAATTTAAACATGCAAAGAAATACTCAAAATATTACCAAGAGTGTTTCCAAAATATCTTATGAACTGTATTTAAGACACAATAACTGAACAAGTTGCATTCCAACGAGATAAAGGGGCGTGTTTTTAGATCGTTAACATCCTGTTAAGACAAAGAACCTTGGAAATATCTCAAATTCTCCAATTTCATTGTAAAATGCCAAAATATAAATACCTTATCTTGTTTCAAAGTGGTGATGGTCTTAAATCTACACATATATTAACTTTATTCATCTCAACAGGGGAAATGTATGAGAAAAACATGTACAAATACACAAATTACTTCCTAATATTAGTGAAATATTAGCTAAAAATGAGATTCACCAGCTCATTTCAAGATGTCCTCTATTTCCTCTGAATCTCAAGTCTTAATTCAGGAAATCTCCCCCATCAAATGTTCACCTGTTCCATCGGCAGAGTAAAAAACAACAACCTTGTGTTCATTATTCTTCTGTTTCTTCTTGAAGGGGAATTTCTTCCAGTGTATTTTCTCCATCCTACTTTTTTTTCCCGGTTTCTGTCTGAGGGGTTAATAAATAATCCCAGATTGATGCTGCGTACATGAAAGACGGCTCCACCGCTCATCACCTGTTTTACCGCGGTAGAACCTAATGTCGGACTCCGGCGCGAGAAGAACTCTGCCCTGTGACATCAAAGGCTGAGGATGGAGGGTAAGGAAAGCCGGTGCCTTGCATGTCGACCAGGTTCCCCAGGAACCCCGTCTCACGTCTTCTCTGCAGACGTTGACAGGATAGTGATTCTTGGAAGACTTGGAAATCATGTGACGTGCAGTCGCAGATGTACATGTGCTCCGCAGCGGAGAAAGTGAGGTTGGCGTCGGAGTCTTTTCATGTCTTTGGTTTGTAATGGATGAAATGTGTCCCCTCTTTTTTTTTTCCTGTCTGGTTCTCTGTTGTCAGCATGGAGGGCTCGGTGGTGCGACTTGCCGACATCATAGCGTTGAAGAAGAAGTACAAGGCGTACCTGTACCTGGATGAGGCCCATAGCATCGGAGCCGTGGGACAATCGGGGCGGGGCGTGACCGAGCTGTGCGGCGTGACGCCGTCTGATGTGGACGTTCTGATGGGAACCTTCACCAAGAGCTTCGGGGCGGCGGGAGGTTACATCGCAGGAAAAAAGGTTCTTGTTTCTGCTTCTTATGCCTCCGACCTAAAAAGTTATCCGTACATCAGTCCGTCCGTCTTCCTGGATCCCGCCGCTCTGGTTCCAATCAGGAGCTTATCTCACACAGGATCCATTCAGCTTCACAGACTCATATTTGAACCATCAGAGGTGGGCGTGTCTCTGGTTTTCACACAAGATGAGTTATCTTCTCTGTGGCTTACATCCAGAACCAAGATAGGGAGTGGAGGGTATGTCACATCCTGCATCTGTGGTCCGATGTTTTGGGGGATGTCAGGGAGACGTATGACCTCCAGATGAGTCTTGGAGAAAACACGTTTCACAGAGGCTATCCCCAGTTCTCCAGAGTTTCAATGTTGGCCGCCGCCACTAACAAAGTGAGGAGGGGGAATATAGGAATGGTACCATCCCAGCGTCTGTCCGTCATCTTTGGTTTCTGGAGCATTAAGTTAAAAATACTGGAGGGGTGACATTGGCCATTTAGGAATATTTAACATTTATAAACCAAAAACATACTGTATAAAACATCAAAGGAATCAGGCACAACAGTATAAAACATCAAAGGAATACGGCACAGCAGTATGAAACATCAAAGGAATATGGCACAGCAGGATAAAACATCAAAGGAAAACGGCAAAGCGGTATGAAACATCAAAGGAACCAGGTACAACAGTATAAAACATCAAAGGAACAAGGTAAACAGTATAAAACATCAAAGGAACAGGGCACAACAGATTTAATGGATGGATGGAATTACACTGAGATTTGAATGAATAGTCCCAGTCATAACTTAATCTCTTTTATTTTTCCTTAAAACTTGCACATTTTTTAAGAGCCGCGCCTCTTTTAATTAAAGTCCTTTCCATCATCCCTGTTTCCATTTCCCCCACATCGCCTTCACACAGCGCTGCAGTAGATTTCTTCATTCAAGCACAAACTGGTTTTATTCTTGTGTGAAAATAATCCCCATGAATTTATTTAGATGAGTCCAATCACAATGAAACCGCTTTAATGTCCTCGGGCCTGTTGGCGTTCCCAGATAGCGGAAAAAACTGAGCGTCCTTTAAGATTCTTGACACAAATAAGCCGACAGTCATAGTTTGTGAAGCAGCAGCAGCCCGTTTGGATCCAGAGCGGGTTAGAACACATCCTAGAAAGCGTTTCCAGAACACGTATATTCTGTTTAAAGACGCCATTATTCACACCTTTGTGGCGCTCATGTGCCCAACAAATGTTCCCCGCGCTGTAATTCCTCTCTACTCCATTAAAAAGAACGCTTTAGTACATAACCGCGACACTTTTGCAGCAGTTGATTAGAAAGTCAGGAAGTTTCCATGTTGCTTGAATTAGGTATCGGGAGAGCGACCCTTTTTCCGCCGCCGCCTCGCTCGACGCGTTCCCCGTAATAAGACGTTGAAGCTGGCTGAGTGCCAGCCACTTCTTGTGGCGGGCGTCGGAACTGCGCTCTGTGTTTAACAAGACGACTTTTAACGAGGGTGATAATGTTTGATGTCGGAACGGCGTGCCTCGTTTGACTGCTGCTGGCAGTAAACCCCTGAGAGGAACCGGCAGCGGTGGAGAAAGCGAGCCTTTAGATTTGGTGGACTTGTTGTTGCGGTGAAAATCTCCCAATTTCTACTTTTAGTGGATTGAAGGTCAACCGACGGAAGACCTCGCAGATGTGTTGTGGAAAACATTCACGTCCAAGCTGTTTTATGAGAGCACCAAAATAAATACCCCCCACAGGCTCCTCCTCCTGCTCCTCCCGCTCTTCCTGCTGCTCCTGTCACCTTACATCCATTAACCCTTTCTCTTGAGAACTGGAGTCGGATCCACTTACTGAATACATCTGTGGCGAACAAGTGCCGGGTTCTGTTCTGGCGCTGCTCCCGCTCTGTGGCACTGTCGATGTGGATCACCAAATCTACGTTGCGGCCGCCGTGCGGCTGAGGAAACACTTGAGGCTGTCAGTCAGCGCCACACCGCGAGATGGATTTCGGACATGTTCTATTAACTGGTTTATCTTGGTTGCACTAAAATCCAGCGGGTAAAAATCCCCCCGGTCTAAACAGAAGCAGATGTCAGGCCGCTTCAAGGTTTCTTATCCTACTTTTTAGCATTTCCCCCCTCAAATTCCTTTCTCTCATGTGTGAGAGAGGAGGAGGAGGAAGAGAGGAGGAAGCCGCAGCCACCGCCCAACGGGGACAGATGGCAGCGAGCGGGGATGGCGTCCAGACGGCATCTCCGGGAACGTGTCATCACCCCGCTGCACCCGGCTGGCCGCCGCATAGCCACCGAGCAGCAGCAGCAGCTCCAGAGCCGATCTCCACCTCGCACCACCTCCACACACATGGTCCCTGGATCCGTTTCCTGAAGTCCCGCTGGTCCTCTGACAAACACCGGCGGGATTGATCCGGTGCTGAAACGAGCGTGACGCTCCTCATTCAGGCGCAGTCCAATGTTGGTTCTTTCTCAGACTCCTGCGCCGGCTCCATCAGCAGAGCAGGAAACGAGCTGTTGGACACTTAAGGCCAAGGTGACGGAGGAACCACTCCGTAGATGTTCCGTCATGTCGGAAAGTCTTTGACTCATTTCTGGTTTCTTTGATGGGTTCGAGCTTCTCCTGCTAAATTATGTCCGATCTTCCAACAAAGTCTAATAAAAGACAAAGACAACCTACTTAAACACAAAATACTAGTTTTAAGTGATAAAAAACTATCACTTATACCCGACAGAAAAGTCTCCTATTTATCCACCTCTCTTAGTTATGTCTACGGTATTTTTGATTGTAAAAGCTCCCCCTAGTGAGGAAAATATGAACTACTAGAGTAAATCACGAGGCATAATAGATAGATATCCTAAAGTCGATTCATCTGCTCCAAATTTGGACTAAATGAGACCAATGATAGAGAAATGATGGCCCCAAGAACTTTTGGAGATAAAACTCCCCCTAGTGGCAGAAATAAACAACTGACCTTTCCAAAAATCCCTCCAGTTCTTCCTCACCCTAAAGTCTATGCAGGTGTAAAATTTGAAAAATGATCCATGAAATACTTTTTCAAGGTACGTCTGAAAATAAAATAAAATATGAACTACTAGAGTTTAATATGATATGAAGAAGATAGATCTCCAAGACTCGATCAATTCGCACCAAATTCGGATTAAATCGGACCAACGGCTGAGAAACTGTGGCTCAAGAGTCTTTGGAGGTAAAGCTCCTCCTAGAACCGATCATTCTGGAAATCACTCCAGTTCTTCCTCACACTAATGTCTAGGCGCGTATAAAATGTTCAAATGACCCACAAAATGTTTTTTGAGTGAACACAAAGGGAACATCCGGGCCTGATCACCGCTCTGATGGATCTTCTTCAGAAGTTCACCAGTAGAGTCTCAGCAGAAGGCCAAAATCAAAAGAAATTCCAGAGGGATGAGCGAGAAAGTGAATGAAACCCAAAGTATGGATTGGGACTCTGTAGTCGACCCTGTCTGTGTATGAAGAAGACCTAACTTCTTCCTCTACGTTTCCTCTAAGAGGTTCATTCAGGGATTCACTAAAGTTTGAAAGAGCATCTCAGGAACTTCAGGACTAATCTTCCCCCGACTGATGAGTCAGAGATTGAACTGTTTGGACGACAGGGTTCCTGTTACATCTGGAACCAAACACAGCATTCCACAGAAAGAACATTATACCCACGGTCCAGCATGGAGCTGGCAGTGCAATTCTGTTGGGATTCTTTGCTGCTTCGGATTCTTGATATCTTGTCATAATTGAGGAAAACATCTTTCCTGCCAGGAACTGTGAGTCGAGGATGATGAAGGTCATACAGCGAGAAGAGTAAGTCCACCTCTGGACCTGAATCCTATAGAAATACTGCGGGAGGGGACTGAAAAGAGCGGGTCACGTTCACAAACTGTCCATTGTGGCGCCACTCAAGCGGTTCTGCTAACAAGGGTGGGTCAAAATTCCACCACAGTGAGACGGTTCTGCAGTTTTCACAAGTGTTTGGTTGCAGTTATTCTAATAAGAGGTTCAGTGGGGAAGACATGGGGGAAAATAAACGGAATGTAATATGAGCGGGATCTGATTTCCATATTGAAGCGCCACGTTGCTAATGACGAAGAAGGATTTGGGTTTTTTAAGTTGGTACTGTGTTTTGCGTTTTATTTGCATTTATTACTCAGAACAAGAAAGAGCAATGAAGCGTTACGGAAATCCGAAGGATTCAACTCGGCTCGGTCGCAGCTGCTAGAGACACCTTAGCCTCCTCACCCGGAACCACGGGAAAGGAGTCTGCTGGCCAAGCCGAGTTGAATCCTCTGGCAAAAATCTCCTTCCCTGTGTGGCTGCGGGGAAGGAGGTTGATGGCCGAGTTGAATTCTCCTGGCGTCTCAGCTGATAGAATGGCCTGCGGCGCCTCCCCCTGCCCAAATTTTATGCACTGGATATTTAAAGTAGGCACAACTGAGTGTTAATTTCAGCAGAGATATTAACTATTAACTCTTTCATGCTGGTGATTTTTGGTATTTTATAACCTTTTTGTCTTATTAATTATTATGATTATGTAGCTTTTGTGTTTTGTGTTTACTGTGTTTACACAGCACTTAAAGTTCCTTCTAGAGCTGATAGATGCCAACAGCTGGACGTGTTCTAGAGAAACGACGTGTTCTAGAGAAACTCTGTATAAGAGTTGAGTCTTTATAGTTAAAGTTTATTACAAATATTGTGTAACGCACCTCTGCTAAGACCTCCTCACCTGTCTTTCAGGATCTGGTGGACTACCTGCGTAGTCACTCTCACAGCGCCGTATACGCCTGCGCCATGTCCCCACCGGTGGCTCAGCAGATCGTATGTGTGATGAGGTGCATCATGGGAAAAGACGGGAGCAAGGAGGGTGAGTTTCGGAGCAACCCCTCGATCGCGGTCCTGCTACCCGCATCCACCGACATCCTTTTACGCCCACAAATATTATGTCTGGCTTACAAAAATCTTAACACCTTTTTCTGTAACGTCTGCGTAAACGACGGCAAACCAGCGCCAGGGGATCGGACCGGCGCTGTCATCGGGAGTGAGTCCAGACCTGCAGGGAAAGACAAACAGCTGCTCGCTCGGAAAATGTGCAAGCGATTAGAGGGGGTCCGCTCGTGGTGGTGGGGGGAGGAGGGAGGACGTGAAGTCCCTGAACACACGTGACCCCAACATGGAGGAAATGACTTTCACATGTGAGTTTGGAGGAATGCTGCACCTCTGAGGAGTTTCTGCTCTAATGGCTTCAGACACGAGGGCAGGGAAGTAGTCATTACCCGAGCAGTCGCAGAAAACCGCCCGAGCCAATCCTCCGGAGTCGCTGGACTAGTTAAGAGTCAGAGGGTGGCGGGAACCGGCAGGTTCTGCTGTAGGAAGCCTTCAGAACCAGGACGGGTCTCCTGTAGATCCCTGCGATGAGTTCATCGGGCCAAGGTCGGACGCCTGGCGTCTGATAGCTGAGGTGTTTTTGTACTTTCATGCAGGGATGAGTAGGTTCTACATCTGGCTGTGAACCAGACATGCCTCGGTTCTGACGTAGCCCGGTGGAAATCAGTCATAGATGAAGAGCAAGCAGAGCAAGTCAGCTTTTATGTCCCAACGCTGCGAGGGCCCGCCGGGACCAATGACGTCCTCTAATCTCTACACCTTTTCATCTTCCTCACTGGTGTTCTCCCCGTCTGGCCTGATTGATTTAACGTCCACACAGGTTCTGATGTGCTGGTAGGATTTTGGTGTTTCGCAGCAAGTATTGGGTTCTATCTCAGCAGAGAGGAACCGCTTACAAGACGGCTCCTGTGCTTCTTGGCAGATGTCCGGATATTCTCTCTCTCTCGCTCTCACTCTCTCGCTCTCTCACTCTCTCTCTCTCTCTCTCTCTCGCTCTCTCTCTCTCTCTCTCTCTCTCTCTCGCTCTCTCTCTGAGGAGATAAGAGGATTTAAAGTTCTCTCTTACATCCCCTTGAAAGATCTGCCAATCTGTTCCCAGGTATCAGGAGGAAACAGAACCTTTAGCCCGGGCCAAACTCTGAGCGCACCGGGCGCCACGGTGATTCACGTTTGGAATCTCGGGGTGTTAGCAGGCCCAGTTGTTTTTATGTGAAGTACACTTGAGAATTTTGCACGAAATCCATCATATTTAATTTGCAAAACCGTTTTGGTACACATGCAAGCATGTGTACCAAAACTGAACCATCTGCTGCCGCAGCTCAGATGTCTACAAGTTCATCAGGGGGCCCGAACGGCCCAGATGGAGGTGCAGGACTCAGGATGTAATGGACCAGTGGGGGGGAAAGCAGGAGTCGGTGCTTAAGTCAGGCTCACCTGAGGATGTTCCTTCTATTCGGACTCACTAAGAAATCAAGGTCCAGGAATTGAACCTAAAATGGTTTGAATGCCCAGCAGGGTGCGGGTACTGGACCTTCAAGCGTTAGCAGCTATTTAAACATTCCTCATTATTGTCTAAAAACCTAATTGAAGAACCAATCATTAGTTTATGTACGTTTTTTTTTTAACTAAATGTTTGCTGGCATAAAAGAATAAAATTCCTTTTTCTGTGGCGAAAAGCTGTTTTTCCTTAAATCAGGATTTTGTACCTTCACCTCTTTAAAAGTACATTTATGTACACTTTAAAATCAACAATTGTTTTGTACCGTTATCACCCTGAGGATGACTTCTGTACAAAAATGATTCCCCCATCTGTCTGTTTGCAGGAATTAGACGGATCCACCAACTAGCGGAGAACACCAGATACTTCAGGGCCAAACTGAAGGAGATGGGCTTCATCATCTACGGCAATGACTTCTCCCCGGTGGTCCCCATCCTGCTCTACATGCCCGGCAAAGTGGTGTAAGTTCCACCCACCACCACCACCACCACCACCAGAATCACTAACAAATATCAGACACTGTAAAAAGAGAATCGCTGGTGATTTAAAAAACAACAACAGAAAAACACACAGGTGACCTCACAGGTGACCTCACAGGGGACCTCCCAGGCAACCACACAGGTGACCTCTAAGGTTACCTTACAGAGGAGACCACACAGGTGACCTCTAAGCTGACCTCACAGGTGACTTCTAAGCTGACCACACAGGTGACCTCATAGGTGACCTCTTAGCTGACCACACAGGTGACCTCACAGGCTTCTGCTGCTGATGAGGGCGGCCTGCTGTCAAACAGCTTTAACGGTACCGAGGAATGTGACGTCGGGTCACTCTGTGTTGAATCCAAGAGTGTTACAGATGAAACTTTAGTGATCAAAGGATTTCTTTAGGAGGTTTCTTCCCCCATAATACATCAAATAATGGTTTTGTTCTCTCGGTCACTGACCAGGGCTTTCGCTCGAGAAATGCTCAGGAGGAAGATTGGCGTGGTGGTAGTTGGCTTTCCGGCAACGCCCATAACAGAGGCCCGAGCTCGGTTCTGTCTGTCTGCGGCCCACACCAGAGACATGCTGAACCAGGTCTGCAGCATCGAACCGACGACCTTCTGATGCTTTAAACAGACTCCACTCTGAACCCTTCCTTCGTCCTCAGGTGCTGCAACATCTGGACGAGGTGGGAGACGCTCTCGGCCTCAAGTTCTCCCGGCTGCGACGTTCGAAGTTCCTCTCAGCCGGACCTTGTGAAGAGATAGAATCAGGACCGAGAGTCCGACCCTGCAGCGAACCCATAAACGCGCAATAAAGAGTATCGCCCGCATCACACAGCAGGAATGAAGCCACTCCTTTGGCAGCTGGCACCTTTTTATACGTTTGTGCAGCTCGTTTATACTGTCTACCATAACATTATGACCACCTGCCTGATATTGGGGAGATCCCTCTTTTTCTGCTAAAAGCTAAGCTCTGACCAATCAACGCACGGAATCCACGAGACACCTGAAGGTCCCACCTCTCAACATGCAAGATCTGCTGCTAACGTCTTGGTACCAGAGCTCACATGGAGTCTCCCTGGGTCAGAGCTGCTTTGGCAGCAAAAGGAGGGGATACACAATATTTGGTAGGTAGTTATAATGTTATGGCTGAAGAATGTATATGCCATTTGTAAATACATAAATGAAATGATCGCATAAGGCTTGGCAAAATACACTTTATTTATCGGCTGTGAACTACAACCGAGTCGAACAAGAGCGGTCGACCTTTTCCTGACTGCTGCCTCAAACGTCTGGAGACCCTCAAAGACCCCTCCACACATCAGATGTTTGACCCTTTGATGTCCTCACCAACAAAGAAAAGATACGGACAATTATCTATTTGCATATTTTATTTCTTTGGGGGTATTTATGAATTTAATATCTCCTCGGCGGCCCCTTTGACTGGTGCTGTCCCCCGAAAAGGCTCCACCTTCGGCCCCTTACTCTTCAGCACAGACATGCTGCCAGTGGGTCAGATTCTAAACAGCTTCTCTCACATTCTTTAATAAGAACTCAACTGAACCGCTGAGCAGGACATTAAAGGGTTTTAAACTTTGTTCCGACCTTCTTCGTCTCACTTCAGCAGTTCAGTGTTTTTCTCCTAAGGCCTGAATCTGTTTAAGGGCTCCATGCCTGAACTTCAAGATGTTAACCGCTGCTGTGCTGAAAAGCACAAGAAAAGTCCCTCCAGTGTCTCAGAACCGTCAAGAGAAGACACAGACGGTTTACCAACTGTAATGTTTGGGTCTGTGGGTCAGCGGTATGTGTGGAGGAGGAAGAACGGAAACATCCGTCACTGGAAACCTCCAGCAAGTAGACAGACTCCATCCTGCGCCTTTGAATCCTTGAAAAAAACAAAAAAACCTTGTGGCCGTCTGAGAGGAAGCTGAAGCTTGAATGTCACTGGACATTCCAAAGGGACGATGATCCCAAGCGGACCTCAAAGTCGGACGAGGCTTCAGTTTCAGAAAAGCTCCTGGAACATTCTAGAGCGGCGCTCCGAGTCACCCGACTTGACTCCTTGTTGAAAATCCCTGGCGGAATTTGTAGAAGGTGTTTTCATTACGTAAACTGAGGAATATTCCAGAGGGCTCATCAGGAACGCTGCCAGGAGCTGCTGTCAGGCTGTGAAGGCATCACGTTTGCAGCAGGTCTCCATAAAATAGCAGAGATGCTTCTTATTGAGGAATGGAAGCGTTTAGCTGCTGCAGCAGCCAGTAGAATTAGCATACGGGGTGATATTTGGGAAAACGCTGTTAAAAGCTGCTCTAGTTTGGTTAAATTCTCACAAACGGCTGATAAATAACATTTTGCCAATAAACCTTATACAACTGGATGAAAAATAAAGAATCCTCCATTGTATATATATATATAAGTAATTGAAATGACATGTGGGTTTAAAAGTTCCCTCTGGTTTATCGTTGCTTTGATCAATTTTTGAGTTTTTATTTTTGAGTTTTTATTTTATTTCCAATAAAATACAAATGCTTCTCGTGAAAGTGGCGTCGGAAGATTCGATTATCCTGATGACAAACGATCATCACCTGCTCTAGGTTGAGCCAAACAGAGCTTGAAATGACGAAAGCCGGTTTGTTGTGCTGCAAAGACGTCCTAGCCTGAAGCTACTCTAAATGAAACCCTTTCCTAGAGGTCAAAGATCACGCCGCCTTGTCTCTTTGGCGTGCACCTAAATCTCACAGCCCCGACACTGAAGTAAAGAATGTGTTACGCCGCGTTGAGTGGCGAGAGCGTTCGCACCGTTGACGTATTAAAGGCCAGCTGCTCTCTTTCACACGGGGTCGGCGTCAGAGCCGTGAAGGTAAGCATGTCGGGTATGCAGCACCTGAGCCAACAGAAATGTAACCCGGCAATTAGAGCTGAACTCTAAATTCTCCTTGTATGGGGTAATCATCTGATTAACACGAGAAGGATTGTAGACGGATGATTACATTCATTTTCACAGTGTGCCGGCGTGGCTCCAGTCAACGCTTGTCTGCTCTCGGCTCGTAAACGTCTCCTACCTCCCCGAATGACCACAGCGATGAGACGCCATGAGGGACGTCAAACTGGATATACATTCATGGAAAACAGAAGATTTACCACAAACGTAAACAAGTAGTACACATAGCATCACTCAAATACTCTGTAGCCGCTCGTCTCCTGCGCTTTCCACTTCAGCGTCTCCGTTCAGCCCACTGAGCTCGCAGCTCCGCCCCCAAAAGAACATCTCTCTTCAGCCTGAACAGATGACTTCTAGCAGCTGAACCTCAGAATCAGTTTCAAGAGTTCCATTGACTCCCTTGATGTCCCTTTGGGGGAGGAGCTCTTTATTGCTACTGTCATTTGGCCTAAAATAAAAAAAGACATTAAATTAAGAAAGAAATGTGACAAAGTTTCCAGAACCTCGCATCAGTAAATCCCCTGTGGTGAACTTGGCCACATTTGCGTCAGGGGCTGCAGAGCCTGGAAGGAATTCTTTGGCTGCTCTATTCAAAGAATCCACAAATGAGTGTATTTCCAAAATAATGCCTGCATATAATTATGCCTGCATGTGACGACGTCTTCTGTTTACATCAGACAACCCCCCCCCCCCCCCCAAGAATAATGGACAACAGGCACTTCTTGTGGAGCCATGGCCGTAAACGGTCTAGTTACTGAGGTAGAGCGACACGCGTCACCTCATCAGATGCTCACCTGTGAGGCTGGATAATCCGGAACAACTTCCCTAAATCCTCAAACCAACAAGTAAGACAAGTTTTAAATGTATCCCCTTAAAAAAGCATAAATTCATTAGATTGCCAACTAAAGGTCCAAATGAATCCAGACCTGACCTTTTGGGCCGGGTCGGTATTTTCCAGTAAGTAATCTACTGACTCCGATAGAAGAAGGTTCTAGAAAATCCAGAAGACTTACCAGACGTCCGTGAAGGTTTAAATAGACACAAGGGTAGATCTGGGGATCCGGAACCGGATCCATCAAATGCTCCAGAACTTGGTCATTTGCAAACATTTCTGAGCCTGTAAGTCAAAACAAGTTCCTAACTTAGAAGTCTGGAGTCAAAAGTTTGTGAGCTTAAGGCTCTGAGGATAAAACCGAGATGTTCGGGGCGAGGACGGCGCCATGCTAGCTGTTTGGTTAGCATACCTGAACCGACTGGGTTCTGTGGGCGTAAATAGTTAACAATCAAACAGATCATCTGTTATTTTCTATGCCTGATGGTCCGTCATCCAGAGATGATGGATTGGAAGGACTTGGCTACATTGATTAGCCATAACATTATAACCACCTGTCTTAATATGTCGTAGGTGTTTTTGAAGTTATTCTTCTTCTTCTCCACACGCATCCATGAGCCTCGGGCGCCAATGACCCAGTTGCCCGTCTACCAGTTCTTCCTCCTTCACTTCAGAAGACATGAATGCATACAGTATTGATTCATAGAAGGTTTATAATATACCTCAAACAAAGTCAGGTTTATACGACATCTGAATCCTGAATCCCATCGAAATCTGATCCCAGATCTGGATTAAGTTGAGGTTTATGCCGTACCTGAACAGATCTACGTAGAATCCTGTTGAAAGACCAGCCAGTCCGGATTGTTCTGATAATTCCTGGTGACACGAGAGGAACCACATGAGATTCAGGGGTGTCAGTAGAAGTGGTGTGACACCCAAACATCAGATTTCTGTGCAGAGGCCAAACTTGTTTCACAACACAAACAAAAACAAGGTCAATCAGGTCACCTGCAGACGCTCCGCGTGTCTCACTCCTTCATTGAATATAAACCTCTGACTCCTGCAGCCTGAAGCGGTAGAAAACTGTTTTGTTCATTCTTAAATCTGGGATGTCTTAGCGATTTTACCGTTCCTTGAGGATGTGGAGGAGATGGGAAAGGCGGCCTCACATGTTGTATTTGGGGGCAGTGACGTCGTGGAGATCTCTGTTATTCATTTGTGTTCACTTTCACCTTTAGTCCACACGTGAAGATTGTTAAACGCACTGCCGGTTTACGCCAGAAGACAGATGTGTGGAAAGAGAAAGTCATTCTCAGCGATCGCAGGCAAACTCCTCTCTGAGTTGCACAACGGCAGATTCTCACCGTGAATGAGATTTACCAGAACCACTTCTGGACAGTTGCTCGTTCTATGAAAAGCATATATAAATATATGAAATTAAGTATGTGGACAAATCTCACGTGTTCTTTGCTTTATCCTATTTAAGGATTACACTAATAGAAGTCGCATATAACCCTAAACACGTGTTTTTTTGGAAAGAATAAACCCAATTTTGCTCGTCAGCAGAACCAAAACCTACAAATTTGGACAAACTAATTTAATTTGTCCAGAGAATTCAAATAATAATGGTCCTGCTGGCGGTTGAACCTCATTGTGTCTAAAGATACATTCAAAGGCTGGAAAAAAGTTTGGATTTTCATTATGTGAAGATTATGCTTTAATGTCATAAGTAGGTTTGGTTAAGTAGGAATTTTCCAAAGACTTTTAGTGCATAGCAAATATATTACATTGGAAATATGAAGAAATAAAAGAGAGTGAAATCCTCCGCTGAGGCGCAACAGTCCCTTAGGTTTAGGAAAACTTCATGCAGATTCCTCCGTTTACATCTCTCAAATAATCTGCAGCCACTCGTCGCCTGCGCCTTCCACTTCAGCGGCTCTGTTCAGCCCGCTGAGCTCCGAGCTTGACCCCAAAATTTTATAAAATTTTATAGATGAGGGAAGCATGTAAAGTCATCAAAATTGAATAACCTTCTTAAATATGTCAAAACCCACTTCTGAGTAAAATCTCATGCAAATCCATCCTGTAGTTTTTCCATAATCGCACTAACAAACAAACAAACAAACATGCATACAAACAAACAAACAAACATGCATAATAATAATAATAATAATACATTTAATTTACACAAACAAACAAACAAGCATACAAACAAACAGGCATAAATACATACAAACAAACAAACAAGCATAGATACAAACAAACAAACAAACAAACAAACAGACAGACAGACAGACAGACAGACAGACAGAATGTAAAACATAACCTTTTTGGCCGGGGTGAAACTATAAAACAATCCCTGTCAGCTGAAGAGCCTGAAGGGAAAAGAAGTGTATTTTATATTTTACAGAAAGTGTTGACTGGGGATATGAAAGTCTTTGATGGACAGTTAGAGACAACTGTTGTGGACATTTGCATTTATTCTCCAGGGGGGTCGATTCCTCGCCAAAGTGAGAGAGACACTCTGACTGCCAGGCGAGGTGGGAAGCAGACGCCTCGCCAAACTTTCCTCGAGTCACTCCGAACTGTCCCTCGCTTCAGCAGAAAGGAACTGTGTCGGCATTTAAAACATCTGTGCAACCAGAGCGCCGTTGGCGGCGCCCCGGAGACCCGCCCGCCTGCCCGCCAGCCGGGTCACCCGGCCCGCACCGGCCCCTTTTGAACTGCAGATCCAAATACACTTAGAGGAATGGCATGTGGCTGCTATTCTGAAGGGGGGATCCTCCGGGAGGCCTTTGATGTCCACCACTGTGTCCAAAGCAGGGGAGACTTTTTCTCTACTCTGTTTTCCATTTAGACAGATTTTGCTATTCTGGAAGGGATTATTGAAGTGAAGCAGACAAAGAGCAGATTTACATGGTTTCCACAACTCCTACTCTTCCTCGGGGAAGTGAGAGTGTGGCCGAAGGCCGCCGGCTCGTTAGCAGAGTCATGAGTTCTGAAGACGAGTCGGAGAATTCTCTCGTCCATTTCTGCCGGATTCGGGTATCTGCTCACACTAGTAGGCGTAGGAGGAAACGGGATGTTTCCTCCTACGCTGGCGGTGAATCGCTGTCCTGAGTGAGAACGTGTCTCTGTCTTTCTCTGTAGAGAAGCAGGCGGGACAGGATGTACGCTGCCTCTCCTCCGATGTCAGCTGGGATATGATCCAGCCCTGTGACCCGTAAGCGCCTACAGGAGATGGATGTTGTGTGGATTTACGACAACAAACAACATTAAATCTTGTTAATGGTCATCAGCAGCGTTAATGATCCTCTTGAGGCCAAACTGAGCGAAGGCCCGGTGGCGTTAAGAGGAAACAAACTACATCCCATGTGGTGACAGACCAGCCCTTTGAAGCCCACAATAAAAAGGCCCCGCCGGGGCCGATACCACCGGCCATTTGTCTTTCTGAGGTGACGTGTTATTCAACTTTGCTTAATGCTTTAATGTCCCGCTCAGCTGTTTGCTTGAGCACATTTTGAGACTTTATGTCCTATTGAAGAATGTGTGCCACCTGACTGAACCTCTTTATAAGGTGACCCAGTGGCAGCTTGTATATTTTAAAGAGTACGGGGCCGAGGATGTTGACCTGGGGGACACCAGGGGTCAAAGGGGGCCTCTGAGGAGGAGCCATTAACCACGACTACTGAGAAAGCCATGTTCAAAGTAGATTTCTAAAAACGTGCTTTACCCAGAGGATGAGGTAATCCGATTCAAAGTGACTGTTTTACATGAAATACCAAATTTTAAAATGTTACCAAGTTTTTTTAATCTTTAAAAACATGCTTGACTAAACGATTCGTCATTCTATAGTATAAAAAAAATAAAGAGTTTAACCTATGTAAATCAATGAATGCCCTCAAAGAAATGAAATTTGCATTGAAATAACAAAATAAATAATTGTCTCATATTTTTGTCTCCTGGGGACGACTTTAAAGGGTTAATCCCCTCATCAGAGGAGGGGAGCTGCAGCAGGGGTCCTTTGGGTGTCTCCGACCTCTGGAGACCACCTGTGCTCCTCAGCTGCGGTTTCAGGGTTCCCCGTGTTTAAATGAAACATTAAAAGAGTAGAAACTCAGCAGTTTAATGCACAAAAGAGAAGACTCTGTCACGTGACCTGTAATGACTCTGCCGTCTTCACTGCGGCGGCTGAGGGAGAATGTTCGGGGTGACCCTCGCGCGGGTTTCCGCCGGATACCAGTTTGTTCAGGACTGTTTGAGGGGGTGGAAAGAGTTAAGTAGGGGGGAGGGCGCCGGTGGAGGGGCGTACAGCCGACTATAAAAGCACCTCAGGAGCGCACCAGCAGAAGAGCGCGTGTCTCCAGAGGCCGGACCCCTCTGTGCTCAGACTCTCTCCCCCAGCGGCTCCACTGGACCCCAACGCCTCTCGATTCTGGTGGGACCACGAACCCCGGCAACATGGATGAGGACCGTTTTTGAGGCACGCGCAGTCAGAACTTCAGCCAGAGGAGAAAAAGTCAGATCTTTTCAAGTATTCAAGTTGTTTTTTTTCCAGGGGTGCTTCTCGTCGACTGCGCGTCAGAATGTGGTCCGAAATAGACGCGCGCAAAGCCGCTTAAGTGGAAGTGGGGCAAAGTGAGGTGCGAGGCTGACAATGTGGCGTGGACATCGCGAGTCAACTTTCCCCAGCGTGGAGATTTGAAGAAGGCGCAACAAGAGCGGAAAGTTTTAACGCGGCGCGCTGGATCCAGCCCGCTGCCCCCAACCGGATCCTCGGTTCCACGGTCCTCTGACAGACCAGCGCATCAAATCCAACATATGAACCAGCGCTGAAGAGCAAACTTCTTCATTTAAGAGCAGAGGTCCAACTCCCAGCTGCGTACTTCTCGGACTGCGCCATCCTCTCATCCTTTTCCCCTCAATTTTTGGCAATTCTGATTCCCGACGTGGCTCCGAAGTGGTGTTGCGGCTCCTCGTCCCCGGCGGATCCGGAGATCGGAGTCTGTGCACCGGGAGGAGGCGGAGCTCCGGCCGAAACGCAGGCTCCTAAGAGCGGCCGCGTCAGAAGGATGGTGCGTCTGGCGGCGGAGGTGCTGCTGCTCCTGGGTCTCCTTCTCCTCACGCTGCACATCACGGTGCTGCGGAGCAGCCCGCTGCCGCAGGCGAACCTCACTCAGAGCCTGGATCTGGACTCAGCACTCAGAGAGGTGAGTCCGTGGATCGGGGAGGTCACCTGATCTCCCTCGCGCTCAGATGCGTTTGATAAAAATGCGCACGAGACAATGGCTCAGGTAAAAACGAAGCCTCCGCTCACTGGGGAACCCTGAGGTTTGTTGACATGCACACGGATGTGGAATCCGCAGGAAGTCCCCCCCAGGGATGGTTGGGAGATGCAGAGAGATGGATGCTGAGGCAGGGGTCTGAGACGCCCCCCTGTCATTGGGGGCTAAATGCTTTGCTGCAGGCACTTCTCTGTCATCGTAGGCTCATCACTGTCACCCAGGCTGCAGTTGATGAGGCAGAGGGGTCAGAGCTGAACCCCTGAAGGCCCGCACCCCCCCACGCACACACACACAGGCGTTTTGTTTGGATGAAATGATTTCATCCGACCCTTTACAAAACTTAGGAGACATTCATGTTCAGTTCTGGAGACAAATAATAGAATGTAAATATGAATAGAGGGATTTCTGTGTTTAGAGATCTGGATACTATTCAGACTGTGGTCCAGATTAGAGCGTTCGTTACCTGCATCTCACAGAGGTGAGGGTCGTAAAGGTGACGGTTTAAACATCAGCAGGAGCCACAGACTCCAGGAGAGCCTGAAAACACTAGTTTCAGAGTTAGGAGATCTTAAAACCCCCTTCAGCTGTTTTCTGGTGTATATTTAGCGCACTGCTGAAATCCTTTCTTGTTGTTGCACTTATAAAAGGGCTTTGGTGCTTTCTGGAGTTGTTGCCCCTCTTCATAAATACTTCATTATGGCCAAATTAGCTGAAACGTTTTTTTTACCCCAGCAGTGGATGGTGCGAGTAACTTCTCTTACCTTCACCGTCGCTGCCCTCTACCTGTGTCCACGCAGGAGCCATCCTGTGTTTACTCGATATCGGGGCATTCAAAGCTGGGGAAATATTCCAGGAATTAATCAAATATTTGTCTCTCGGCCAACGGCTGGACTGGTGGAGCTGGAGGGAGTTTCTCCTGAGGGATGAAGGCTTGAGTATTCATCACACGCCGCCATTCCTGCTCTTTGTCCCTGCTCCAAATCTACATAGAGACTTTAAACAAAAACAAAAAAAAAAGACCAACTTTGCACCTCATGGAAATAAAACACCAACTGGTCGTTTTTTCCCCCCTCAACTTTATGCGAACGCGCTTCACTGCTTCAGCCCCCCGAAGACTGTGATGTCACAGTTCGGACAGGCTGGTCACGGCCCAGGGGGCGCGATGTTTACGACGCGATGGGTAGACACATAACTGACAGAACGCATTTATAGTTAAGGTCCAAATATTCATCACCGACCCGGAAAGCCGTTCATTTTTTTCCTCGTTTCAATTGAAGAAGCCCCTCAAGCGTCGGCCCCCTCGCTTTGATCCTGTATGTAAACACTCACGCCCACCACCAGGCGTGTGACAGGAAGGATGGTTTTTACTTCTACCTACTTAAGTGTCACGCTGAAAAGCATCTGGCACAATGTGCACTGCCTTCATTTCCTGCCAGCCTCCCTGGGGGAAGGACCCCTGAGTTGCTCCCAATTGAAAATGGAGTCATGCCCCTTTAAGCAGCCCTCACAAAGTGAAAAAAAAGAAGGGGGGGGAGAAGACACTGGGACGGGAGAGGGGGTGGCCTGTGTGTGCAAGTGTTCATTCATGGCCTTTCAGTGTTTGTGTGTGTGTTTGTTGGGGGGGGCAGACGGACATCCTGGGCGGCCCCCGGTGAATTGAAGAATGGTGTCACTTTTGATCTACAAATTAAAGCGTGTTCCTCGCGGAGGAAGATCTCACATGAGTGACGGCGGCGGTGAAGCGACCAAACCTTCAAACAGACACTGTTGGGTTTCTTTTCTGTTGTTAACGGTTAAATGAGTTACTCCTGCGTTCAAACTTGGCCTCTATTAGAGTAAAAGGAGAAAACAGCGTTTCATCATAATCAGATTATAAACCTTCAGAAGACTGAAGAAGAGTTTTTATGTCTTCTCCTCTGACTGACTCCCATTCTTTCCTTCGCTTTCCTACTGCACCCAATCGCCTTGGATTGTTCCGCTGAAATGCTGCCTGAGACGGAGAAATGTTATTTGGACGTGTAGAATTTCACGGTTTGTCCTTCGCGCTGCTAAGCTCCCAGCTGGAATTAAAGAATTAGTGCATTCTTAATACTTTAGGGCAAAGGCAGCTGAGAGTGATGGAGGATTTCCCTACTTAAACTCAGCCTCAGGCTTTATTTAACAGCATTATGCATATAAATATTTATATATATACGACTGATACTGATGGATTTACCGCTGTGAGTAAATCAGCACCCGCCCCCCTGGGTCCAAACGTAACAGAACCAGCAGAATGTCGTCTCTTTGAGAAAACAACGCCGGCATCTGATGTGAAGTCGTCGGACTTTTCCAGGCCTCACAACTAAAACGCTCACATAACCTCAAACAGACGCAGTTTAATCTTCCTTTCCACAGAACTTTACGCAGAGACCCGGTTTAGACTTGGGTCAAAATGGGTTTCGGTCGATCGGACCACAAACGGACAGCGAGTCACATTAACGTTTACCTTACAAACGGTATGTGGTCCAATGCGTCCCAGATCGCCACGGCGATCTGTTTGAGTGATGGGATCAGGGCGCGTCTTGGAGGTCGTTTACATCGGTAGTTAGCGATGTATTTCGCCTTCCACTGGTGATCGGATCGCCCGAAACGCATTTTAAAACCGAGTCTAAGCAGAGTCAGTGACTCAATTATAAACAAAGATGTAGAATATGATGTTAACACATCAGTTTCTCTCAAACACTCACTTCCGCCCCCCCCCAAACCCCTTCTTCCATTTCTTCATATCATGACTAATAACAAGGATAAAATAATCCCAGATGTCGTTGTTTTGCGCGGGGTTAAGAGGATGTTTGGATGAACTTTAGAACTCCACATCTCTGCTTTAAATTTGTTTATCGTCACCAAACCCAAACTTGAGTTTCAGGACCGCCAAGCTGACGTCACCGCTCCAACCGCCTGTTGTTTAAACTTTATTTCATTTAAAATGCTGCGACTCCACAAGTGATTCGATCGCCCGTGTGATTCTCGGACTGCAAGGGTTTATTTTTATTTAAGTTATTGGGGGGGAAAAACTCCAAACACGCTCTTTCTCTCAGCGGTTTAAATAAAAGTCATGATGTAACGTTTCCAAAATATAATCATCTCTAGGATGTTCCAAAACCTGAGTCTGAGTAACATTTCAAGCACATGTGTCCATGAGTTCTTCTGTAATATTAGTAACATATAATCAGAGAAGCAAATAAACAAACAAACCGATGACGGTAAAAACATTTTATATGAGGGGGGTCAAGCTCGTCCCTCCAGTCCGACCTGCGAAAAGTCCAAACGTTGACACGTTCTTGCACGGAACAAGCCCCCTCCATTCTCTTAATTTCATAGTTACGCAACTTGTATTTTATGTGTGACTAAGAAAAACAGTCCAAAACATCTTATTTACAATGTTTAGAAAATGGGGGGGGGGGGATCCCAGCGTCTCACCCCTCTTTCCAGATCCGGTTTAAATTGACGGGTTCTTCCTCGCTACACAAACAACTCCTCGTTCATCAAAATCCGTCAAGCACACAACCTCCTTGGCAGATGTTAATTAAAACTAGAGCGGTGCTTTCGTAGAGCAGGAACCGCCGGCGAGGCTGAACATCTACGCGGTTCTTACACGGCAGCATCTAAGTATAGATCAGGTAGAATCATAGTGTAAATATAGATCATTATTCTTAACTTTTATAGATGACTTTCATCAGAAGGTGGGCGTCTATCAGGTGATCGGACCAGAAACAGCTCTTGATTATAACTCAGGTAGCCCACAGGAGTGAACCTGAACTCTTGTGTTCACGAGGGAGGGAGGAAAAGGTGTTCACAACAAAGCCCCACCGGTACCTCAGAGTGGTTTTACTCGGACTAACGTTTCTTCATTACAACGTTAGCAAACATGACGTTATCAGTGAGGCTGTGTCCCCAGAAATGTTACTTTAACACCAACATCCTCTGATGTAACGTGAAAAGCAGAAACTATTTATCAGGCGGTTTCATTCTGAAAACTCAGATCCACTGATGGTCAGAGACTTTCGCAGAGGTCTACCTCCTCTTTAATTACTTCATTTATCGTTCCCTAAAACGTGAAATTGGTGGTTCTGATCCACTTTTGAGGTTGTGGGTTTTATTTTATAATCAGCGTCTTCAACGTTTTCCAGCGCCCTTTAATTTCCTCACAGCGTCGGTCCATCACGGCTTTTCTTGGACGTGTTTGTGGAGTTTATTTTTTTCTTCTTTTTGATTTAATTCTTTGAGAGTTTGTATTAAAAACAAACTCTCTGCTTTGGTCTAGATTATTAAACGCCGGCATCGTTCCCATGACTCGCGCTGCCCGGGTCACGCTCGCCAGGGATTATTCCTGTCCACCATTTACATGCAGCGGTTGTCTTTTCGAACGCCGTTCCAAAAGGACTTTGACTACCCCCCCGCAAATCAATGAATGGTGACAAACCTCACGGCGGAGGGATCCCAAAAACTAGAGGAGGATAAGTGTCTGAACCGATCAAACATGGCTGAAAGAACTCTCTTTGGAACATCTACACCAAAAAGGTTGGAGGGAACGCCACTGATTTGGGGTTTCAGTTGATACAGATTAAGAGGAAACGAGATGTTTTTGTCAGTGATGTGGTTTTTGTCGTCCTTGTTAATTTTACAAGACATTAACTTGCAGCTTACCAATTTTACAGCAGTAAGAAAAATGTGATCTCGGCAACTTTGACAAATCTTACCATAGTGATAAAACAGACTTGTACAAAAAGTATAGAACCTCGGATGCCTCGCATAATATGACCCCAACAGAAGATCCAGGTGGGATTAGGGTGGATAACGGAGAAGTAAAAGGTTGTTAAAGGAAATTCATGACCTGCCTGTTTCATGCAGTCTGAAAAGGTAACAGTAGGGTTAGGGTTAGGGTCATAGAGGAAGTATAAGTCATAACACAGGAACGGTTTCTCTGTGCTTTAATATAAGTTCCCGAACATTTCTGCATGTGTATACTTTAATTAAAGGTATTAAAGGGTGAAAACATCCTATAGTTTTATGATGGGAAAGCAGTGGCTGTGAAATATGTGCATTATAAATTAAATGTATTATTATTATTATTATTAAATATGTGTCTTAAATGACTGCTTGTAGTTTCAGCACCACTAAACAGAACAGATATGTCCGGACTGAAGACCGCTTGTGTGGTCTCCAGTTCAATCCTGATGTAATCCATAATAATAATATTAATTTAATCAGGGGAGAATCCGCCGCGCACGTTTGCTGTGTTTCCCGTGGCTTGCGTGGATTCCCTGTATTGTGACTGAACCGGTGAGTTCTGGGTCGGGTCTGCTCCCTCGGCGGAGCTCAATTACCTCCACTGAGTGACTTCTAAAGGCTGGGAACATGAAAGGACGGGTTATCACGTGGGCATCTCAAAGCCCAAGTGCTTGTGATAAAACCAAAGAGGCTCCTGTGATGTTCACATAAAAGGTGGAGAGCTTACCAACGCCGCCGCTGAAATGACCTTTTTCAGACCATAATTGTCTAATTATGGAAAAGCCTTTGTGGTTTCCAATTTTTGCAGATTTTTACGACTTTGAAGATAAATTCATAAAAGAACTCTTATTGTTTGAAGTAGCATCTCTTTTCATTCGGTGGTGAATTTCATAACTGGCTGCTCTTCATCTTAAACATATTAATGTCCTCGCCAAGAAAAAACAAACAATTATCAAAATAACTTCCTAGTTTTTATGGGCATTTCTTAATTTATTGTCTTAGACAAAGTTTCCATGAAGTGACAAATTGTTTGGTCAAGCATGATTTTAAACAGTAAAAAAAAAAAATCATACTTCTGAAAATATTTAAGGATAAAATTTAGTATTTTCGTGGAAAATAGTCGATTTTATTTAAGATTAGCTCAAAATTTACATAACATACATAATTCTGTTCAGTTACTCCTCACCTGTTTAATATGCAAAACAAAAATCCTACCTCTCTAATAAGACTTTCTCAGTCATGCCTGCTCTTCTGTGGATCCTTTTACCTGTGGCGTCCCCCAAGGCTCTGTACTTGGCCCCCTTTCCATTTGCATTTATAAATCCTGCCACTGGGTCATATCTTAAACAGGTTCAGGTTTTTTTTCAAGAAGAAATAATCAAAATGTGTTAAGACAAACAGTTTAACAGGACATTGACGGATGTTACTTTATAATTAAAAGTGAAAGGTTTTGGTTAAATGCATAATATTTGCTCCAATCCAGTCCCTGGTACTGAACCTACTCACTTACTGCCAAATGGATTTGGCTGTTTGTTTGTCCAGCCGCTGTCCACTTTGTGGCTAAATTGAAGTTGTACTTGTACATTTATAATCCTTCCTCCCTTGCTGTGCAAATCCATTTACAGCATGGACATAGTCCAGGGGTGCACCTTGGCCGGACACAAACATCTCCACGGGGGGGTTTATGCTCGCCACAATGTGGCTGCGCTGACACTTTGTCTGTGAAGGGCCGCCGCAACCGTACAGCACTGCGTCTTATTCTCAGGCCTCAGCCCGGCCACAAAAACACTGGTCAGGAAGAAATGGGACGTGAAAAACAAGAAACGAGAGCATGATTGATGGCTCTCTTTGATCTTATTTTCTGCCACCCCAGAATGGATGATTGCCGACTACTTATGGCTGTCTGTCCAATTTGGGCAATAATTGTTCCTTCTGCGCATACCTGACAGGAGCTACATGCCTTAACTGTCCGTTTGAGACAAATTAACAACCCCTACTGTCAGAAAACCAAATGTTTTTTTCTGTCTTGCTAGAAGGCAGATGTAATTATTTTGCTATGTTTGCTTAGGTTTCTCTCTATAGCCCAGAGCAGGAAAAGTTTACATCGCCCTCTTCTCCCGGCCAAACACCAGAACATGCTAAAAATGCCCTTATTATATTACTATGGTAAAGCAGAAACATACCCTGTGAGTTAAAAATGGAAAAAACATACAGTCTAACCATGACACCAGCTCTAAATGCAGGCTCTAGACGGATTACAGTATATTTTAGTGGAAGCAGACAAACACACAGATGTGTGTCGCGCCGTTTGAGCGGCTCCTGCTTTCTGGGCTCCAAGAAGTCAAGTGTGTCTGTCTGTCTGTAGGATTAATGACGGAGGTCACGGCCCCATGAACTTCTGTCAACATGAGGCATCAATCTAATGAGGCCGACGGTCCAGACACTCTAGAACCCAAGTGACACACGGGGGGCCCTTAGTCCTAACAACCACATAACAAAAGGGAACCAGTAAAAAGCACTCAGACAGCGCAGATCTCTGCCAACACACAGAAGTAGCCAGAAGTTTGACTTCCTGCAGATTCCTCCGTTATTGTCTGAGGCATTGCCAGCCTCTATGTCTACAAACAACTCCAACAAACTCTCTGAGTATCTCTCAAATACTCTGGGGCCGCTTGTCTCCTGCGCTTTCCACTTCAGTGCCTCTGTGAAGCCCATTGAGCCCCAGCTCCATCCCCAAAGCAACATCAAAGGAACAAAGGCGGAAATAGCCCCTTTGTGACATCACTACTCAAAACGTCTTATTTTATTATAAATGATGGGAAACATGTAGTGTCACCTAAATTCAAACCCCGCTAGGTGATGCTAACACCTAACCCTGGGTTAAATTTCATGTAAATCGATGCTGTTGTTTTTCCGTAATCCTTCTCACAACAAACAAACAAACAGACAAAAGTACAGGAGTGAATACAAAACCTCCTAATGAAAGTTTATCTACGAGAATCTGATCACAAATTCTGTTCTTTTCTCTCCACAGCAGAACAAAATAAATGCAAAAAGGAGCTCCTCCGCCCAACTGACTCCTCAAGACCGGAGGCCGGGTCCAGAACACAGGTTATCCCATCGGCCTGCCAACCTCCCTTGGTCACAAGGCAGCAATGTTCACAGGGACGGTCCCGGAGCCTTCCTCCTGGACCTGCACAATTTCCCCGACCTCTCCAAAGCTGACATCAACGGACAAAATCCCAACATACAGGTGATTCAAGATGAACCTTATCGACCTGCAGACTATCCACCAGACAGGAACGCAGCAGAATGAAATAAGATTGCATTTGGCTCTTAAAAAAAAAGAAGATAAAAAAAACGAGAGTAAAAGATGCAGCAGCAGTTATAAATTATAAAAATAAAAAAATGAGTGGTTTGTGCATAAAGTGAGTTTTTACAGCGGTTGGTTTTGTGGAGGAGGAGTTAGAGGGACTTCAGCCGGCTGATGGTCGCGGGGATGAAGCTGTTGCAGAACCTGCTTTTTCTGCACCTGATGCCTTGGTCAGAGGGCAGAAGGGTAAACAGACCTTTACAGGGGTGGGAGGGGTCTCTGACCTCACAGGAGGCTTTTGGTCAGGCAGCGTTAGTGTGTTTGATGGACGGGAGGGAAGTCCCTTCGATGCACCTGCTGGCGCACTACAACGCTTTCACTAACATGTAAGACGTAGCAAAAGAGGAGCTATCCTGAAGAATAGTTTGGTGCACATCACTAACCTACTCCCTCGTCTCTGCCTCCCTCCTCACCCCCCCTCCCGTCCCCCCTCAAAGCTCCTGGCTCATAGTGAAGCCTGAGATTGACGCTGAGCTCCGGCGTCCATCATAATGGCAGCTGAAAGGCAGACACTAACCAGCAATGCCTCACTACTGCTAACACATGTGCAGGGAGACAGACGGCAGCTTATGTAAATATGTGGCGAGCGCTTGCCCATTGGACTCTCACTGGTGCAGATGGCTGAGTAACCGCCGCCATGTTTAAATGATTTCCCCCGTCTAATCCAGCAAGGGGGTCTTTCCATTTCTGAGAGCATCACTGCTAAATCCCAGCACGAACAAAGTGTATTAACATCTCTAGATGTGGGAACAGAGAGGAGCGACCAATTGAGCAGGGGCGTGAGGCTGTGGGAGGAGGCAGGGAGGAGGAGGGGGGTGTCTTTGATCCTGGGATTCATCTGGCTTTCATGGTCTGGAGGAGGCTGAGGAGCCCTTTGAACTCCGTGTTTAGGTGGAGAGAGCCCGAGAGGCGGGAGGGTGACTGTGGGGCAGGGGTGATGGTCCCCCCTCATCTGGGAGGCACATGTGTTAGGACAGAAAGGGGGAGGGGGGTATATCATGTGTAGGGGTATCACACGCATCTTCTCTGATGAACGCAGCCCTTAATCCGCCTGTTCTTGACCACAGGTGACCATTGAGGTGGTGGACGGACTGGAAGGTCAAGAGCCAGAAAAAGGTCTCCGAAAGGAAAGTAAACCCAACTGGGCCTCCCCTAACTGGAGGAACTGGTGGCCTCACACCTCCTCCTCTTCCTCCACCACGCATCAAACGGAGCAGTACGATCGCTCCTACGGGAGCAACAGCGAGGACAGCAACTTCCTCAGGTCGCCGGCAGAATGGGACAGGAGAGGAGGCACTGGGGGCGGAAGCAAGGCTCAAAGCGAATACGGTGAGAATGACAGGAGGATGTTTGTTCGGCGCTGCAGAATATTTAGGTGGGTCCATAGGCCCTTATTTGCACTGGTCTTCAGCGCCTCTGTAATTTGCAGATTTGCTGATTTAAACTGTCACCATAATACGTGCAATCATCCCAAGCAGTCCTCTGGGAGGCCCTGATTGAAGCCTTTAACACTCTTTTACGAGACGGATTCCTCCGTGGCGCGGAGCTCGCCATGTGACGCACTTTAAACGCCTCCCATCGACATCAAAGTCCAGCAGCAGGAGCGGGGCCAGAATCACCCTTTTGTGCCCCATCATTCTCACAACACCCTCTGAAAGCAAACTCAGAGATATATCTGTCTTGGAAGAATTCACTCTCACTGTCGTACAGCGTGCGTCGGGCCCGTGTCGAAGCTTGCCCAAACCAACATGGTCGAACAGGAATGCGTGCGGTGAGGGAAACGTCTTTTTATCCACTTGCGTTGTGCAGGAGAAAAGAAGAAGCAGCTTTTGTCTCCTCTTAGCTTATCTCTGCGGTCAGCTCTCACTCTCGCTCAGGTCATGTAACGCTAACGGCCATGGAAAGGTTTTATCAGCATTACTTGGCTAGTTCTGAACTTAATACTCACCTATCACAGACCATCGTGTACATTTGGCTGGTACACAGATTGCAATTTTCCTGGCCGATTGCCGGTTTTTATAAAGTCTGACCAACCGAAACCGATTTTGGGAGATTCCGATTTTTTTTTTTTTTTTAAATGATGAGTAGATTATTTTTAATTGCTCTTATTTTGAAGGATTACAGTGGAAGCATGGCTGGTCGGCATTGTGTTTGTATTCTGAACTGTTGAAAGGCCCCCCCTCCTCGTTCTTGAACCAACTGCATGATGGCCTCGTTGAGTCTGTTATATGTTCTATGTTGAGGGACTTCAGGGTTCGTGACTCTGAGCTATCGCTAGGTTTACCCGCTCTGATAACGTTAGCTTTTTGAAACTTGCGATGTTTCAGGGTGATTCAATTTGAAGTGTCTGATTAAGTTTGTTGTGCCAAACCTTTTCGGGGTTGTTCCACTTTAGCTCCCTTTGTCCTTACTGCTGTTATAAAGTCAGATTTGTGTTTCCTCACTACTTGCGAGATGTTCGCAGCCTGGTGGCTTATGCTTGGTGTGTGTCACCGGTGCATGAGCGCGACCGTCACGGTATCGGCTGATTGCCGATTTCATCAAACTAGGCCTCATGCTGCCGATTGATCGGTGCACCTCAAGTCTCATCTGTGGGTTGAGGGCAGTGGTCCCGGCTGTCACCAGCTCATTGGCCGTGGCGAACTATGGATGAAGGAGGAGGGAAGTGCATCATGGCTATCTGGCCTGTATTACTACAAAATGCTCATAATGAGGGGCAGATGGCAGCAGGGGGGGTGTATAGAAGGAGAGGGCTTGGATCCAGGCCAAAAATGCTTCCTACTCAACATGCCCACATTAATTCTCATTGATGGAGTGCTGCTTTCAAGATGTTTGTGTGTGTTTGTGTGTGGCAGTGATGGTGGTGGTGGGGCGAGGCCCAGTGGAACTGGTTCCATGTAAGCCCGTAATTATCTGCTCAATAATAATAGTTAAAGAAGATTTCTCGCTATTTCACTTTCCATTTTCAAACCAGTGAATCACAGATAGTGCAGCTCCATGCCGTGTAGTGACACCAACCGAGGAAAGGTCTCTATCTGAAATATTCCCCTGCCGGATCCCCCGTAGCTTTCTTGGAATTTGCGTCACACTGTGCTCTTCAGGCTGGACTCTCTAGGTCAACAACTGTAGCATTAGTCTATACAACATCCAGTAGTCTTTGTGTTTGTGTGTGTAGACATGCTTCCTTTGTGGGGCAAAGTGAGGAAGAAGTTTCAGTCTCATCCCAGCTTCCCCTTCCATGGTAGCTTTCTGCTTATTAGCAGAAGGCGTCGCAAGAATATAAACATTTTGACTCAAGCGGGAGTAAAGTTAAAAGTGTGAAAAAGAAAAGACTGGTAAACGTTTAGGACATATATTATATTCAAGATAGATCTCCTTGAGTCGATTCACATGCACCAAAGTTGGAATAAATCGGACCAACAGTTAAGAAAATTAAGGCTAGTGTCGGAAATATACAACCAACCTATTCAGCTCTGGGAGAGGTTTTCTCCCTACCCCCCTTTTGATGAATTTGATCTTTGCCTGTGTCAAACTGGCAATATGGAAGAGCAGGAAAAACCTGGAACCCGATCCTCCGCCCTACGTTATGGGGTTGACTGTGGGCCGATTCAGACTGGAAGACCCATTCCACAGATTGTCCGACACACAGCAGTTTGGACTGTCAGGAATGTGCTCTTCTCTCCCAACAGGGACAAAAACTCTGGTCTGAACTTTTAGCTTGATCTAGCTGTAATCATGTGACCGTGAGAAAGTGACCACACTGACCCTCGTTCTATCATTCTCTCTCGCGTCATTAAAGGTGTGTTAAGGTCTAAGTCTCTCTCTCTCTCTCATATTCAGACTATATGGATGGAGAAGGTGACTGGAGTAACTGGTCAGCATGCAGCGTCACCTGTGGGAATGGAAACCAGAAGAGAACCAGGTCATGTGGTTACGCCTGCACGGCCACGGAGTCCAGAACCTGTGATATGCCCAACTGCCCAGGTATAGCCTTGAGATTGGATCACAGAACAAAAAGATTCCACGGCAGTGAAGTTGAAAACATGTTCAGTTTGTAGGTGCAGGTGTTGATTTTGTTGATTTCTCTCCAAAGGTATCGAAGATGCCTTCAAGACAGCAGCTACCGAAGTGAGCCTGTTAGCTGGAACCGATGGGTTCAACGCCACTGAGCTCTTTGGTGTCGGTAAGATTCTGCCTCCTCGTCTTAATCCAGAACGTTCTTTCAAAAAAAAAGTTTCCGCCACAGACCGACATTCCTCAGGCTGTACTCCATTACAATACAGAGATGGAAATGTGCAGCAGGTTAAACCGAGCAGACTATGCCGCCGCCCACTCGCTCACCTTCTGCATGACTCCCTTTCAGCAACCCACATCTCCGTTAAATATTAACGCGGAGTACACTCTAAAAAAAAGAATTTGTCTACCAGTTACACATGATTAAATTAAGTTAGATTGAGTCATTTGTCTTAAAACACTGGAGGAATGAAATAATGTCCAACGATAAACAAATAATTATTTACATTACATTTCATATTTTAGGAGTATTGAAGTTAAAATCGTGAAAAAGAGATAATTAAGGAATTTCCATATTTCACTTTTTAATGCTTTGAAGGTCTAATCATCTCATCCTGCACTGAAAAAATATCGATGAGCTTAAATAAATTTGTACTTCTTAAAGAATCATTGAGTCTAAGTGATGGGTATTTTCATCTTTACATTTTAAACTCACTAAAACTTCTTTTTATTGTTGTTATCAGTCGACAAACCTTGTTTTACAGTGTAAGAAGGGGGATGTAACATTTGACGTCTGTCTTTCTTACCGTCAGACACGGACAGCTGCGAGCGCTGGATGAACTGCAAGAGCGACTTCTTGAAGAAATACATGACCAAGGTGGCCAACGACCTTCCCAGCTGCCCTTGCTCTTACCCCACTGAGGTGGCGTACAGCACAGCGGACGTTCACGACGCCATCACGCGCAGAGACTTCCGCTGGAAAGACGCCAGCGGGCCTAAGGAGAAGCTGGAGATCTACAAGCCCACGGCCCGCTACTGCATCCGCTCCATGTTGACGCTGGAGTCCACCACGCTAGCGGCGCAGCACTGCTGCTACGACGACCACATGAAGCTCATCACTCGCGGCAAAGGGGCCGGCGCGCCCAACCTCATCAGCACCGAGTTCTCGGCTGACCTTCACTACAAGGTGGACATCCTGCCCTGGATCATCTGCAAAGGAGACTGGAGCCGCTACAACCAGGCCCGGCCACCGAACAATGGGCAGAAGTGTTCTGAAAACCCTCAGGACGAGGATTTCTACAAACAGATTGAAGAAGCCAGGGAATTCTAGCCTACTGTAGAGCGAGAGGAGAAAAACACACTGCTTAAATATTCAGCTAAAACCTCAGCAATGTTGCCGAAACCATTTTTTAAATTCTGTTTTTTAGGTCAAGTAGAACATGAACATTTAGGCTCTGTGGGACCCAACAGAGTCAGAACGCACAAGGAACTTTTTCTTGACTAAAACCAGGCACGAAATGTTGCTTTTGTTCTATTTTATATATATAAATATATATAAAATCTGCCTCTGAGAGCGTGAGTGGAAATCTGCCGTCACCATTTATGACTCGCATTTGTTTCCTGAAGGGAGCTTCCTGTTTATATTCTTCAAAAAGGGAATTTTATTCTGATAGAATTCTTGCTTTAGATTGTGTTCATGTTCATCTGCATGCATAGATGTTTATGTCTGCTGAATGTGAGACGCCTGTGGGGACAGAATAATCAGATGCTTCAGGAGTGTGTCGGTGTCGGGGGTGGGCGGCGGCGTGGACGGTTCAGCCATTTTCTCCGCTGTCGCCGTCCTCATGTGAGTTTATTTAGCATGCACATTTCTTCTTGTTTTCACCATTAAGTAACAAAATGTCCTTTGTGTCTCTGAGGCAGAACTTCACTGTAAAAAAAAGAAAGATAGAAAAGCCTGCATTATTTTTGTAAAGTATTTATTAAGCTGTAGCTGCGTGTGAGTTGGGGGGGGGGGCGTGGCCTAATGCTAACTTGAGATCTCTCCGGCTCAAACTTGCCGTCAGTGTTCTTTTCCGTCTCTCAAGTTAGGATTAAACGGCGGTAGAGTGTGTGTGAATTCAGCTGTACGGAAAGTTCTTTGGAGATATAAATGTAAGAATAAATTCTTAAAAAGTCAACGAATGTCTTGCTGGAAGAAAAACAAAAAAAAAAATGACGAGGGTTGTGTCTCTGATCTTTGTGGCAAGTATGAAAGTCGTGACGCTTCATCAGTTGCTGTTGCGTCTCCTCCTGCTGTCAGGGGAAAATCATCATCCCGTCACTTTAACTCCTCCAACCAGCTGAAGCCAGACTTCCAGGAGTTCCATTCTCAGATCCGGCCGTCTGGTGGGACGGCGATATTTCTTCAGAGGCGGGGAGGGTCAGGTTCTCCTCGATGTGACTCAGATTCTTTGTCTTTGGCATGCATCCTCACATTCCTGAGTAATTTCTCAGTGTACTCTCCCCCTCGCTCGCTCTCGTTCTCTCGCTCGCACACACTCATCGCTGCTGTCCATGGCGAGGACCTCGGACCGTTCCCTGTCTGCGCTGCTGTGCTGCGCTCATTGGCGCACAGTGAAATCCATTCATGGCGCCATCCTTCCTGCAGTCGCGTGTACGCCGCAGCTGGACCGGCGCGGGCCTCGTCTTTATAACGCAGCAGGCCCCGGCACGTTCCGTTGCCCTGAGGCACTACTTGCAACCGCCGAGCTGCTTCACTATTCATACAAAATTCCTCCACACATCCTACGACCCATTAATCCAAAACACGGCCTATTACCAACAAGCTGCCACAAATATTTCCTATAAATCACAACGATGCATTCCTTGAAACTGTAGATGTGCTGTAGCTCCTCCTCTTTATCGTAAGATCCATGGAGCGAAGCTTCCTTTTCTACCTCCGCCGAGGAGGTTGAGTTTTCACTCCTGTGCGTTTGTGAGGATTAGGGAAAAATTACAGGAAGGATTTGTATGAAATTTTACCCAGAAGTATGTCCTGACAAATCCTGGAGGTGATTAAATGTGGAGAAGTAACGTGTTTCACGGCATATAAAATAAAATACAATTACTAGAAGGAACACTCCGCCAAGGCACAACGGTACCATAGTTAACGTAAAACTCGAACAAATTGCTCTGTAGCCACTCGTCTCCAGCACCTTCCACTTCAGCGTCTCCGTTCAGCCCGATGAGCCCCCAGCTCCACCCCCACCAAAAATCAAAGGCAGCATTGCGATTGCATCAGAACAAATAGACAAACAGGAGTGAAAATATCTGTGAAAAATAAGCGGTTTGTTGTCGTGACTGCCCTTGTTCCACTGATGTTTCTTCTGGAGGGGGTTGGGGGTTCTGGGCTGAACAGAGACGCTGAAGTGGATGGCGCAAGAGACCAGCGGCTACTGAGTATCTGAGAGATACTCAGAGTTTGTTGGCGTCGGTAGATTTAGAGGCTGGCAGTAACTCAGACATTAATGGAGGAATCTGCAGGAATTTTTCCATAACCTAAGGGACTGTTGTGCCTTGGCGGAGGTTAGCGCTCTCTTGAGTGCTTCTCCAGTTTCTCTTCTGTCCCTCTCCTGTGAAAACAGAGTTGGAGGCTAAGAGTCAGTAACTGGCATGGATTGTTATCTCAGCATACCGTCTGCTGAAGCGGCCGCGAAGATCAAAGTGAGGTGTCGGTCTTTATTTTGAGAGCCGAGATCAAATTGATGACATACCTCCATCCTCTGCTCCGGTATCTCTTCTCCAGACAGGCTCCACGTGTCTCAACAGCAGGCAATTACTCTTATGTCCTCATCTCTCATTTCTCCTCCCCTCCCCTGCAGAAGGGGAACAGAACTTGACTCCTTTGCTGAGGTGAGGTAGGAACACAAAGATTTAGAGGGTGAGTGAAAACGGATGAGAGGGCAGACATAAGGTGGACTAGCGAAGCCAGATTAGAGAGAGAACTTGAGCCGGCTGTGGGGCGTCGGTAGGGCCTCACTTTTGAGTTACTATTTGCAGGTTTCTGGTATGTTTCAAAGGATGCAAAGCACCACATTAGTGGTATATTGTCGAGGATCCCAAAGGGCTCATTAAACATCACCAAGATAAGATTGTCGGTATTTTGTCTCTATTTTCGTGATGTGCAGCTCTCCAACGAGGCGAGAGGGAGAGAGACGATATCTCCGGCACACGAGCCTGAACCGTGGGAAGGAGGAGACACGTTGTGTGAAGAAGGAAAAGAGAGGAGGAACACCTTGATGGGCTAACGTTGATTTGAAATGCAGCAGAAGCTGCGCTGCTTTCCTCCAGGAAACATTCCCTTTAAAGGGGTCCTACTGGTTTGTCGTCCACGTCGAGGGTCTTCGGGTTGGTGTGTAACAGCAGTGCACGCCGGCAATAACGCATCTCTGTTTTGTGGTGCAGTGCAGATGTGGCAGAGCCGTTTTTAGCCTCCCTCCCTCGCCTTCTCTCACCTACTCCCCTTGTGCTATGACTTTATGGGTGGTGTAGCACATTGCAGGAAGTGTCTGGGCCGCAATACCACAGGGCTCTCGCGGCCCAACAAACCTAATTAAAAGGTTTTTCTTTGGTCTACTAATCTGCAATAGCTGATGTGGAAGAGGAAGTTACTCATGTAGCTGCTCCGGCCCTCGCGTTAAATTGTTAAGCCCCGATGCGATGTCATAGTGGGGGTGGGGCCACGAGCACTCTGCATCTTTGGCACCACAATGTAGAAGGGGTGGGGGGGTGGGTGCAGCTGAACAAACAGGTGGAGTGGCTGCGCTGTGCCTTACTTAACCCCTGCTGCAGAAATCTGAACCACGCCACCTACGGCCGAACAACGGCAAAGCACGTAACCAGGCGCCCTAATTCACACCGACACGCATCAACATGCAATTTACGAAAATCTTGTTTGAAGGGAAAAGTGGTTTCGAGTTAAAAAAAACTCTTTAAAAAACTTTTATTCACGTTCCAAGTTTTACAAGATTACATTTGAACAGATCTTGGTGACGATTCTGCTTCGCCTGAATCTGTTTGTAACTGATTAGACATTGAAAGCCTCCTGCAGTACATCTGCTATGTGCTGCTGCCAGCTACGTTAACGAGCTAACGGCTACATTTGCGAGCTCTGCTATTTGATTTGTTGTTTACACTTTAGCACCATCAGAGTCGATGGTATTTTTTAAAGAGTAAATAAAGAATAAGATACTGGGCCACGTAATAAAAACGCCTAAAACCGGACAAATGGCCACCAGCTACTCAAAGCTGCTGGACAAAACAGGACAGCAGATGAGAAAAGCCCGCCTTGACCCGTTACAGGCGGTTCAGCACCAGTTTGAACTGAGCTGAACTCAGACCACTTCACCACAACGTGTTTTATGTCTTCTGCCAGCGCCATGAGCTCCCAGAAGAAACCCTAATGGACCTTTAAAGACGTAGACTGTATTTAAAATACAATGGAACCAGTGACATCTAGAATCTATTTCATTATGACAAACAGCACAAGTAAATAATAATTAGGACAACGGATTTCTTAAGAAAATTAAGAAAGAATCGTCTTAAACTAAAAGCATTAAAGCACCGACGCACAAACTGTTTTACTTTAACAAACTTTTTCATCGTCCTTTTTTATACAGAGCAACGCAAGAATGGAATTCCCTCCCAAATAATATTAACATCAAAATAATATGTAGTTTTTTGGATTTAGATTTTGGTGCGCAAGAATGGGTTTAATGATAATATCTTTCCGTAAGAACAGATTTATTGTTCTGGAGTTAATTAGATTTAAATGTGGTATTTTTGACGTTATTGTGTTACTGAATTACAATTAGCATGAATGTATTTTGTGTGATGACATCGTGTAAAGTCTGTATACCCCAGGAAGAGTATTTGGGACCTTAATAAACAAATAAACAAACATTTCTAAGATTCTCAACTGTTGGGCTGTGAACCCTGTGTTGATGTGCGATACCGGCCCAGAGGGGCTGTAACAGCGTCAGGGGGGGTTGGTGGCCTTAGGTGGTGATAAGGGGGGGTGGGTCTGAGCACGGAAGCTGCGTGGCTGTGATTCACTGTGACAGCGCTGCATGGCATGTGCGGACAGCGGGCCGGGCTTCTGCCTTTGATCTTTATTTGCTCCACCGTCTGTTTTGCATTTGAGGGCCTTGCTGAGCACGAGGCATTGGATACACCTTGAATGGCTCTGGACCTTGTCCTCATTTTTAAAGACTCGGGTCTCGTTTTTCAAAGCTATGGGGACCCGGGACGGGGAGAGGGATGATGTTTGAAGGAGAAGGGGTCCGTGCTGAATAGGGGCGAGGGTCTCCCGGCAACACAGATTAGCTTTGATGAAAAGAGAGCGCTCCATAATAACCCGTGATCAGGCTAATGGAGAGCCGTGTGAGTGCTGGCGGAGCAGCAAGGGGACGTGAACTTCCCTTTAGACGGTCCCTCCAGATCCAACCGGGGTCAGGAGGCTGCAGAACCAAAACAAACATGCACAGCAGCCTTTCCCGACCACTCATCTGATGCTCCTCCCGACCTGTCAAACACATTTTATACGTTAACTAGGAAGAACCCTAGGCTTAAGAAACATTCCTGAAGATTCCTACATTAATGTCTGAGTTATTGCCAGCCTCGAACTATACCAACAACTCCAACAAACTCCCCGAGTATCTCTCAGGTACTCTGTAGCCGGTCGTCTCCTGCGCCTACACTCCAGCGTCTCTGTTCAGCCCACTGAGCACCGATCTCCTCGTTGTAAAAGTGTCTTTTCTTCTTTTTCTAAGTGGATGATATGTCCTGTAGTTTAAAAGAATAAAGACAGATGCAGAAATGTAGCAACAACATAGATTTTTATTAACCTTCTGAGCACTGCGGAGAGCACGTATTACCTTTTCAATAGTCGATACCATTTTATATTACATGTGTTTCAAGTAAAGAATAAACAAGCACTTTTATACTTTTGTCCAGACAATAAGTCTTCGAGAGAAATAACAGTCCAAACCAGAAAATCCAACTGAAGCATCAATTTAGGTCCTTATTCCTTTCAAGTACAGTTCTCCAAAGCAACGTTTCATGACTCTGACGCGCATCCTGTAAAATGACCTTTTAAAGCTTTTTTTTTTTGTTCTTCTCTCTGTCGACGTGGTTATAGAAATATAAATTGTTTCAGCGTCATTCTGGAGGTGCATAGCTTTTGCTTCTCGATTAACTCCACGTCCGTCAGAGAAAAAAACGTGACTTCCTGCTGCAGGTTCTGTCCACGCAACATTATTTCAAAACAATCAACGCAAATCATCTTCCGTCTGAATTGATTCTAAGAGTCGACGAGATCTAAGATGCACGTTATGTCATACTACAGCAGGTAGCTGATAACGATATGAGTGCGTGAGTACATGGAGGTTAGATAGCATGTATGGCGGCGGTTGAGCTGCGGTGGTTATGAACGCGTCATTCAGAGCCGTCGCGAGGTGTAATCTAATACTATATAAGAAGAGAATTAAGTCGTAGATTTGGAAATCCCTTAAACGTTTGAAAATATTCACATCTGTTATACAAAACGACGTGAACTTCCACCCTGTTTTCCTTTATCGTAGCTTATATACAAGAGGAAGGGGGACGCCACTTCTAGTCAGAGAGGGGTATCGAGAAGAAAAAGAAGAGGAATAAAACGGGCACGACGACATCAAGACATTGGTGTGTCAAGTCAGATTCAGGTGAGAGTGGAGGACAGCTGGGGTGGAGAACATGCTGGAGGCAGACCGTGGCAAAGGGAAGTCTTGTAAGTGCACTAAGAAGAAGCTAAGAGCCCCTCCTCCTTCCTGGGCACATGTTAAAAACAGCTACAGGTGATTACTACTGGCATCACAAAGCTGATGTGTGTGTGTGTGTGTGTGTGTGTGTGTGTGTGTGTGTGTGTGTGTGTGTGTGTGTGTGTGTGTGTGTGTGTGTGTGTGTGTGTGTGTGTGTGTGTGTGTGTGTGTGTGTGAAGGGGGACAAATGCGGCTCACTCCACTACACTCATCAATCGACACACTCCTCCCTCGATGGCCAAACACTGTCCCGGAAGCCTCCCAGGTGGTAATCTGGATATGTGTGTCTGCAGGCCACAAAAACAGAGACACGGTTAAAAGAATAAATAAACAACATGTTTATTCCTAATGAGTTAGAAGGAAAGCATCATCATAAAAACCTGAATTAGCAGAGAATGTCACGTTGCAAAGGTTACGACCTAGTGGAAAGATCCGTAAAGCAGCACAGGCCTTTTTTTAGTACATTAAAACATTATATATTATATATATTATATATATCTAACATAAATACTTCATTGGGAGAAAAAACAAATTCTCCCAATTCTGACATCTCCATCAGGGAGAAGGTAACCTCCCTGAAGATGGACATCTTCATACAGCTGGGAGGGATGGAAGACGATGTCACGCAACTCAAAGCAGACTTTAATAAAATAATGCACTGAAGGAAAAATCCTTTTTTTCTTCCTGCTCCTGTTAATAAATAGAGTGAACTTAAAGCCAGACGGCTACAGACTTTATTTTATTCATGGTTCATTCACTTACTTTTCTGCCACTCTCTGGTTCTATTATTTTATTTTTGTTATAGCACTTTAGTCACTTCTTCACCTTTTGAAAATGAAAATGAAAAAAAGAGAAGGACTATTTCATTTAAAGGACAAAGAAGCTTTAAAAACAAAAAGGAATGGATTTTTGGCGAAGAAGAATGTGAATATATGAAGTTTTGTATTTTCACTTTGTCCACAACTTGAATCATAAATAATAAAAAGTCACAGTTCTTTGATCTGCATCAGTAGTTGCCAAACCTTGAACAACATTATAACTATTTACCCAAAGAACCTCTGGGTCGGCACAAAACATTTTTGGCAGGAAGGAATGCCTTTATAAATACGTTATTACTAATAATTATTATCATTATGTGACACGGCACAAACAACTTACGTCAGCTTATTTGATTCATTAAACATCAAACCTGTTCCTTAAATCCATAAGGTCATGTAATAAGAATAAAAATGGAATGGTAATAATGATGAAACTAAGCAACACACAGAATCTTTGTTTCGCTCACACCAAGTGGGTTTTGTGTAAATCAGATGATGTTTGTCAGAGAAAGCATTCTTCCTCTCGCCAGAAAGTGACGCTATCAGAATATTTTCTTGTTTCCAGCTGGATGCCGTCAGACATGGACTCTCGTCCAACCTGGGAAATTTGGGAGAGTGGACTCAGAACCACTTCCTGTTTCTTCAGAAAACATAAAATCTGACAAATTGCATCCTTCCAGTGATTTTAAGGATTTTAAGTTCAAGTCCAATCTTCAAAAGGAATTCCAACGGCAGCATAATTGCTGAAAAAAGAAAAAGAAAAGCAAAATTGATGTTGCTCTCCTAGATTAAACGCAGCTTCTTGGAGATTTCCCACATAGAATCCACAACATTAAATGATATCTCTAATGTACTAATGTTCATTCTTTTCACTTGAATGGTTTTGGAGAAAATTTGTTCAGTTTGCCACAATCTGCGGTTGACACACATTTTAAGGGCCATAACAACAACAACAACAACAACAAATGGCTTTTCACAATCATTTTCAAGCACTGCCATATAGAATACATTTGCTTATTCTTTATGGGTTTTGGGAACAGAACCCGTTCCAATCTCCCCAATCTGAAGTAGAGATCTGCGCACTGAGTCCGGCCCACATAAGGGTAAGGGTAAGGAAGAGGCCAACGGCACGTTTGATCTCTCGGAGTTCTGTGAGATGTCTGGTTTTCACTCTGTAAGTTGAGCAAGCGTTTAACGGCTTGAATGGTATCTGAAGCATTGATGCAGACTTTGATTACACTCTGCAGCAGAAAAACAATGTATTTCTCTGTGGACAAGCCAGATCTAACTTTTTTTTCTCCGTCCTGTGTTTTTTTTTGTTGCTCCAGGCCGACTGACAATGTCGACTCGGTGCTCCCTCGGAAATATCAAGGAGGCTGGGTTTTTGTTACCGCTCTTATGTCAGTTAGAACTGTGTGCTCTAAAGGTGTCAAAGGTATGTTCCTACATTCATACACTGGCCGTTTATCACATTTCACCATTCTGACATTTTGCAACAATCCTCAGAAAAAGTTTGAATTAACACCTTAAATGAGCAAAATAATTCCTGCTGTGCGTTCTGTTAGGGGACATTATACGGGACTGAACTTGAATTTCGGTGAAAGGTGTATTAGAAACAGTTGAACCCGTGGACAACTTTAGGTTTGTGGTGTTTTGTAAGCCGTCAATAGCTCGTCTAGGAGGTCCAATGTCTGTCAGCCTAATGTGGATGTTCTTGTTAGACAGGCTTTTCCGAATTAGAAGCAAAATTCAGGTTCCTGCGTTACTTACAGTGGTTGTGGTCCCCTAGAGGGCTGATGGGAGGAACCACTCCAGGACCTCAGACTCGTACCTGGACGACCACTGGTCGTGGGAGTCGTTGACACACAGCTCCTCGGGTCATGAGGGTCAAAAAACCGTAACACTAAAATCACAAATGAACTGATCTTTGTAAGTACGAGGTTTCGTGTAGCAAGTATAGTATAAAATAATAAAAGTTGAATAATATCATATATGAACTAGAAAAAGCCCCAGAAAGCGCAAAGCTCCTTCAAGACACAACAGTCGCCGAGGTTTAGGAACAATTCCTGCAGATTCCTCCATTAATATTTGAGTTATTGCCAGCCTCTAAATCTACCGACAACTCCAACAATTTCTCTGAGTACCTGTCAGATTCGCTGTAGCGGCTCGTACCTGCGCTTTCCACTTCTGCGTCCCTGTTCATCCCACTGACCGACAGCTCCACACCAAAGGATCGTGAAAGGAACTTTTGAAACCGAGCCCCTAGCTCCACTTCCAAAGAAACATCGAAAGAAATGAAAGAATAAAGGCAGCAATAGCCACATAGTGACGCCACTACTCCAACTGGCTTATTATTTTATTTAATTTCAAATTCTGTGAAGCACGTAAAGTTATCCGAATATAATCACATGCCAAAACAAACGTCTGGGTGAAATGTCATGAGAATCTGTCCTGTAGTTTTTCCGTTATCTTGCTCACAAACAAACAACAAACAACAAACACACAGGAGGGAAAACATCACCTCCTCGGCAGCAGTAATAAAAACAACGCTGCCACCAGTTTGAACGTTTTCCGACTTAGAACTGTTCATGTTCTACAGAAGAACTGGAGACGGAGAAACGGGATAAAGGGATCAGAGTGGCAGAGTGTCATGTCCGAGCTGAGACACGGAGGAGGGAAGAGACAAACACAGCTGTGACGACAGCAGCGATACTTCAACCGGGGATCAAAGGTGAGGGACTCTATCTGTGCCAATAACAGCTGTCATCTTCCTTTAGTTCTCTCTCCACGGAGGACGACACTGGCTCCAGCCTTGGGGCGAAGAAGAATCCCTCCACCGGCTACTGAATTGGTCTGACATCGCTGCTCCAGGCGGAGGATCCTTTCATGTCTACTGGACATCTTTCTGTGTCGGCTCGGCCCCCTAAAGCCCCGAGGGCAACTGTCGCTTCAATGGAGCGGCAGCCAGAGAGGGGCACAAACACATGGCAACACTCTCAGGGGCCATTATGGCTGCAGGGCCCCTCTCTCAGGGTTTGTCTCCTCTTCATCTTCTAAAGACGAGGTTAAAGAGAGGTCTTGTTTAAACCGTTTTGATTGAAGGTCCATTGCAGAGACACAATCAGCTAATGGTGACACACTAAACGTTTTCCTTTTGATGTTTGCGCGTCAAAGGTAAGAGGCTTCACAGCGTTCTTTTACATTCTTACCATGTCGTCCACGCCGCTGAGAATATTGCGTCTGACAATGACACCAGTGTGCCCCGACATTCATCACCCACATGTAACCTCTGACGGAACGGACGACATGAGTTAGTGAGCAGGAAGAGTCTGAATTATTCAAGCAAACATGTGAACAATTATACCACCACAGTGTGAGGAGAGTCACATGTCTCGCACAAACCTTAGAGCTATTCTGGAAGTCAGCAGTGACGATGAGTCGGGCTTCAACCTCAGAGGTAACGTAAAGATGACGGCCGTGAAAACACAGATTTACTGACTCACATTTCTGCTCTGGATGTGTCCTTACTGTCGTACGGAGGAGGATTAGGACCACTTTTTTATTTATTATTTATTTAAGTTTAAAGTCCGATTTCTGAGATTAATGTCAGAATTCTGTAAAATAATGTTGGATTTCTGAGGGTAAAGTCAGAATTCTGTAAAATAAAATTGGATTTCTGAGAGTTAAGTCAGAATTCTTGAGTTTAAAGTCAGATTTCTGAGATTAAAGTCAGAATTCTGTAAAATAAAATTGGATTTCTGAGGGTAAATACATCTTTCCAAATACATTTTTCACATAGCCTTGGCTCTAATCCTCTTCTGTACTGTAGCAACACCTTCAACACTGTTCTCCAAGTTCCATCAAAACCTGTCACCTAATCAGCTAACTAGCTAGCTAGCTGCCTAGCTGTGGACCTACCTATCTACTTACTTCCTTTCACCATCAAAGTAGGTAATAAGGGGTAGCTACTCCAATGGGAACAGTGTACCATACACTGTATCAGGAGTGCCTCAGAACTCCCAGTGAGTGTTTCATGTCGTGTTCGATAAGTTCCTGTGGTGGAAGTCATATTTACAGAAGCAGCATGAACTTTATTATAAGGTCAGTCCACAGGAACAAACAAATGGAAAGTTTTTTAACATCTGGGATAAATAGTGAGAGAAAAAACAAATGAATGCAGAACTACAGTGAGGCAGTTGTCGGCGTGACACCCAGCGACGGAAGACCCCACATGAAGGAGTGAGAACATAACGTGACAAACACAGTTCCGTTGCATCGGTTGGAGAAAAACAAAATTCTTTGGAGATATGAATGTGTTCAGGAGCGAGAGGAGTCACACATTAACACTAGAGCCCCGGCCAAAGGACAGATTTAGCTCGGTGACTAAGCTGCTGTTTTTGTCTTGTGGTTTTACTCCTCTTGGTTCAAAAAAAGAAAAGTAGTCTCCGTACAAGATGGGTAATAAAATAAAAATGTAGCATCATAAAAAGACGTTCGTCATCTAATATACAAACTGGACAATAACCAGGAGGTCTGAGTTGCATGCCAATTTCTTTGGGCCGAAAACAATTTGAGCAGCAAAGCTTTAAAGTGGTAATGATGTCCAGGAGGAGGGAGCGGAGCCATGGCGGTTCGCCGTGGATCCTGCGCCTCCCTTTCATCTGTCCAATCGTGAGAAACAATAGCCTAACTGTTTCAGAAGTGCCGCCGCTGGCCTGTCTGTGGAGCTTGTGCAGCTCTGTAAAACATGGTTTGATGCTCTGATGTCCTATCCAGTGCAAACACAGGTGAGGGTTCAAACAGAACCAGATGCTCTCCCTTTGGAGCTCTGCTGTTTTATCGCTATTTCAAAGTCTCGTGACAGAAGTACCGAGATACAGATTCAAAACGTCTCCAGGAACAAAATCTGATCGAAAAGTACGAAGAAAACACAGAGGAGCTGCCAGCGCCGTCTCTGAAAGACTGGACTGACATTTAAGATATTCTGGAGTTGGCTTTATCGTGCTTCAATGTTCTCCCGTGTCAAGAAACTGTCGTGTCAGACAAAACATATACGTAGAGAGACGAAAACCACCGTGTGCGAGAGAAGCAGTATGAATACGCTGACCTCTGTCCTAAATACTCCTGCTAATACAGTATCTATCAGCCCTTTCATGTTCTTATCACCGAGAAGTAGTGGAAGATGGACTCTGACTGGCAAGTTAGGAACGCCCAGTGGGATGCTGTTAGGAATGGAAGGAATGTCTGGAGAAGAACGGTCGAATCTGTGCACCTCTGTGCATGTGGTTAAATCAGGAAGAAACACTAAATCAGGAAGAAATAGAAAGCTCTCAGAGAGATCAAACTTTCACCAAGGCTCGACAGAACCCTAGATTAAGGAAAAAGGAACAATGGCAGATTTCTCATCAATGAGTCTGAATTATTGCCAGTCTCTAAATCCACTGAAAACTCCAACAGGCTCTCTGAGTATCTCTCAAGTAGTCTGTAACTGCTCATCTCCTGCACCTTCCACTTCAGCGTCACTGTTCAGCCCACAGCTTCAGCCCATAAGGAACATCAAAGGAATTCTTGAAACCAATCACAGCATCAACCTCCATTAGCATGACTGTGATTCAGTCTTACACTCTTTTCAGGAAAATGAGGTGTCACTGGTGTTCCTCCACAGATTCTGTGTTTCAATGGTCCTTCTTCTCCACACCGGCCATGAATCAAAACATCCTATAATGTCAAGGCACTGAATACGCAGTGGCCTCCTCCTTAGGCTGGTGGACCATGTTGGGACCATGAATGGGTTTAGAGGCAGTGGCCACGCGTGGAGCCTGCTCCAATCAATGTTCCCATCTCTGCCTTTTAAAACTTCACCAGATGGGAGATTAAACAAAGAGCAACAATTCTCCATGTAGCATCCATTCAGCGGAGGACAGAACCCTGGTCACAAGCTGGGGAGCCATGGGTGAAACATTATTTTGGCACCCAGTGTGAAGTCGTGTAGGGTACAAAGCCAACTGCTCTGGTATGCAGATGGTGAGAGCTATGGAGGCGCGTGGAAACTTCCTAGCCTCGGCCTATTTCTGGCCGAGGAGCAGAGCAGCGTAGGAGAGCTGTAAAAAAGTCGTTTCACCGGTGCCCTGTTGAGTGGGAATAGATACGGATCCCCAGGAGCTCCAGAAATCATGACTGACAGATAATTCTGGATCTGTATTCACTGATCACATATGTTTTATAAAGAAATGGCCAAATCAATGAAATGAGGCCTGGTTCACCGGCAGCATTAGGGTTCTCATTAAACGAGTTAAATGTCAGCAGGGAAACTGTGGAGAAGTTGATTTCTGAGGGTTTTAACATACCACCAGTAATCCCTCTTCTTCACTTCGGCACACCTTTAAATATGCACATATGTAGGAACATAACTTACAGACCAACCAGCAGGTAGCAGAAAATAGGTTGTGTAGGATTAGCAGAGAACAGATCTACAGCTGTAGCCTGTAGAGCACAGGGAATAAAAGTCTTATGTATTTTCTAGCTATCCCTTAGGACCCTGAATCAAAAGCCAGATGGGAATTGCTCAAAGAGCCCGATTGACCGTGAGGTACCTGGAGTTGTGTTTCCGAACCTCCTGTTTGGAGCCCAGCTGCAGTACATTTTAAACTCAAGTTCATGTACCAAGCTGATATGTAGAGTGATAAAATTCAATCAATCAGCCTCCTTTTTATGCCGTTTGGAGTACGTGCTGGGTGACGGCAGAGCTCCTCAGCTTCCCTATAAGAAACAGTTCCTGATTGTCTCAGTGTAGAAATGCTCTCCGGGTTCCTCTCCAAAGTTTGGGGTTGATCAATAATTGTGGCCGGTTTAAGTTTCCCACTTCTAAAGACTGATTATTGACTATGACAGGACGGGTGGTACTGGTTGTGCTTGATTTTGTATGGACTGAAGGTTGAGTTTTTCTGGCCGTATTAATTTCCAGATCGCTCGCCAGACACACAGGAAGCTTGCAGAATTTCACGAAGGACACTCTCTGTCAGAAGACCTGACAGGGCGATAAAAGGCCGAATTCCCAGCTATGGACAGCCTTTTAATGTGTGGAGCCGAGCTTTAAAACAAGCTCCTCAGAGCAGAACGTGTGCATCAGAACTCTCTGTGGGCGGTCGGCTGGAAACGCTCTAATCTACTGACTAACCACCAGTCAGCTTCATCTTAGAACATCGCTCTGAGGAGTATCAACTTGGATGGTATCAGAAGCAGACCTAAATTAAGTAAGAAAAAATAACACAGGTGGGTTATTAGGACCGTTGGTCTCAAATCTTTAAAAGATGTTGCTCCTGAGACTTCAGGCCCAGATTGTATTAAAGGAGGTGAAGAAGTAGAATCCTTGAGCAGGACCTGAGTGACTACCTCCTCATATTCAAATCTTGACAGTCCTAATAAAAAATAGAAAAAGCCCTCAGAGAACTCAAACCTCCGCCAAGACACATCAGTCTAGCAAACTCACAAAATCCAACAAACTCTCTGAGTATCTCTCAGATACTCTGTAGCCGCTCGTCTCCTGCGCCTTCCACTTCAACGTCTCTGTTCAGCCCACTGAGTCCCGAGCTCCGACCCCAAAAGGAACATCAAAGGAATCAATAGCCATTCCGACATCACTACTCAAAACTGCTTTTCTTATTTATTTATTTTTATTTGAAATGCTGTGAAACACCTAACGACACCAATTTAATTTAATCACCTCTAGAATACACCAAAAACTCCTTCTGGGTAACATTTCATGCAAATCCCTCCAGTGGCTTTTCTCTAATCTTGCTCACAAACAAATAGACAAATGCAAAAACAAGGAAAACAAAGTCCTTAATTATATACCTTTAATTACCTCCTTTAAAGCTAGAAGGGGTGAGAACAGTAGACAGCTTACTGCCTTGGTCTCACTTCCTCATGTTGGCACGGGCGTGAAAGGAGAGCTTGAATGTTCACAATCCACCAGAAGGCCCTACGCACAGGGCCCATCTGACCGACTGCAGATTGCAGATTGATTCCGATAGACCCGGTGCTGCATGACTTGCAGCAAACTTAATGGTACTTTGGGACCAGGTAGCTGCAGAGAGGGGGAGTGACTAGAGACAGAACGGGGGCTGTGTGGTTGGGGCGGAAAGGGAACAATCTCAAATCTGAACCAAGCTTGAACAACACTGCCATCTCTTTATCCAGAGTGAACGAGACACATTAGCTAAACAAATCAGTCCAAGGCGAGACCCAATCTGGACGCAGAAGACGGGTGCATTGAGTTCTCTTGTTCAAGCGGGCACACAGACTGATTCAAGTCAACAGTTTATGGAGTTATGTCCCTGGATGGTGATCACAGTTCCAGACTCAAACATTCATGAAACACACTGCAAGAAAATGAAGGGAACACTGACTCATAACAGTAGAACACAGAGTCAGTTCAACTTCTGGGACATCCATCGGTCCAGTTAGGAAGCAGAGGAGACTGTGAGTCAGTTTCAGCTACTTCGGTTCAAATGAAAGCGACGCCAGCTGGACAGGAGAGGCAAAAGCAAGGCCCCCAAAAATGGAACGTGTCTGCAGACTCTTTCTTCTCGAGCTAGGTACATCGATAACGTAACGTCACAAGAAGGTTTGCTGTGTTTCCGAACACAGACTCAAGATCTTGGAAGAGATACCAGGAGGAAGGCCTTCATACTAGGAGAGCTGGCCAAGACCGTAGAAGGACAACAACCAGCAGCAGGACTGGTATCTGCTCCTCAGTCTAAGTGTGAGTAGCACCAACAGATCCTAAAATGACCTCTAACATCTCCATGAAGGCCCAACATCCTCTAGTGGACCTGAGCTCACAGCTCAGAACCATGCAGATGGACTGATATTCACCAGAGAACACCAGGATGTGCAGGTTCTCCATTGGTGCCTTGTTCTCCTCACAGATGAGAGCAGGTTCTTACTGACCTGATGTGACAGACGTGAAAGTCTGCAGACGCCGTGGTGAAGGTTCTGCTGCCTGAAACATAATACAGCAGGACCGGTTTGGTGGGGCAGTGATGGTCTGGGGAAGCAGATCCTTGGGGGGTTTCACAGTCCTCCAGGTGTTAGTCAACGGTACCCTGACTGCTATTAGGTACCAGGATGAAACCCTCAGACCCAGTGTCAGACCTCAGACTGGTGCAGTGGACCATGGGTTCCTCCTGGTCCAGGACAAGGCCCAACCTCATGTTTTACAGGCATGAATACACCTGAGAACCTATGGGATGTTTTGTATCGGTAGATCAGACTTGACTAGGCAGAACCACAGACTGTGGTCCAGGATCTCACTGATGTTCGGATCCTTCTCTGGGAGGATATCCTCCAGGACTCCATCCTCTGTCTCATCAGGAGCAGGTCCAGATATTGTCAGGAGAACCTTCAGGCACTTGGAGGTCAAACCCACTACTGAGACACAGTTAGTTGTTCTGGTGAAATTCACTCAAGTAGGATCAGAACCTGTTGTTTGAGTTTATCTTTGGTTTCGGGTGTGATTTAGATTCCAATCCTTAATATTTTCACGATTTTCATTTCCACTAACCGTTCTTATGTCATTTCCTTCTCAGTGATGTTTATACAATGTATAACAGTAAAGATTTTCCACTTGAATGTGGGCGTGGATGTTCGCCTGCCTGTGTCGGACCTGTGATGAACTGGCGACTGGTCCAGGGCGCACAGCCTCTCGCCCTATGTAAGCTGGGATAGGCTCCAGCCCTCGGCACCTGAACAGGATATTGAATGAACTTGAATGTATCGTTCATCCAGATGCAATCTGTGATTTAACTGTTCAACAAACTGTAAATGTTATAAAGAATTGACTAAGTCCTAAAAAACACCATCATTCACATAATCCAAAAGTCAAGGTCACCGGAGGACTACGTGCCAAACAAGAGAGCATGCACACGGCTACTTCAACCTGTGCGTTATGACCTCTCTCCAGTCGCTGACAGGTGAGAAGCAGCAGCCACAACATTACCTGCTAAGCATCATGGGAGATACGACAACAGATTGTATCTCCAGAATTTGACATTCCAAATTGAGGGAGAAATTCCAAAGTCCCTGGAGTCTTTGTGCTTTTTCATTCCGCAGGATCACATGACTCATGGCTGGACCTACCGCTGTCTTTAATAGAATTATCATAAATCTCTGTTATTCTAGAACTTATTTTGAATAATAATAAGTGCAATTATCCTGTTATTAATTTGCAATCATCCTGATCATCATCATCCTCAATTTGCTATTATTATTGACGCTGTTCATGTCAGTGTCCCTTCCTCACCTCTCCCTCTCTCCCCCGTTCACCGTTTGTGCTCTCAAATTCAAATCGGCAGTAAACTACAAAGAAAAGTATTATGTTGTTTGGACTTCCAGCAGAGTTTCAGAGTCTGTCACAGACTCCACTGGTCAACCATGCATAAGTACTACAGAGTAAGTACTACAGAGTATTTGTACGAACACTAAAACAGTTTATTGGTACTTTCTTTGAGAATAAGGATGGTTATAGGGTCATATAAATATCCTGATTCATCTGAAGATGACAACAAATGCACATTAAAAACAAGCTTTAAAATACAAAAAGACCAAAGTTATGATTTAGGTTAATTAATGTATACATTTTGATGGGGCTAGGATACATAGTTTGTTAGATATGCCCCAGGCAGACTACAGACGGACCTACTGAAAACTATATCCCATGTACTTTTCACGCCAGAGGAATTAAAATAGGTGGTTTGACGGTCTGTGAATGTACAGAGTGGATTCCTGCTCGTCTGACCTGGGCTTTAACACTGACCTGGTATTGCTGATGCAGCAGACGCTGCCGCTGTGGATCTGTTTCACACTGAGTGGCCATAAGGATCAGGCCCGGGCAGTGGGTTTTTACAAATGATCTACCAGATCTGGGTTTATAAGCTGTGGTTCCGTGCTGTTTTTAAAGATGCCAGAGTCTGGATACAGCGCTGAGGGATATGCAGAACTACACTGCAAACGCTGGACTTCCCCTGCCTCCAGTCTGTGACAACAATCAGTCAATCCAGAACCAGTCCCCGTGTTCTACGTACATACGGCACAGGAGGGCAGATGCTTGTTTTTAACATGGTTCCACATTCTAGCTCCTGTTTGAATGAACTTTTTCCGCACTGCTGTGTTTCTTCTCTTCTACTGTTACATAATGGCATCATCTGGGCTCCTAACACACTGATATCCCTTCTTGACATTTTTGTTCGCATAAGAATAGTTCTTGCGGTTCTCTTTTTGCCTAGTATTTAAAAGTCAATGCTTGTGATTTTGCATGTGGAGCTAACTGGGAGGCTCACCTTTGCTCTGCTATCTTGGGCAGACATGTAGCCCACACACATACTCTCTGTGGTGTGACTCCAGAGGAACTCCACTGTGAAAGAACAGCATGGAGAGAGAGAGAGAGAGAGAGAGAGGGAGAGAGAGAGACAGAGAGAGAGACAGAGAGAGAGACAGAGAGAGAGACAGAGAGAAAGAGAAAGAGAGAGAGAGAGAGAGAGAGAGTTAATCACAGAGTACACAGAAGAAAATCAATCAATATAAATATATATCCAGACAAATGTGAGACTTTAAATAGAGCTCTGGGGGACAGAGAGTAGGCCGTTATAGATGCATGAGCAGAAAACGGTAAAAACACTGCTTCCATTTGCCAGAGGGAGAAGTTTGGCAGGTCGCTCGACTGCAGAGCACTCTGAGCGTGCATCATGAAAATATACGACCTGTACTCTCGACATAAATGGTGAGGAAGGTACGACTTGGGGGTAGAAACTATATAACAGCCGCCAACGGATGTGGTTGAGGAATTGTTTATTCCTTCGACAGGATCTAGTTTATGTTACTGGCGAAGGCTCGGGGTCCACAAGCGACACAATGCTGAGAAAGTTATACCGATATACTAATATCCTCTTATTCTTGTGGACGTAATGTCTAACACAGGTAACGCCTCACTAATCGTTTGCCAACACCGTTTGGGCTTTCGGTCAAAGTTGAGCAAGATACCTCGGCTTTATTGTGCAAGCGCCGTTTATTTTATCTTTGTTGTATTTGATGATGTTTTATTGTCCATCTTAAATCATGTTTATTGCTTGTAGATTATGTTTTGCCTTGTAAAGCACTTAGGTTGACTGAGGAAGGAGGTTAAGGGGGCTCAGTTGGTAGAGCAGGATTCCACGTATCGGAAGGTTGGTAGCCCACAAGTGGAAGTGTCTTTGAGCAAGACACTGAACCCCAAGTTGCTCCCAATGGCTGTTCCATTGGTGCGATTGGTTACCGCCCCTGATGAGCGTGTGGCGCCTTGCATGGCGGCCTCTACCATCACTGTATGAATGTTTGTGTGAACGGGTGAATGCTGGCTCACAGTTTAAAGCGGAAGCAGACTAGAAAAGCGCTTTATGAGTCAACTTACCATTTAATGCCCTATATAAGTAAACTTGACTTGACTTCATTTGGAAATCGAGCGGTGAGTCACATGAGGTCTTATTGTGAAAGGATCATTCTCAGATTGCAGGACAAGATCCACCAATACAATAAGCCACACTGGTCAGTGTTCAGAGGGGTTTTCCTCCTGCCTGAAGATTAGCTGATGATTGCACGGTGGGAGGTCTCGGTGTTTAATCTGAGATGAAGGGTTTGAAACCGGAGCTTGAAGGTGGAGTTAAAAAACACCGACCACCCTGCAGGGAGAAGCACAGCCTCCCTAACTGGATGTTTGAATATCGACAGGAGGATCCCTGCGTACTGTAACCAGCGGCGTTTGAGAGTGATGGCATCGGACGTTATTCATTTCTCACCTAGTAAACCCTGAATATTTTGCGACGGAGGAGCGTCCACGCATCTGCAGCAGCGCAGAACAATCACTCCGCCCAAAACGCGATCTTCGTTTGCCAGAAAGGGTGAGCCTGGAAACAGAGGAAACAACATATCTGAGATGTCCAGACACCTTAACTTCAATTAGAGAGAGAAGATATCCCTCTCACAGAACCAAGGATAACATTTCAAGAAAGACTAGGCACAAAAAAAACACAGGACTGATGTCTGTGGAGAAAAAAAAGATCCCCAAACATTCAAGTTGTTTGCATATCTGCTTAAGTTAAACAACTGGAAACAATTATTCTGTCCGGATGTATTTATTCAGCAGACTCTTCAACAGGAATAGAAATATTACATTTTGCATATTTTACTCTAATTGTGCGGGCAGGCTATTATCATGTCGCGCGGGTGATGACAGGCAGTGTCTGTTCCTCATCCTCCTGTAATACAATATATGTCATGTAAAGAAAGTACATGAAGCCACACAGCTGCCAAAGAGCTTTGAGATTAAAAAAAGCAAACACAAGTAGAAGTATTGTGTCCAAGGACATCGTTGCTCCCCGCAACTGAAAAAACTCAACGTGTGCCAATTTGGAGGGATCACAACCTCCATAACATCAGACTGACGTGAAAAAATGCAGAACTTCTAATGAGCCTAGAAGGGTAAAAATAAGCAAATTGAAGAAAATTGATAATGAGATGCTCAACTTTAAGGTTAAAAAGTCAAACGTCTTTGAATTTTGTTTCTGAGTATAAGTGGGTACATCGTTCCCAGTTCAGCCGGTGGGAAGAGAGTTTCCCTTTTTGCCCCCTTTGGCTCGGAGCTTAGAGTCAAGTGTGTCCCACACCAACCTTCGATGCTCTCCGACTTAACCTCAGAATGTGCAAACATGAACCAGGTATTGTGCCTACGAGAAACTCTTGGAGCGCTGATTAATGTGGAACAATAAAGTAACAACGGCTTATTTAGGAAAGGAATGAGCTATAAACAGCTAAAGCATGTCTAGAAATGTCTGAACGCGGCCGTTAAGTGAAAGAACAGGACCAAAACGGAGAATATTGTTGTGCCTGCATGCCATTATTTCATTCTCACATTCCGTGCCAGTTTTGGCTCCATGTTGTAATTTTTTTTCTTCACTCTTTAAAATGCTTCTTTTTTTTTTCTCTCTTTTTTTTGTGAGTGCAGCTTGGACAACATTCAGACAAAATATAGGTTCTATGTGGAAAACGAGAAACTAAAATACGTTTTTTGTTCAACATTCCTTAAAGTGTGAGAGCAGTTGAATAATTACCTTAATGTCCGTCATTATTTTACCAATAACAACAAAACTGTGTGTGTGTGTGTGTGTGTGTGTGTGTGTGTGTGTGTGTGTGTGTGTGTGGTCATCACTGCTCTTGTTGAGGCAGGAATTATTGAAGTATGTGCAGCTTGGAAGGAAACAACAGAAGAATTAACTTCAAATTGACTTCATCCAGACTGTCCAAACTTCTTGGTATTACAGATGTCAATGACAAAAGCCAAATTGGGACAAACTTCTAAAGGAGGACAAACAAGGAAAAAAGTACCACATGTTTCCACATGTTTTCTTCTCTGAGCTGTCCTAGTGGTCATTCCCAGATGCCCCAAACACACTCACAACATTCTATAACTGACCACTTCTGAGAATATGGTAAAAAAAAAAAAAAAAAATCTTCACATGAACTTCAGTCAAACAATTATGACAGAATTGTCTGTGGGTGTCAACTATGATGTCTGGCAGGCCCTGTTTAAACACTGAAAACAATTCATAAATGCAAAAGCTGTCTGTTCCAGTTCCATTATTTCCAATTTCTGCTGTTTTTAGCTCCCTAGTATATTTTGCAACATCCATTTGCTGGGTTAGTTTTCCATGTGCATAATTGTGTGGTTGGGAATCCCAGTGCATGTGGACGACTCACTAATGAACTTGTTTTGCATAGCCTCCAGCAGCGCCTGGTGGGCATCTTCAGACTGCATGGCAGCAGAGCATTCCCGCGCCAGCATGGTGCGAATCAGATGCTCTCCACAGCCTGGCGAAAGATGCACAGTGAAAGGTGAGCCTGCGTCATGAACACGCGCCGCCTCATTCACTCATTCATCTGATGCTAGACTGCATGCATTCAACCTGGATCTCCTCCAGGTCCGTTTCAGATAGCTGTAGCAGAGAGAATTTGTATTTTCCATGCTTTTTTCTTACTTGTTTAAATGTAAAACCTGTTAGAAATCACACATTTCCAGTAGGGCTCACATTATAGAAACATTCCACAAACCCAAGTGTTTGATTTCTCAGCTTATGCAAAAGATTTGGCGTGAGTGCAACCGTTTTAGGAACATTAAGAATGACCATTTCAGGTAAGAGCGACGGATCGGATTAGCAGCCAAGTAGAACTGCCTTGCTCAAGGGCACATTGACAATAATTGCTAAAATGGGGTTTGTGCTTGTCACTCAGCTTCCCGTGCCCAGATTCCCAGCTGGTCCAGGAATTTGATACAGCAACCACCCACTTTTAATTTCACTTCTGTTCCAGCTGCCTGTGTGTGACGGCTCGACATGAGTGCATGCTTAGAACTCGTACCGCCAGTATATATTCATGTACGGATTTTGCCTTACTTTGTGTTTTCAAAATAAAAAATGTCCAAATGGCAAAGATGTATCGTGTTTAAGAGCAGAGGGACATAAAACGCTGAATGTAATGGATGAATAAATGTCAGTTTTATCTGTGTTAAAGTCTGCAGAAACAAAGCTGCAGTTCAGGAGTTCTGGCTTAAAAGCAAACGATTTATTCATGCTAAAACCTCATCGTCTGTACTAATACTAATAAAAAAGGGAGGTCTGGCTTGAGCTGGCTTCAATTCTCTTAGCACCTGAATCTGTCTGGTGCTCCTCATTTATGGGGAATGCGCTACAAAGGAAATTCCAGGGATAGAAACAAAAAGCATTTTTAGTAAAAACCGGAGCCATTAATTCAAAAAACAAAGAAAGAAAGCTGAACAAATCTCTCACCTTACCCTCTAACACCTCTAATCCAGAAGAAAACACGGGCGCTTTGGTTGCATCTTCTAACTATCTAATACTGTGTGTGCTACTTACTGTTTATAAGTCTAGGAATGAACTACATGATGCTATTGGCTGCGAGCTCAAATGTAAAGTCCGCTCTGCTCAGAGGAAAAAGACAAGAAATCTAAAAGTGAAAACACAACACATCTGGCAGAAGCTCATGTGAAACCCATAAAGCCTGAGGAATAGAGCCTTGTTGTTTCTGTAAACACAGATGAAGGCCCCATAAAATATCAGGTAACTACAACAAAACTGAACGCAGTTCGGTAACGGTGGAGACCAGATGTCTGGAGTCATTCAAAGCCCTTTTTAACAAGAGCAGAATGCAGAATTGGCCAGGTAGTGTGCCTTTTGTAATGTGTTTACCATAAACTATTCTCTGCCAGGGGACCTGGACATCACGGCAGGACAAACACAGCCGAAGTGGAACTGCAGCAACGAGAGCGGAGCAACAAATCAACAGAAGAGGGACGTAATGGAAATGAGAAGAAGGGAAAGAAGTGAAGAGACCCACAAACAGAGACGGAGTACGTATCAGCCGACGGCAGCGAGACAGGATTCAGTTTGCGAGCGGCTCTCTCGCCGCCAACAGCGGAGGGAATGTGGACGCAAGAAAAAACAAAGAGGCACGTGAACGGCAAGCAGACGTGAAGGGAGGGGGGTGGGGTTACGGGGTGGAGAGGAGGTGGACGGGCACGGAGGTGGCAGGGTGAAGGGAAGGGAAGGTGAGGATCATGCTCCTTGTGAAAGGCTGAAATTGACTGTTCTTCAGCTTCTTTTGATGGGAATGCCTTTTATGTGAGGAAATTAGAAACAGGTGTCGTACTGGAACACACATTATGCGCTCCATACACATGCGGAAACCTTTTGCTTTTTTTCACAAAATCAAAGGGAAAGCCACAATATAGGAAAACAGGATGAGGAGGGAATACACAGTGAGCAAACATCTACGTCTACAAGGAATGAGCAGCAGGTCAGAGCCACAGGTCAGAGTTCTCCTAACGCATCTTCATCTCAATACGTGCATCTGTAGCATCACTGGAAATACGATTCACCTTTATCCCTCTTATGACGCTAATTATATTCAGACCGCCTGGATTTATTTTAAATGCGCAATGAGTGCTTCTGTCCCTTCTTCCAAGGTAACTTCAACTTCCAATATCTGGCCGTTATTCAATAGTACTGTGTGTTTTAGACGGTTCAATAACAGTTTAAAGGGATAAAAAGGACAAATAAGGGATTTGGATTTTTCTAGTTTATAATAGGATAATGAACAATTTGAACTTTTAACTATTTTACATATATTAAAAAAAAGTGTCAGTCTTGGCCTTTTAGGTATTTTTTTCTGATTGTTTTTTTGTATAATAAATGTCCAGGCTTTCTTTTCAGGTGTGGTGGTCCCTGCAGCAGTTTCTCCTTCACTCCCTCTCACTCAACTTAAAGCTGCAGGTCAATCTCTTCTCTACTTTCAGAAACCGTTTGAACTCTTTGAATTGCCACGCTGTGACACGCTGGTGAATCTTGTCTGTGATTGGACGCCGGTACCGCCGGGGAAGTCCTGGGGACCAAATCTCTATGTCTCTACTTCCTGGCAATTTTGAAATTTCTAGATATCTCAAACGGTCTAGGAGTTACAGTAATGAGTAGTATGCATGCCAAACCTTTCCCAAAATCACTCCAGTTCTTCCTAGCACTGAGATCTATGTGGGTCTGAAGTGATGATGATAGATGAAATAGTTGTTGAGTTATGTCCAGAAAATAGTGTTTTTGGTAAAATATGTAATACTCCTTACTTAAAAAATGAATTTGTTATAATGTTTTGTTCCAATTCAGTAAGCCAGAGAATTTCTGGAGGTCCAGACAGAGGCGACTTCTCTTAGGACCTCCGGAATAGCAGATAATACCGTCTTCTAGACCCAGGGCTTTGATAACGGGTCAAAGTTCTAGACATTACTTCCACTAACCTGGGTCACTACAACTAATTTTGTTATTACACCAACCTAAATTTCTCACTGAATGTTGGCGATCATATATTTAGACAAAGGTAAGTGGTGCAAAATGCTGGCCATCTCAGTGGTCCGAGACCATCTGTCTCGAGCTTCAGCCTGTCTGATGGAATCACTTCTTCTGCACTGACATGCATTAGGCTACGGATCCAGATCAAAAGGTTTTAACGTTCTCCAGAAGCCATGCTGCAGATGTCTACACGTTTAAAGCAGTAACATAACCTCTCCAGCTCGCAGTCAGCTCACAACCAGCAACGTTGCTCCCAGCAAAAACAGACGTTCACTCTCATTTTTGGAGGCATGGTTGTATACATGGTATAAATATGTTCAAAAAGAATGCAGCTTGTTTTGAGATGGCAGATTGATCCTCAAGGGGAAAGGATGTCTTTGTCCAATATTTATTCATTTATTCCAGCGCTTGAGGAGACATCCTCGCCGCCGCCGTCTGCACTGACATACAGGATGAGCCGACGCAGGATGGCAGCAGCTGTTCTTTACATGCAGAGCTCCGGGGAGAAGCCTTAACTAAATGTGAACCCATTGCAATTTTCCTGGACGATCACAGATTTGAATAAAGTCTGATTTTTTCTTCTTTAACGTTTTAAAACCATAATGAATGTTGTATTGTAAGTGCATTTATCTTCAAGGATTGCAGTGGAAGTAAGACTGGTCGGCATTGTGTATGTGTTCATAAGCTCCGTCCTCCCCGCGGCGTGTTTCTTAAGCCAATTGCATGATACTTCCAAGTGAATATAACATTTTGTAAGTATAGTAAAGTCCATCATATTTCATATGTTGGTTTCATTCAAGAACTTCAGGGTGTGTGGCTGTCTCTTTGCTGTCGCTAACTTTAGCCATTCTGCCAACGTTAGCTTCTTGAAACTTGCTATGTACCTCGGTATGCATACATACATACACATACACATATATATATATATACACACACACACACACACACATATATATATATATATAGTGTGGGTATATATGATGGACTAAGGACTAAGATTGGCCTACTGCCTTGAATTGTAATTATTACATTTGGCGTTTATTCAATTGTTAATTAGATTGAACATATTAAGGCTCTTTATATTGAAATGAATGAATATGAAGCTGTATAAAGTATTTACAACAAAAGTTATGACCTTAATCAAGGCAACAGGACTTTAAGATCATAAATTTAACATCTTTCCGCCACAATTCCAGGAATTCCTTCTCCATCGTGTCTCCAGCAGGTGTCCCATATCAAATGTCAGTGCAAATCCAAATCGCTTCGCAAAGCACCTGGCTCGGAGCTGACTAACACGGAGCGGCGGACGATGACTCAATCGGCTGAAGTGAATGATGAGAATCACTTGTCACAGATCATTGGAGGTCAGGGTTTTTTTCGGAGCTTGATTCGACGGGGCCAAATATGAGGCTCGCCATAAATATTTGTTTGTGATTCATACCGTCTCTAAAGCAAAAGGAATGCTAATCGTAAACATTCACGGCTGGAGGGAATGTTGGATACGCACAAACAGAACCATGAAGCGGGTCTGCGGTGGGTGTGCTGCGGCGTACCTGAGGTGCTCACTGCTGTGGAGTACGGGTTCGTGTTACAGCCATTCTCCGCCCAGCAGCCGCATCCGTAATGAGCCGCCTGAGGAGGGACAGGAGAAGATGTCACTGTTGTTTTAGTGCTAACATTTCTACTTGGCAAGTACCGACAGCGCAATAAACTCTAAAATAATAGCGTCGGATTTAAGGCGGAGTGAAAGAATTTACAAAAAAATTCCACCACATATTTGGCTGGTCATCTCCTACTAATTCACATCTCCACATCATCAACTAGACTAGTACGGCATTCACAAAACTATTCCTCACAGCTTCAGTTCTTTCTTCTTTTAACAAAATAGCATTAAGGAAGTGGAGGTAGTAAATCCAGCTGATTCATTCAGGCTGTTTGGCCACCACAGTTAATGAGCCCCATATTTTTATGTCAAGCTGCTGTTACTGCAAACACAACTTCCTGTCGCTGCTTCAAAAGTAGAAGAATGACTGTTTTCAGGGATTCGTCGAGTTTACATTTGAAAATAGAAGAAAGGATGAGGATGATTATAGGCTCTAGATTAGGTGGCCTTGATCATTTAGCCTCGAAGCAGACTAGAGGTTTAACTGAACCACCTGCAGCGGAGGGCGGGGATTTAAAATCAATCAGTGAGTCCACATGAGAATTGTGTTTGTTCAGTTTGCTGTCAGTCAACCTGCAGACAGTTATGGCAAGCTGTGGTTCTTTCAGCTGAGAGGCATCTGGTTCTGCGGATGGAGATGTTCAAAAGAGGTCAGAGTCAGTGCGGATTGAGCAGACACTTTGTAGCGCTCACATGCTGCACACATTTTCATGTGACTTCCAGCAAGTTCAATACACATATATGATGGATTTTCAGCTCTGTTTTTGTTTTCAACAGAGAAACTGTAGACTTTAGGTGCCGGCTGGGCCACCCTTCCTCACATGCTCCTCACCATTTCCTCTCATCTATCTCTTTGCTGCCTGCTGGGAAAACAGAGTTCAACAAGCTCAGCAGCCACGACTACCTGAAACCGTCATCCGTCTGCAGAAACCAGGTTTTCTTGAACGGCGTGACGACGTCACACCAACAACATCCTGAATGAGGTTGAAAAGCTCCGTCGAGCTGCAGAACTGGGTAATAATTCTGTGTTTCTCACTAAAACCAAAACTTTTAATACTCAATAGTTTTATAACTTGGTATGAATTGAAAAATATGGATTAATGCCATTTTCCATAGGAAAGATATTTTCTTCTTTTACCAATTTAGTTTAGATTGTCAGTCGGTAAATCCTTGTAAAAGTTGTTTTTTTAAATTTTATTCAAGCTGGGAAACCAAATTTGTATTTTTCAGCTTTAACTATGCAAAAGTTATTATTTTATTAACTTTATTTTATCTTTTACTTTACGAGGTGAATTACACAGAAAATTCCAAAAAAACAAAAAACTTTTTCCCCAAGAGGGATCTGGTGAAGAAAGGCTCGGAATTGTTAGAACAATAGAAATAGAAAGAACACGACTTTCATACACCACAAATGAATGAATAAAAATAATCTCGAGTAATTAAATGAAGTCCAAAATGATTGCAGTGCAATCTTAGAAGCAACCACATTGTCCAAGAGTAATATTTTTCCAATCCTCCGAAATAGATTTAAACTCCTTAAAAGCAACGAGTTCTGACAGTTCCAGATCCTTGTGTAAATTGTTCCAGGAAGAGGAGGTAGCGTATCTAAAAGCTTTTTTCCTAACTCATTTCTCACTCTGGGGACAACCATTTGTAGAATATTTTCGAAAGCCCTGGAACATCCTGCTTTTGGTTTTTCCACATGTATGTAGGAATATAAAAGTGAAGAGGCCCAAGGAGAGATTTATAAGCAGATGCCAACCGGTGCCGGCGTCTGAGGACACAGAGACACTTCAGCGCAGAGAGAAAACCCGCCGCACAGCTGAAGGCGCTTTCAGCAGTGGACAGGGGTCGGCGGGGTCACTCCCACCTGACCGCAGCTACAGCTACCCAGCAAGCTGTGGGGAGGTGTTTCCTGACCCCCTTTCAAGGTTCCGGGTTCATTTACTGTCATTCAAAAACACGCTTTCACAGGAAGAGAACCAAGTTAGCGCTCAGGTCCCTGCAGCATAATAAAGCGGCAGTAGAAAGAGCAATGATAAGAGTAATGCATAAGGGCTTAAATAATATCCAAATAAAACCTCCTATCTAAGTGTAAATACTGAGTAGAACTACTGGTTTTCTATCACAACCAGCAGAACCTCTATCAGCCGTTTGGGCTCAAGTATTTCTCTGGAGTCAGACACACACTGGCCTTCACTCTCTGGGCACATCAGTGACTTTTCCTTCATTACTTCACTTTGGTAGGTACTAATCACTGCAGATCAGGAACGGCCAACAAGACCCGCGGCTCTGGAGACGCTCTGACCCAGTATTTACCCTTCACAATTTGGACTTTGTAAAAGAAGATCGTTCCATTTTTCCAGCTTCAGAAGCATCAAGCTTGAGGATTAAAAAGCTTCACTGAAAACCAACTGTAGTCCAAAACAAGTGTCCCTTCAGGGACAATAAAGTCTATATGATCTTATCTTAAATTATGTCGTAGCTGATGGTGTAAATTATAATGCGTCAATATTCAACAAAGAGTCGCTGATAGAAATAGTTACTGATTCGCATGAGTTTCATAAAACACGACTTAAAGAAGGTGAGTACATGAATACATGAATACATGAATACATGGCCACAGGACAGAGGGAGAAGTGAGTGGGACTACCTGGCCCACTCTCCCAGGATGCTTCATGGCGAGGCCTCCGCTGGACACCGCTGCGGCTACGTTCCCCTCCAGGTCCACCACGACGGCTCCCACCGTGTCGAGACACCCGGAGCCATTTTCCTACAACATGGTGAGGAGAGGAGTCACACAAACAGAAGAAACACGTAGACACCTGAAAGTGTAAATGAAAGTTGATCTGAAGCGACATGAAAGAGGGGAAATCCAAAATGTTCCCATTGTGAAGGAGAGACACCATCGTTGAAAAGATAAACCTGTAAAGACGTGAATGCATGTATGAATTCATGAATCTTTCCTCCGTGCCCTTTTTCATTTCTCATTAAGATGCAGTGTTGTGATTCCTGTTCGTCCCTGATTACAGTTTGCTTTGGAAGAGGTTCTGAGGGGAATCATCATGGCGGGGGTCCTGGAGAGCAACGTTACGTGACATAATGGTACATGGACCGACCTCTACTCCTACCAGAAACTTAAGATCTTCACTGAACCGGGACTAAGAAGTCAAAGTAAAAAAAAGGCCGCAGTGGTTCTCATCTGTCTCACGCTCTCTTAAATCAGTCTTGTCTCCAGGCCGCTGAGGCCAGACACAGAGCCAGCCCTTTTGAAACGCTATAAAGAAAGAAGAAAAGGAAGACTAAAAGTATACCTCTGGAATTTTACTGCCAAGATTTGCGTTACCAACGCTGTAAGTATACACCGTCGTGAGACAGGTGTTTAAATGCTCCAAAGAAACAAAGATTTTGTAGCTGGACTAAAAGACTTGAGGCATGAAAAAAAAAAAAAGAAAGAAACATTTTGAAAATTAAAACCAGACGTGTTGCAATAACCCTTTTTGTTGAACCCGCAAGTCTCTGACAGCCACTCCTGATACCAAATGAGTTATTTCCTGTTAATTAACTCTATATTTCAATGAAAGAATCAAAGTTTAAGACAAAACTGATGCCAGATCCGTCTAAAATACCATAAAACCTTCAAAAGCCAGTCTGAGATCTAGTTGTGTCCAAATAAGTGTTTGTCTGACACTGACATACGCGGATCCTAATAAGCTGAGCAGTTTTGAGTAAACAGATAAAAACTCAAACCTAAACTTTCTCATTAGATAAACCAACTTTTCTACACACACCAATAAATCTGTCCAATCATATGTCACTGGCAACAAGTCCACAAACGTGAATCACTGGCCTGGATATGTCGTTAATATGAAGGATTGGTTCTGATGGACTAAGCGAGCAGTAAAACGTTGCTCCTCTGAAGGGTGAGGCCCAGCTGAGGTTTTATTACATTTGACACAATTTACATTCAAACTATATCGCCCTTGTCTGTGCTGCTTCCACTGCTAGTGGAGCAGAAGGATTCAGCTTTCATCTCAGCTCGTCATCGGACCGCGCTCCAGTGGTGCCGCTCGGGCCAAAGAAACATTATACCGACCCTCGTCAACACTTTAATCGCTCCCTGGAATCCTCTGTGCGAATCTGGCAACGTCAGCGCCTTTAGTGACAATGTGAGAATGTGACATCGTTACTGGCAGAACACGACCGAGTCAAGGAGAGTCAAACCATCATCCATTTGGTGTCTGCAGCCTTTTTTCTTTTTTAGACTCAGTCAGAGCCGGATAATCCCGAGCCCTAGGAGCTGGTTCAGAATCTTTCATAAGGGCCCCGAGGATGATGAACAACTCCTGGACCACACCCATTTCATCAGCGAGAAGAAGACACAGTCATGTAAAGTGCATTATAAATTAAATGTATTATTATTATTATTATCAACAATTCTCCAAGAAGGAGAGGAGACGACTTTGAAGAAGTGAAGAACAGGGATCAGGATAGAGATTACATTCTTCTGACAAGTAGAGTTATGAGAAAACACCTGCTGTGTGCAAAACCCAGGGCCGTAACTTCAGTGAAATAGTTTTACCAGTTATTTTCAAACTCAATCAAAAATCTGTGGTACTGTTTTATACGGTTTCTGGAGAGAATGTGTTCAGTTTGGGATAGTTATTTGAGCCGCTGGAATGACTTTCCCACCGATCAACGAGAAAGAAAGTTAGTAAGAGTTATTCCTTTTAAATACAATTCTTGTTCTGGCATATCGGAAAGTTACATTTTCAACCTTTAATTTATAAAGGATCAAAATACTTCAAAAGGCACCTCCTCTGTGTGCCGAAAACAATTATGAACAGTTTGAACTGTTATTGCTACACTACTAATTACTTCGTGGTAAATGGTACCGGGCATGAATAATGATCTGTCCAAACGGGATGGATCGGACCGAACGCCATTCCCAGTGTTTCGCACATATAGGCTCTACATGGGTGGACCATCCAGGTAAATTAAGACCCGCCCATGTAGATGCAGACAGTCTCCTTGAACGTTAGCGTTCACTTTGGCAGATAAACAGTTTTCATAATCAGCGGTCTGTCTGTTAGCTTAATGCTAACATATAATGGAAATTGCCATATACATGCAAACGGAGTTAGCATTGAAGGCACGACCACAATCAAACATAAACAAGGATGTATATCTAAATGATTTCACTTTAAATATATTTGTCCATAAAACTTGAGACACTTCATTTGCTACTCTGAATATTTTTTTTAATAATAAAGGAGAGGTGAACTAAAGAGACCCTGAAGTCCCTTAAGAAGAAAAAAACATTGTCTGCACAAGATAAATTACTGTTAATATATTTGCTCCAACAGACTCTAATAGTTATTTATTAACAGCTGTTTAATGTGAAATATGAAGTATGAAATAGAGGAAGAGTAAGGTATTCACGTTGAGTGTTAATTCACTCACAAATGGAAATTTTTGTTATTTGTTTTTATTTATTCATGTTGAAATAAGACATTATTCGTTAGCAAACGGGTATTTCTTTGAAGTTCTTAAATACTTATTTGTGTTGACCTAAGATAGAAGACGGTTAATCATTTCTACTGACTGGAGTAGCTGTTAAACTTTTGTTAGACTAGTTTATGGGTGAACCCCTCCGTCACACGCTGTGCTGCTCCGCCCACCACCGCGAGTAAATTCTCACCCTGTTGGAAACACTGTTTTCATATTTTCCCCTCCTCACTCTGCTCATGGGAGGGATAAGTAATAAATACGCCAATATAATTGAAAAACATCAGCTTCATTTTTCAGAGAGATTACAGTCCCAGGAGCCGAGGCCACGCTCACAGACGGCGTAACCCCGAGCGTTTTCTCAACTGTGTCCTCTGGTGTGACGCAGGAAGGTGTCCGAGTTCAGGGAGCGTTTTCCGTTCTTCCTGATGCTTTAAAGTACGGCCTCTACTTTAAGGATTATGGGTTTTTAACTTATGGTTAGGGCTATTATAATGCATGAAATGATGTATTTTTCTGGACCTTGTCTGGCTCTTACCACTAATCTGGAATTTATCCCACCTGTCAAAAACCACTTTAACCGCTGCTTGAAACACTTTTCCACAAGAACTCTCCATTTGTTAATAGTGCTTTTAAGAAAATTGGTTTGTAAACATTAGACACACGTTGGCGGGTAGAACCCACTCCCAATTGTCCCATCGACGAGATGGCAGGAGATAATAACAGAGCTGGTAGACGGAGTGATTGAATTTAGAGTCAGGTGTGTGAATGTAATATTCCATACTGGGTTCAGGCTTACAGTTTTCCTCTTCTTATCTTTGTTGAATGTAATTGTGAGTCTGAAGACAAGAGTACGTTTTTGTCTGTGACATTACGTTAGGTGAGTTCTTTTGGTTCTGCTTCTGTTGTTCCTTTCTGCACGCACCGGCAGATGATTGTATTTTTTAGCCTTGCTTGTCATTTTGTTAACAACCGATTTCTGAATCGTGTTTTTGAAGTGTCTCAATCAGGAATTGTTTTCGTTTTAGTAGTATTGTTTGGTGGAAGGTGAGGTTTGGATACTGGGCTGATAGTTTGATGATGATCAGCAGTGAAGAATATTTTGTATTTAGTTTGAGAGACCGGCTGAATGAAGGTGGTTTGAGTTGAGAAAGAACACCCGTGTCAAGTTACCTGATAACGACTCACATTTTCACCCGACTGTCGTCTTTTCTTCCTCTGGTTCTGCCCCGTGTCCATTTTTTCCGCCAGCTCCATCTTTCGCTTGTTCCTCTTGTAAGCAGATAAACTGAACTCTGTGTGGAGGAAAAATAATCTCAGTGTCACACAAACTGAAGTTTCTGTTCGAAGTGACGGGACGATCAATTCTCAGATGAAGGTTAGGTGAAAATCTCACTAGTGGCCATTTTCTCTGAAGGACATGGTGGTATTCCGTGGCTGACCGCCCAATCATGTGCTCCCAGCCCCACTAGAAAGCTGAGAACAGAAAAAGGGAAGTAGATGCATAAGAGTGGCTACGGTCATATTAATGCATGAATTAAAGACTTTATATTACAATCACCAGGGGGGAATTCTCCCAGCGGATAGTTTTCCTCTCTGCGCTTCACTCAGTAGACGATTTGCAACCAAGACTGGATTCTTAATACCTGCAGGGAAACCGTCACAGTTATAACAGTAAGTTATTTTATTGGAGTGTAAACAGATCAAGATTATCTGACCATGATTAAAGCATTACAGAAATCATTCAGTGAAATGAATGGAGGCCGAAAAATGGATCATAAATAAGAGAAATAATCAAAAAAGTAATGAAAAGATCTAATTGTATTGGTTTATTCACTTTATTATTACAATATAGGGATTGAGTTTATGGTTAGTGTTGTGCATTTCCAATATTCTATCATTATTTCGCAAGTTTACCTGCTAAAAGCGTAATTAAAGACATCTTCCTATATTATGACAGCTTGTGAGAAACATTCATCACGTACATAAATTATGTATCAGGATGAATATTTGGTCATTAAAGCGCTCCTCCCTCTTTCGGAGTCTTCACCCCTGAACTATATATGGAATAAATATTGTATTAAAAAACATTATGTTGAACACACTCAGGTAAGCGTTCTGTTGGCATGCTGATGTTTACCTATTGGCATCGTTTCTAAGTTTTTCTCCAGGTAAAAACTAAATGTGTGGTTTGTCAGGGATTTGCTGCCACTTCCCCTGAGTGACCTCCAACATTAAATAAACAGTAAAAAGTGAGATAAATACTGCAGTGCAACAAAGAAAGTGTTAGATAAATACCAGCACGTGGAGAAACTTACCACTGATGGCCCCTACGGCGCCATAATGCAGCGACTTCCCATCCATGATACTCGCATCACATTCAATTTCCCCTGACAAATTAAGGTTGGAGCCCATGCCCGCATTTGTGAAAGGGGAGTCCTGAAAACATTGACAACATGCCGTCTAGAATTAAATATACTTGTGATGTTATGCATCGTCACGGCTAGTATGAGGGGGTGAAGTCATTCACGGTCGCTTGTCTTTCGAGGAGCTAGTGTAAACATTTACAACCGAGTCAAAAGGGACCGTCAATGTATTTTAGTTTGCTTTATACAATGGTCCTGCAGAATGTTTATATTTAATAGATGTATCTAATCAAATGCACAAACATAAAATGTTTTACATATCAATCGGACCAAAATGCACTTTTGTTTTTGTCACTTACTGCATTTGACTGGGGAAATATCATATATATTGATATTGATAAAGTTGTAGATTGTAGGTAGAATCACGTCAATATAAATGTTAATAATAATATTAATAATATTAATAATAAAACAGTAATTGTTAAAAATATGGTTAATATGGTTATTATTATAATTAATAATAATTATAATATGGCTAATAATAATAATAATAAGAGTATTATTATTATTACTCATATTATTATTATAATATAATAATTATATTTATAATTATAATTATATATATTTATTATTATTATAATATAATAATAATATGGTTATTATTGTTAATAATAATAATTATAAATAGGGGTATTGTCGTTAATAATACTACTAATAATAAAAAATAAGGATGTTATTATTGTTAATAATAACAGTGATGTAATTTGCTTTTGTCCCATTTTCACTTACAAACACAGCGAGAAGGAATAGATTTGGCAACATTGGTAGTAGTGAGAATAACCTTCTGTGATGTTTGTTTGTGTATTAGGGTATTCAAATCTATCTTAAAAGCATGAATTCTTGCTACAGTGCACTTTTTTGTACATTTTTTTATGAGGCTAAAGAGATCATTGGACAGATTCTGTGAGTGATTCTCTAAATCATCCAACAGGTTTTATCTAAATGTTTCAGACGCTGGAGGCAAACAAACTAGTTTGGGATAAACACCACGCATATTTTTTGACTAATGTGTAATAAAAGCAAACTTCTAATATTCAAATCAGGATTATAATCCACCAACCTCTAGTTCTACCAGCGCAGCAGCAACTGCTTCCACTGCAAAGGCCCCAGCTTTGAGGCGGTCCACCGCCTGGGATAAAAACACAGAGACATTTTAAATAAAGACCAGAAGCTTTCCAGTAACATCACAAAATGTATCTGTCACTCATAGCAGCATATGAAATAGGTACTAGTCCCTAATAAAACGTAATAGGCTACTCTTTCAAAGAGGGCTGGTGTGGGTCACATGACCATGCTCACATGCATAGAAATAATAATCTGCTGCAAAAAAACACAAATTTACATGCATTGAGATAAAAAAGAATATAATAATTATTAATTAAAAAATAGAAAAATGCATAACAGTGTTTATCAGGTCAGATTGCTCGGTAGAAAACTCAATCGTTTCAAAGTTTGTGTGTATGAACTAATATTTATGTATCTATATTTTCTTACTGATACTTGGGTCTCAGTGGAATCCTTCTATTTAATCATAAATCCATTTTAAGAACATGAGGCAGCACCATTGTCTTATTCTAAAGGGAGAAACCTGACCCACTACAATATTTGAGGATCGATGCCAATCTGTTCTGTTTCTCCATATTCTGAAAGTACTGAACAGATTTAATGCTGCAAAGTGCAAAATATATAAGGTATAAGTTCTATTGAGAGTTTGCATGTACAAAAGATACACGGCCACGTTGCTTATTTGCACACATACACATAGAGGGAATAATAGCAGTGCCCTGAAGTGAACATACTCGCTGGCAGGCTCTTTTGCACACATGCTTGTACTCCTTGGCCTTAGACTCAGAATGGTATCCTGCTCCTGTGGAGAAGGAATAAGAGGGGAAAAAGTGGTTATATAGATCAATGAAGCAGAAAACTATAGTTTTAGACGTGATAATGTGCAGTTAACAAATGTGTACTGATACTCTTTTCATTCTACATGCTAATCATTGAGTGCACACTCACCTGCATGCACTAAAACAAAACCACCGACAGGTTTTGGCTTTTGATTCTTGCTCGATTCCTTTTTTTTGGACCATGAGTTGGCCAAAGGTGTGGAGGGTTGCTGCTCATCTGCAGATTTCATTAAACTTTCCATAACCGCTGCATAACTTTACAAGCTGTTCTTTCAGTGCCTATCAGATAGCAGTAAGGACATCGCTTTCATGGCACACCTGGGACAATACATGAACAAAAATATTACCATTCAGGCACAATGGAAGAACAATCTGATTAAAAAGTTATATAATAAATGTGGATTATTGTGAAAAAAAACTATTTATAAGCTATTTGCAATAATCAAACAGTTTAAAGAGCTCCTAACGACATCTTGTATTACTATGATACTATTATTATATTATTATAACTACTATACTATATACTATGATTACTAGATTTGACGTTTTTATGACTCAAAAGTCAATGAGAAGCATCTCTAGCTCTAGCTCTAGTTTTAGATGCCGGTTTGTGGCAATGAACTGCTAGTTCCACAACCAGACAACAGCTTCTGGCGATGTTCCGGAGGGATCTTAGTCCAACCGTCTTCTTCAAATCTGACCAGAAAATGTGCTTTACAGTCATATGACTGACAGTCATTCTAGAAGGTTCCAGGTTTTCTACAAAAACAGCCTGCCTAGACTTTAGCTCTGTTTTGGATAATCGCCTTTTTGGAACACCCAAACTCTGACGATGCTTGTTCTGAGTTTTTGTTATACTTGATTCAATCATTGAAATTTATCATACCCCGTACACACTGCAGGTTTCCACAGCTCACGGAAGCAATGGAGCCTCCAAGCATCTCCAAGGAAACACCACATCTCAATGTAAGTAGGATATGCTTAATTATTTTCTCCTCCAGACCCTACCATTTTAATTCATCTCCACACAGAACACCATGTCTTATCTAGATGGTTCTCAGCATACTGTAGGACTTTTCATGTACCTCAGGGTCAGCAATGGGTCTTGGAGGAAATGAAAATGTGGGTCTTAAAAGAAAAACAACTTTGGGTCTCTACAGCAGATGCTATAGGGCTGCACTACATGACGTGGACCCTGGAGCAAGACCCTGGAGCAAGAACCTGAGACCCCAGCTCTTCACAGTGGCTGTGCCCCGCTCCTCAGGGATGGGTCAAACGCAGTGAATATAATATAAGATGTTGCCCTGCTTATGACGTGTACTTTCATGACTAGTGAAAAACAAATTATATATTATTACCATTATTAATGATATGCCTGCATTCTTTATGACATAACGATACATACATTTATACCTAATGAACTTACCTTTCACTGTTGTTAATAAGAAAAAAACACGTAGATATCATTCAACTTCCTCCTAGCTTACTCTTCATATTCCAGTTCGACATAAAAATACTACACATTGTAAAAATGTCACCCCTCACGTTGACAACAACTTTCCCAACCTTCCCTGTTTTTAACATGTCATTCACTAGGCATGTCAGTTCAAAGTTTGCGTTGCTAAACAAGTGTTACATGTTTTATATGATGTGTCGTTGCATTTAGTAAAGGGTAGCAGCAACATGACAAGTTTCAAATTAAGCTAGCAGTCTTTATTAGCTTGTTAGCTAAGAGCTAGCTAATACGACAGCCATAACAAAGTCAACTTACACTTTTCACGCCTCTCATATGAACGACAAAGGTGCAGACGAAAGGAGACTATACAGGGCATATGTTTAATTAACAAGAATGGCAGATTGACTCTTAAATGTAACAACCCAAACTTTTCTATCATACACGCTAACTCATATATGCTAACCACAACTAGCTATCGCATCCGGGAGTACTTCCGGGGTCAGATACACGTTGCTAAGGAAGTGAATTCAGCGCAAACATCGGGCCACGTGCTTCACGTGGTACAAAATAAAAATAACAAAATAAAATACGTTGTTTTGGTATCTATCTTATATCACATTCAAATAAACAAATCGCAAATTTGAATAGAAAAGTATCGCATATTAAGATCCGTAACAAATCTGTAGAATTAACTTGTGTAAAATATGAATTACTACGTCACATCATGCAAAACTCTTTTGAGACTTGCCATATATGGGAACAGGTGAAGCTGAATGTCCGTGTGAATGAGAGTGCGATGGGTTATTTGTCTCTCTGTCGCCCCTTTGCTGAACTGGTTTCTAGTCCGAGGTGTCCTGACTCTCGCTAAATGACAGCTGGGATAGGCTCCAGCGCATCTACGACCCCTGTACAGAATAAATGGTTTCAGGTAAATTCATTAATGAACAGGAATGAATGAAAGAATATTTGATTTACTTTAATTCATTCATTATTTCATTTTTTTTTAATGTATCAATTCTTGTCATGCCTTTGTCATTTCTGGCTGGTTCTCTCATTTCTCACGTAATCAGTTATTTTTTACCCATTCCTGTTAATATAATCAACGTTCTTCCATAAAGGGATTCATTAAAATTATTTTAATATTATTGTGCTGATGTGCATATACAACACAAATATATAAAATATATAAAATAGTAACGTTGCAAATTAAAAAAAATTGTAATATTTGGTATAAAAGATTTGATTGATTATTTGTGCGTATGTAGGTCAAAGTTGTGCATTATGGCCCTATCCCAGGTAGTTGAGCTAAAATGATCAGATTTTTTCTCTCAGGGCTCAAATATATCTGACAAAACTGTATTTTAATCATGTTTAAGAAGAATAAAAACATTTTTTAAAATCCTTTAAAATTCACCAGAGTCTAACACCACCGTGTTAAATTATTTCAGGTAATTTATTCAATTATAAATTAACAACTTATATATTAAACATTTCACTTCACGACTTCAGGTAAGATTTTGCAAATTTGTTGCTGTTCTTGACTATAAATAGCTATGATTTGTTTTCACATTCTTGGATAAAGTTGAGAAAAGAACAGAGAATTTCAATGGTAGTCTTTCACTCAATATAAATATATTGCACACTTTGTCCACAAGCTACAAATAAAGTGTACAATCCTTATTTATCCACCTCCAGAACAATAGCAGGGAGGCATGGACGAGAGTGCTAAGAGGTTTTTCCTAGATACGGTCATTCTGACAATTTGATGATGAGCCTGTCTGGCAGCTTATAATGAAACCTGTCAGAAAAACCTTCAGTTCTTGCCTCAGTGTGAAGAAGATCTCAGTATCGCTGGAGATACAGCCTCTGTGACATTGAATAGTATTTCAGTTTTTTCTGAAGTTTTACATCAGTTAAATCTGTCCCGTCATTTAACTTTTTAAAATTCCCATCCGTTGGTGGTTAAAAAATGTTTATCATTAAAAAAAAGCAAAGCAATGGACATCTTAATATTTTGGGATAAATGCAAAGATGAATACTCTCTCATTGGGCTCCTCAAAGATGTCAAAATAAAGTCACATTATAAACTGGAGGTAAGCCTGATCCTGATCATGTTATCTATCTCTGACAGTAAATTAAAGGCCTTCATTTGCATTTTTACACATATTGTCTTTATTGTACACGTATGATACACTGGTTGGAAGGTGGGTTGGTTGGTGAGATGGTGGGTTGTTTAGCTGAGGAAATTGTTGGTTGGTTGGTTGGTTGGTTAGTTGGTGAGATGGTTGATTTGTTGGTTGGTTGACTGGCTGGGTAGTTGGCGAGATGGTGGGTGGGTTGATTGGTTGGTAGGCAAGATGATAGGTGGTTTGTTGGATGGCTGGTTGGTGAGGTGGTGGGTGGGTTGGTTGGTTAGTAGATGAGATGGATGGTTGGTTGGTAAGTTGGCAAGATGGTGGATTAGTTGTTTTTTGGTCAGCAATATTACATAAATGGGACAGAATGAGTTTCATGAAACTTGGTGGGAGGATGGTCTCTAGCCAGAATAGATCAAATATCAATTTTGGTGCAAATCTGGCTAAAAGGGCAGATCTGCTGGGCCCTGGTTGAGGTATGGCCTCACTGAGTGGCACTCTAGTTAATGATCTGAGAAAGGCCCTTTCATGTTTTTTGTCTAAGCATAAGTTGAATGGGTGAACCAAAGCGAGCACATTCTTTAATCATAATGTTGTTTTCGTTGGATCAAGTTAACAGAGATTTAAGTTCCTTTCAGCAATTAATGGAGAGACAGCTGGAGCCGGGTTACAGAGAGAGATGAAGAGACAGATGGCGTTCAGGATGTCGTTTTGACATTGCATGCCTTGAAATCTGTGTGTAAGCGTATTGCTTCGACTGATGGTGAGCATAGGAAAACTCATCGGTCAGTTTTATTGGTTATCTGTCATGACAATGCCAAATGCAGTCATGATTCTTTTGAAGATTCTTTCGAACAAACTCATACATCTTTCACTATCCATATACTTGAAAGTGGAATGTGAAATTAATTGCTGCTAAAGCACATGGTTATTACATTGTGATGTGTTGGTGTTATGGCATCGCGGTACGAAGACGGTCAAGCATAAATCGACTTACTGACATTGAGCAATATAGTGTAATTATCTTACTGAATTTCATCTCCCCTGAAATATTACTCTGACATCTGGAAGCTGTGGTAGATACTCGTTTGCATGAGTGACTCTGTTCTGCCAGTATTTACATACACAGAGGCGGCACAATGATTCTTCGCAGAATATATCAGGATAGAAGAATGAGCCGAGATCATATTCATGCCTTTGTCCGGTGTTTGTTTAAAAAACAACAACTCAGAGAGCGCAAACCTCCCCCAGCACACAAATTAACCCTTATAGGTTCAGGAAAACTTCCTACAGATTACCCCATTAATGTTTGAGGTTATGCCAGCCTCTTTATCTACTGATAACTCCAACAAACTTTCTGAGTATCTCTCAAATACTCTGTCAGCCAATTGTCTCCTGCACCTTCCACTTCAGCGTCTCTGTTCAGCCCACTGAGCCCTCAGCTTCACCCCCAAAGAAACATCAAATGAACCAAAGGAACAGAAGCAGCAATAGCTACATTGCGACGTCACTAATCTAAACAGTTTATTATTTTATGTTATTTTAAAAGTTGTTAAACACATAATGTCACCCAAATGTCATGCAAATCTGTCCCGTAGTTTTCCGTAACAAACAAACAAACAAACATACAGACAAAAAGACAAACAGACAAACAAACAAACACCCAGGAGTGAAAACGTAACCTCCTTGGTGGAGGTAAAAACAAGAACACAGAAAGGTCAAAAAGAATCGTCATGAAACCAAATTAAACCCAACAGAGCAGCATTGTCCGGGCAGAGTGACCCGGTGAACTGTTCATATGTAGAGGCCTTTGCAGTTTGGATCATTTGAACCCTAGCATAAACATCTGAACATGCTGAACATCTATCCACACTAAGTCTGCTCAGGTCAAGTTCAACCAGCGATCAGCGAGGAATTCCTGCTGCTTTGAGCAGGCAGGCTCTGGTGTGAAGAGACATGCTGGACGGGGGCTTTATTAAATACAGTAAAATAAACAAAGGAAGCTGCTGCAACACATTTTGCCAAAGCTACAACCCACAGGAATCCCACAGGAAAAGAATACTCAGTGTGTGTATTTTTTCAATCCAGCCACAGATGTAGACTAAACACAATACCACGTCGTAAACCACTATATTCACTTCTGTATATCACAATGTATCTCATGACTAACAAGTCTCAGAGTGGAATTACAGACTCCAGGTGATCGCCATTCAAAAACAAAAACCCTTCTTGTCATGAATAAAACAGGTGTCAAAGGTAGAAACGCGAATATTGTCTCACATTCTGTGACCTCCGCAGAATTAAAGGGAAATAAATGCTCACATGCACGCAAAAGTTCAAATGTCACTAACAAGGAAAATAAAAAAACTAAATTCATTTAATTACATTTTTATTAAATACAGTTACATTTTAGGTGCTTTGCTGTCATTCCAGATATTTTTTTTGTCAAACAGCTCCTCCTAGTGGATGGAATATGAGCTGTTAGAGTAAAATATGACACATGCAAGATAAATATCCGTCATATGCACCAAATTTCAACTAAATCGGACCAATGGTTGCGAGACCCAACCTAGTGTTGGAAATATTCAACCAGCCGTTCCCAAAATCAACACTGTTCTTCCTCACACTACGGTCTATGAGTGTATAAACTTTGTAAGCGGTGCATGACATAGTTTTGGAGTTACCGCGTTTATACGAAGGATCTGCGGCGGACATGGCGATGACAGTTCCATCATATCTCTTACTTTTCAGAGACATAAGGAAATTAACTTATCAGCAGACAAAAACATGTAATATCTTGGAGTAAATTGTTGTAACGTTTAAAAAAAACACCTGAAGAATTATGTATTGGTATCAGTATAATGTAATCAGGTTTATGTTTAATGTACTTAATCCCTTTCCAGAGTTAGCCTGTCTGAGCCTGTCAGTTTTACCAGACAGGCTCAGAAAATGTAGTACACTGTGCCAAAATCAATAGAAATTTCAAAAATGCTTATCTGCATCTTCCCATGTACAAATTAAGAAGACATAGTACGTCCACTAACAGCACGGCTAAGCTTTGTTCAGGAAGTCCTAAAAGTTTGAGAGGAAGCATCCCTTGAATCTGCAGTATTTTTACCCTTTAATAATTGAGTTCATCAAACTTCCATTCACGAGAGACTTTGCAAAAACGGCAATGGTTATCACCTTGATGACCCCCAGAGCTTTGGGAAGAATATGAGGGCTAAGCTGTTATGAAGACGGGGGTCCCATCACATCTGGCATAAACCCTACACAACATTCCGCAGCATGAAGGTTAAGCATGGAGTTGACCGTGTGAGGTTTGCTTTGATGCTTCAGTGCCAGGAAAACTCGTCATATGTGAGGGAAACATGAATGCTGCCCGCTACTCTGAGAGGAGAATGTCAGGTCATCGGTCTGTGAGTTAAAAGGTCAATAATAACTGGTTCATGCTGGATTATGATCCAAGCAGAGGTGTGAATTCACCTCGGAATGACTTCTTATTATTATTATCATTCTTTTGACTTCTCCATTTCAGGGTTGCTTAAGCTGATAACCTATATCCAACCAGAAGGTTGGTAGCCTGATGGCTAACTGTACCAGTGACGGTTTTTGTTAAACCATGCACTAACCGATCCGGTTTAGAAATCCGTTTCGTGTTCCGATATGGATTTGGAATAGGTTTTTAAGCCGGATATCCTTCCTGACGCAACCCTCCCCATTTATCGGGCCTTGGGACCGACGTTAGAGGTACACTGGCATGTGACCCTTTGCGGCTGGGTTCCACCTTTGAGTGGCTTGAAGGCAATAAAGTTAAAGCTTCAGAGCGGCCCTCTCTGAGTCTGGGAGCAAAGGGCCCCTCATATGCAGAGAATAAATTTTGTCATGTTGTACTTTATGTACCGCGTAATAAACACAACAATAAAGAGTCTACATTCAAACACATATTTTTGATTCGGCTCAGATTGTCTTTGTTATGTGTTAAATGTTGTTTGAAGATCCGACACAGTTTAATATGAGACACTCAAAAAAAAAAAAAAAGCTTTTCCACAACACTATACTTTCTTGCTTTCATCTTTATAACAAGCCGCCGCTCACATCTGTGGTACAGATGAGAGTAATATAAGACAGGACACAATGGGTAATAGGGGCGGACAGATGTTTGATTGAGAAGGTTCAAAAGATTTCACACAAAACGGAGAACTACACTGATTTCATGGTCAAGGTAGGTATCATGTCCAAAACCGCTCTCGGCAGTAAAAGCACAGAATCTCAAAAAATCAACAACAACACATAATAACTCTACAGAACAACTTTGGTACCAAATAAATTGTCATATTATAAGAAAATAAACTGATATATTTGTGTGTGCAACTTGACCAAAGAGCTGTTTTCTTTGCCAAAAATCTTCATGGACGCTAGAGAGGCTTAAACGGAACTGGATGAACCCTGTCAGACCTTTTATTATTGAAGAACCCTCCTTTGACTATTTTGTTGACATTGGAAAGATATATTAGTATTAAACGATTTAAGGCCTCTGCCTAAGGTCCCAAGAGCCATTTGCACAGAGATGCTTTGAGCCCAGATTGGTACCGGAGGTCCCCAGGGATTAGAAATATTCAGTCCACATTTAGAGCCTTTAGCTGCCTGTGAAACCAACAATATTTGTATTATACACACCATGTGTTTTATCATTCGAGGAACTGAGACCTGACATCATGATATGATCCCTCAACACAATGTACTAAAACTTCTGGGAAAGTAACTCAGAGAGCAAGAACCTCCACTGAGACACAACACTTCCTTGGTTTTCGGCAAAGTTCTTGCAGATTCTTTTATTACTTCCTGAGTTATTGTCAGCCTCTTTTTCTACGGACAACTCCAACAAACTTTCTTGGTATCTCTAGGATACCATATAGTCACTACTCCCCTGCCCATTCCACTTCTGTGTCCCTGTTCAGCCCACTGAGCGCCCAGCTCCAACCCCAAATAAACATCAAAGGACTCAGGGGAACTCTTGAAACTGAGCTCCCAGCTCCGCCCCAAAGGACCATCAAAGGAATCAAAGGCTGCAATAGCAACATCGTGAAATTCCCTACAGAAAAGCCAAAAGCTCACAAACAAACAAACACACCAACAAACAAACGCACAGGAGTGAAAACATAACCTGCTTGACGGAGGTAAAAAGCCTTAAAGGCCTTACAGATATTGACATAAGAATATATTCCAACATCAATCAACATTATTCTAATGTAAACCCTTCTTCTCGTTAAGACCTAATCATAATTATTAATAATAACCTGTATTTCTCTGTAAATAATTGTTTTTCTCTCTGAAATGACGATGTATGATCTTTGGTGGGATGTGAGAACAAATCCAGCCAGAAACAGGTTAATAGTGTTGTTTGCATGTCTTGTTGGGTCGGCAGCATAATCTTCTTGTGTTGTAACCATGACAGCAACAATCGTCTTCATCGTTTTAGAAAAAGCAACCCTCCTCTGTTTTGAGGCCCTGCAGAATCAACGACTCACTTCAGTCAGCCAAGTTCTTCCAACTTCTTGCGATGCTCTTGCTTCTCATCAGACATAAAGTCGAGCCACCAGACAAGTATATTTCATTAGCATCGCCCTGATTGTGCTTCTAACTACATTCAAGGAACTCGTCCCATCTGTGTTTCATTCAGTGCCATATACTGTATCCCGACATAACCGTGGACCGGGCCGCTGATTTAGTCCCGCCAAGTCAATCATCGGGTTGGAAGTGCTGCTAAATCACAGAGAATTAAAACAGACAAGAAGCTAAATCAAAAGGAACTTGAATGGAAATGGAATCGGCCATTACATTAGAACCATGTGCCTCATGTTGTGTCCCACCAAAACAGCTCTATGGTGCGCTGTGGGGTTTGACTTCTTTCTATCAGAACCAACATTGACCCTTTAATGTACAATAATTTCAATAATTTCTTTGCATATTTAATTTCTTTGGGGACATTTATTGATTTAATATCTTAACACTCTAAATTTAGCATAAAACGAGAAATAGTTTGGTCAAGCGTGTTTTTAAATAGTAAAAATCAGACTTGTATATATAATTATTTCATGAAAAAAAAACCTATTTTAATGAGATTTGGCAACCTTTTCGTGAAACATGCTTTTATATGACTATTTGAGCCTTATTAGACTTTTTCTGTGTTTGCTTCAAGTTACATTATTCTGTTTAAGTCCTCACCCGCTTTAACATGCCAAAAAAAAACAACTTCTTATCAAATAGTACTTTCATTAGCCGTGGTTAATGTCTCTTCAGTGGCCACTATGACATGGGTTCCCCCCCCACCTGTCAAAATGCTTGTCATAAACGCTGGTCAGGTTCTCTTCCCCCTGCTCCCTGCTCTCACTACAGATAAACAATGTCCTCCACCTACATTATAGTCCACGGAGACTCCTGTCTGACCTCATCTGTCAGCCAGTACATCACAAAAGCAAACATGAAGGGGCTCAGAGCCTATCCTTGGTGCAGTCCCACCTCCACCTTGAACCCATCCGCAAATCCTGCTGGACACCTCACCACTGTCATGAAAGTGACTTCCTGTCACTCAAGAACTCCTCGTGTAAACCAACAATTCCTCCCTCGCCACTCTGTTTTACTCTTCCTCTCACCTTCTCCATTCTTCTCCATCAGCACTCTCCTCTTTGCAAGCAAACATTGCATCTTCATCGTGTGGCTCATCGGCTTCATACCTCAATAGTTGGCACAGCTCTGCACATCACCCTTGTTCTCTAAAATCAAGACTGAAATCTATAATACTTCTCTAAACGTAGCTCTTAGCTCCTCGTTAAGACCACCACCCATCCAGTGAAAAGGGTCTGCAGAAGACCTCGCATGGCTTATCACCATTTTATATTGCTACATATTTAGATTATTAGCGGATTACTCATCAACTTGAATATTGTCCATACATTATATTACTATTATTTATCCTCTTATTTTTTAAATGATTATTTTCAGTATTATTTTCAGTAGTCTCCTTGAAGTGCGATTAAGAAAATAAAAATAATAATTTAATTAAATACATTTTAGGTTAGGTAGAAAAAGATGAACTAAAACCAAAAGTTCACACCTGCAATGGGGAAAAATCTGCTTTTATTTGTTTGGTTAATTCATCATCCTAAAATTCTTTCAAACCCACTCAGGGCTGCTAAGGATAAAATGCTGTTAGATTGACATCTAGTGGTTTGTTTTAAATAGTACAGAAAGAAACTTTCACTCTAATGAGATGTTTTATATATATGTGAATATTGATTAGCTAAAGATACTTAAGATTTGTTATTATCATAAACTCTTTCTGGGGAAGAACGGTAAATATTCCATTGTGGTTTTGAATAGAAGTAACTACACTGTAATATCTAATATCTTTGAAATCCATTTTAGGTTTCCAGAAGGTAGAATGGATACTAATTAAAATATTACACATGATTAATTTCCTTGCCAGATATATGAGTTGATTGTCTTAATTTCCTATGTAGATCAGCAGCTAATTGAGATAAATATCTTTAATTTGACAGAATTATGAAAAATCTGGACGACACAGGGAGATTTCTGTTTATTGGCATAATAGAAATACCGTTCTCCGGAGATAACTCAAAAACTATCACCTGGATCATGTTTAAATGTTATTTGCATTTTTAAAAAAAAGATATTGTCTTCTCCTGCTTTGTTGTGTGAGAAAATTCATATTATCTGGCGTTCCATCGATGCAAAACTTCACAACTCTATTCATTCTGAACATTTCAGAGCATGTACTTATTCACATTTTCTTCACGAGAGAAGTTTGAGACGATGATTCAACACTTCCACTTTTAGTGGTGTCTCTTTTTTCACACAAGTACCTTAAAGGCACCTTATAAGAGTGGCATTCCAAATTTTGTTGGATGATATTTGAATTTTACAGTGACAAAATAAGGCATTCTATTCTATATTATTCTAATATAATAAAATGAAATAATATATAAGACAGCTTTCATGTACATGTATTCTTTATATATTTTTCTTTCACACATTTGTATATTGTATCATTGGTATTTTTTTTTAAATATATTTTTCTATCCATCCATCTATTAGAAATACAAATAAAAATCCATTATTTCAAGGGAATAATACTTTTATACAAGATTGCCACATTTTACAATTACTTTAATGTAAATAGGAGGAGTGCTTCTTCACTAACTTCACTTTAATTCTCTTCTTTGGAGTTTGTATGAGTGGCCCGGCGTCACCTTTTCACGCGCCAGTAGGCGGACCTATCAGGAAAAAAACTCCAATCACGCAAAGGCTTTATTTAATTGACATATTAAATAGACCAATAGAAGATCCACGTTCCCTTCGTCGCCAGCCAATCACCTGAGCAGGACTAGTACACATTATTTACGGCGCATTCATGGTAGGTTGAGCCCACAGAGGTCCATAGAAATTTGACAGCTTCTCAGGTGAAACCGTGCAGAGGCTGCTCCACTTTACATTTCAATTTATTTTGCCGGAATACCATTCACTGTGAGCCTGGGGTTGCCACACTCAAAAAACGACCCTTCGAAGTCAAATCACTCCGGCAGCATGAGCAAAAAGAAAAAGGATTGGAAGACAGAGAAAGGTAAGGCTTGTTCTGGGGCTATCATCATGTCCATCGCAGACAGCGTGGATTCTAACCATGTCAGGAGACTGACAGCCACTCTTTTTGTCTCCTCCTCATCACTACTACTCCATCTGGACTCCCGTCTAACCCCACACGGTGACTGGACAGATGTTGTGGTGATGCTGCTGCTTCTGTCTGGCTGCCGTAGTGGCTGTATGACATTCGGAAAACATTGTCAGATTATTAGCTTAGATTTGAGCCTGTCGTTGACGGGAGTCCGTATTTACCTGTTGGAGAGGCGAGCACGTTCTTCCTCCCACCTGTGTGATACAGCAACATCAGCTCACTTCACTGACTTACACCTTCACTGCAACTCGGTTTCACTGTAGAGCATCTTCATGGTTATTTGTGTCCGACCGTTAAAAAAACGTGGTTGTTAAAAATGTGTTGCTGGCTATGGAAGTCTAACTGTTCTAAACAGACCGAGGATGCTAGCCGGAGACTTCCCCACAAACCTGTTCTGCACCGACACAAAGAGAACTAAGCTCCACCTGTAGTCTGGATATCACGACAGTTTTGTAATTAAGCTTCGAAATGAATCAAATTCAGGTTCGGTCACCAAGTCTGCCACAGGTGTAATTAATCACACTAATTAACGATGGCTCCGTTCACCTCGCGCCATTCCATCCTTCTGAAACAACAACAGGGCTTTAATCGAGTACACGCTAAATGGAACGCAGCCATCTGGTCTGAACTCTTAGTTCACACTATGGGAAGCTTTTTTTTAAATAATATACATTAAAAAAAATGCTATTCTCCAGACAAAATCCAAAGAACTATCGCCTGGATCATTCAAGAATTTTATACCTACATGGACCTTAGTGTGAGGAAGAACAGGATTGATTTTGGAAAAGGTCAGTTGGATATTTCTGACACCACCTCATGTCACTCCATCCCTTTTATGAGGCTGGCTGAACATTTACAACAACAGGGCTATAAACCAGTAAACCCTAAATGGAATGCAGCCATCTTTCATGACGTCCATTCGGGCTGTTGGCACCCTGCTAGGATATGTCAAAGCATATTTTCTGAAAAAGTTGCATATAATACGACTATTGGAGTTAAATATTAAACATGTATAGCACTAAAATAACATTTCGTTAGGGCCTTATCTTTTACGCATCAATACTAAACATATTACATGAAAAAACTTTGTGTTCACAAATAATATCTGTGAATGCCAATAATGTACTTTATTCACAATTCCTACAGCAATATTATATTAATATTTTGTCCTGTTACAGATTTATTTAAAAATTAGTTCATTCATTCATCACAATGTTCTCAATTTCCATGAATACTTCATTACCTGAAAATGCTAGATTACATATATGTAACACAATGGTGACACGTGCTTCTATTTTTAAAGTTTGTCAATGAGCATAAAAGTCTTTCCCAACATGGAACCTTATGAAGCTTATCTATGCTGGTTTCATTATCTCATAAAAGAAACTGAAAGTGGAGGGTTGACCTGCTGAACCAACTAATTGTGAGCTGCGGAAAGAGGGGGGAAAGGATTGATTTACACATCAGCTGTGATATAAATAATACCAACAAAGACTTATTATTATTATTATTATTATTATTATGGCAATAATAGTAATAATAAACGGACATTGAGCGTTTTTACCTCCCCCCTCGGAGGTTATGTTTCCGCTCCTGTCTGTTTGCTTCTTTTATGTTTTATGCCTGTTTGTGAGAAGGATTACAGATAGAACTACAAACCGATCGTACTGTGAGAGCTCAGTTAACTGGAGTCAAATTCCTTGTATGCATCTACATGGCCAATAAAGCTGATTCTTATTCTGAATTACATGAAATTTTATCCAAAGGTAGATTATGGCATATCTTAGATCTCTTGTATCGCAGCATTTACAATGACTTAACAATCTTGACATATTGAATTACCGTTGGAACCTTCTTACTTCCTGTGGGGTATTCTACCAGGAAATCGAAAGGACAAAAATCTGATATTCCTTGTAAAGATTATGTTATTACTTGCTAAGAAAATGATTACAGCCTCTTGGCTGAGGCCATAGCCTCCCACAGTGGAAGGGAAAAAGTAAGGAGATGTTGTGCATGGAAAGTATTACTGCAAGATCATAAAAAACCCCAGAGATATTCCTTACTTAATAATACCCAATTAACTCATACTTCCAGAACTGAGGTGATCTGTATTGTAAATCTTCGGCTTCCTGGACTGATGTGTGTTTATTTATGTTTATCTGGGAATTCATCTAACTATGTAGATGTATAATCAAAATTTGACTTTGCCCCCTTGTGGACGTGGACAATGAATGCACACCTCACCTTCTATGGGTGTCCTACCGGGACAGAAGTGGAAGTGGAAGGATACGGGTGGCTACAGAGTATTTGAGAGATACTCAAAGTTTTTTGGAGTTGTCGGTAAAGATTTAGAGGCTGGCAGTGACTTGGATGATGATGGAGGAACTTATTGGAGTTTTGGGCTCTCAGAGTGCTTTATCTATTTTTTAGCAATGAACGTTGCTATTTGGGCAAAGTAAAATTTAAATGGGGGGGGGAAGCGGCGTAATTTTGCTAGACGGTCAATGAAATACGAGACATCTGAAAGAACAGCAATAAAATTGATTGAAAGGAGAGGCAGTCACATCTTCTTGTGTCACTAATGATTGGTTCAATGGTGTATGCAACATTACAGTGACTTGCCCTTTTCCATTCCAAACTCATCGAGCGCAATAAAATCACATTGGGCTAGAAGTCGTTTACACTGTGGCTCCAGTAAAATGTCTTTTAGAAAATCCTTTACAATTAAGCACATTTTTATAGCCCATCTTGTTCTCCCTGAACTTGAACATGAGTTCAGCAGCATAAGAAAGACAGATATCACAAATTGCAGAAAGATGATTATGATGAATTTTGTATTTCTTATTCGTGAGGCTTGTAAGGGGCGAGTCTCATCACTCACACTCGTGAACGAAAGTGTGAATGGTTCTGTGTGATTATGTGGCGGCCCTGTGATGAACTATAGAATATAGAAAACTATCGTTTTACTTTATGTAGATTCACATCACCTTGAGTTTGTTTATAATAAGTCAAGTAGTTTTTCAGTCAGTTATATCAGCTACTTATTTCTGGAGTTTTGTTGTAAAACCAAAGAAGTAAATAGTAGTTACTTAAGGGACCAGCTAGACTTTCAGGTACCCAAGTATAACATGTACATGGACCATACAATGTAATTTATTTTGCAAATTACTAGCAAAAAAAGATCAGATAAAGTTTTGTGTAGGTGCAGATCAATCCAGATGTGAGACAAACAGTCCAGAGTGCAACAACGCTGACCTGATGCCCTGAGTCAAAGTCAATAAAAGTTATTCACAGTTTGGTGTGAGAACAAAACAACTAAGTACGTCATTTAACTTGGCCATGCTGTCGTCCCCGACAAGGGTTTATCCAAGAGAAGCCCCCAACCTTCTGCATGGTACAAGCAATCCCCCTGATTGAACTCCTCAAATGAAATGTGACTGATTAATAATTTCAAACAGTCCATATTTACCCAATTTAACAATTTCTATGAAGTCAGCAATATATATACATATAGATGGATGGATGGATGGATAGATAGATTCTAAGATCGGATCCCATAGTGACTCGATAATGAAGATAAATATAGTGAATTCATTTTTGGGGGAAATACAGGCAAATGAATGAGCAACTGTAACTGGCGTACTAACAGATACAGTAAAATATGACAAATGTGAGTTAGAAGTGGTTCACATGAGGTCAAATTGGCCTCAAGTGGAGGTTTGGACTGAATTTGGACCAACCGTTGAGAAAGGATTACCTGAAAACTGTAATTTTGGAGAAATGTTTTTGGCTTTCAGTGGAAGTGAACGATACTTTTGTTATTACCTGTCAGTGCTAGCACTAGTTTCACTTCCCTCTGCTTTATTCTTCTACACTATGTATAAATGTATTCACCCTAAAATGTCTTGTTCTATTCTTCCACAGACAGACTTCTCCGTCTGGAACAAGAGGAGAGACGCAAGGAGTATCGTCGTCAAGACTTTATTTCTCTGGACAAGATTCCGACCTGGAGAGAGGAAACGAGAGGTACATAGTTTTTGAAGTACTTGAATTTGTTTTGCTTCGGGTATTTCTGATAGCTTGACACATTACGGCAGCGTTCATACGGCCCAGCTGGAAAACATTCAATTATTTGAGTCTCTACATTACAATTATGTTCCAAATTTAGAATTTGTTCTCATTCTTGTGCATGCAGCCACACTGGCATTTAAAAAAAAAAAAAAAGCCACACTGTAGCTTCATTTGCTGGAAGTAGCAACGACAGCACAAAAAAACAACAACGTTATTTTGAGAACAAGAAAGCTGAATATGTTGTTCCAGAACCTGTCTGAGGTTCAGCATTAATCCCAGACGGGACAGTTGGCCATGAACACACTACCAACAATTACAGACGCTGGCTTCTGACCTTTGGACTGGTATGCTTCTTCCTTTTTAGCCTGCAGGACACACCGTCCATGATTTCTAATTACTACTTGAAACGTGGACTCGGACTTGTCTGTCCTTCTCAGATGAGGTCTCATCCAGATAACTCATCTTGATGTTTTGGATTTTTGGCTTCTTCTTCTTAATGGTAGAGTCTTAACCTGCATTTGTAGATGCAGTAAACAGATGTGCAAAATATTCCAGAGTCTATGAAATAACCGAACACCTCGGTTTTAATGGACGATATTCAATTCTGGTTTTGTATCTGACCATCATTTTAGATCATAAAACAATTAAAAACAAAGGAAAATCAGTACCAGCATATCAATCAATCAATCAATCAATCAATTGAAATTCCAATAAATATGTTAAATAAACTATATAAAACATTTGCAGTCCCCTACGTCACTCATGTCATAAAGATTGGATTTAATTTATCATTTTTAATAATAATAATTATAATGTATCCTTTATCACATTTTATTTGTACACTGTCCAACAAAGTGAAATCATTTCTCTGCGTTCTACCCGTTTGAAGAACCCAAGGACCATGTTGGGTCCAGGGTCTTGCTCAAGGACCCTACAACACATAGATTTCTGACCTGCCTATCTTCTGCTTGAGAAGCTGCTCCACCCACTGAGCTACAGCTGCTCCTTAACTTGACTCTTTTTTTCTTTTTTTACAGTTTTAGCAAATCTTCAGCTCATTTGTTCACATGAATTGTCTCACATTCCCCCAGGATTGACGGACCGGGTCTGTTACCTGGTACATCATTCAGAGTTACCGTCCAAATACATGTACTTTTTCCTCCCACTCGTTCACATACGAAGAAAAGTCAAAACACTGATAAAACAGGAGATGGCCAATAATAAAGCCTTGTTTAAGTAGCAACTCAATCTAAAGGCATTGGCGTTTTAAGAGCTTCTCAGCATTTGGGCTCAGCCGGGCCCATTTAAACTGAGGTCTCGGCAACGACGTCGTTTGGAAACAGAGATGTGATACTTGACTGCATGTCTCACTTTTCCCCATCCGTTCTCTCTCTCTTTGGTAGTTCTGTCAAAAATAGAAGTCTAATCACCTCCCCACAAAACAATATGATGAGATATATATCCTCCATCTGTACTGGCAACAAATGTAGAATCTAAATCCATAGTCCTCTGTGCTCTATCTGCTTTTCAAAGTCTGTGGTTCTTGACACACAAACACACACACACTCCCACACAAACACATATCACGCACATACACACGCACTCACACACACATATACACATACACCCACATACATACAAAAACACACATACACACTCCCACACAAACACATAAATACACGCACACCCACATACACACACAATCACTCACACATACACAATCACTCACACACATATACATGCACACACACACACACACTCCCACACAAACACATATCACGCACTTACACACATACACACACAAACACATATACACAAACACCCACATACATACAAAAACACACGTACAAACTCCCACACAAACACATATGCACACACTTACACACGCACGCATATACACGCACACCCACATACACACACAATCACTCACACACATATACACGCACTTACATACACCCACATACATACAAAAACACACGTACGCACTCCCACACAAACGCATAAACACACGCACGCATATACACGCACACCCACATACACACACAATCACTCACACATACACAATCACTCACACACATATACATGCACACACACACACACACACACACACAGTTTAAACCTTTTAATAGAAAGTATTGGCTGTGACACAGGAGGTATATTAAGGAGAGGGGAAGATGATACAAACCAAAGAACACAGGCTGGATTTAAACCCACGTACCGGTCCAGTACACTGACTCAGCCTCCTCGTATTGGACTCAAGCGTGTACCGTGGATCTTCCTAGTGAGTCCAAATGAGTCAGTTAATTTATATTTAGGTGCTACTTACTCCTTTCGTCAATCAGCCATTTTCTTTTTTGTAATTGACTATTTATTTTTCTGGAGTATCTCAAATCATTTGACATCTATTTGGCAAAGGTTCTACGTTGGTCGCCCCACCTGACACGAATATCCCCACTTATCCGGGCCTGGTACCGCCACTAGAAGTTGTGAAATTATTTGTCTACATTCAACCCATCCTTGAGGGAGCAGTGGGCCGGGCCGCCCCTTGGAAGAGCCCAGGGAACAAATGGGGTTTCAGCTTCCTGCTCAAGGAACCCAGAGAATGTAGCATCAAGGGCTGGGATCGAGGACCAGCACTCTACCCACTCAATACCTGCTCGTCATAGGGTCTTGCTCTACAGGATTGTGCAGCCCCCTCTATACCACCTCTAGCTTTTCTACATCTATTAAGATATATCTTATATGTGTACTTGTCATGTGACGCTAGTGTTCTGCTGTTCTGTATTGAAATGCTGCAACAAGTTGAAGTTGTCTTTTCCCTTTCAGATGATGAGACAGATGAAGGGAAGGAGAAGACGGCTGGAAGAGGACTGAGTGATAAAGTTTCTCTCTACAAAGGGGATATCACAGTTTTGGAGGTGGATGCCATCGTCAATGCCGGTAAGGAGCTTCCCACTGACCTCTTGAACCTTCTGCTTTAAGACAGCTCAGTTTTTACATTGTCCTTGACTGCCATCTGCTGGTGATATGAGGACAGTGCTGGTTCTCAGGGCACTGCGCCGCTGATACGATGTGATTGATGCTGGTGTTAAACTGGTCTTTTGTTCTCTTTCATCTAACATCCTTTAGGCTAAAGTACAGTGACAAGATTATTGTATTATCTTGGCATTTATTAAATGCAATTCGAGCTCCTCCTCCGACCTCGTGCGAGTGAATCCAATAATAATCTAATTCATTCTGATTTGTTTGTTAATGTGGCGTGTGTGTGTCGTGATGATAAGTGACAGATCCACTGCTACTGGTGGGGGAAGCACGATTAACAGCTGTACGAGTGAGAAAAATAGAAGACCTGGCTGAGAGATTGGTGCTGGTGCTGGAGTCAGGGGCTACACGCCCCTTCACAGGTGCTTCAACATGACTTTACCTGTCGCTTTTGCTGACAGTGTTGAAACCCCCTCTAAAGCAGTGAGGCAGCTGCGATATACCCCAGTTTTATGCTCTGCTTTGGGTGTCAGTAGTTTCTTAACATTTCCTTTCTAATGCAGTATCAGAGGTAGTAATGAAGTACAAATACTCCATTACTGTACCTGAGTAGATTTTGTTGGGGTACATGTACATTATTTCAGTACTTTTTTTCTTAAATTTTGTTGAGGATGTGTACACAAATACCTTTATTAGTGTACATATTAGCTTTATTTACTTTAATAATTTCTTATCACTTTGGTATCCTGCTCAACTATTTGGCTTATACAAATTTTGAGTCCCTATTTCTAATTTAAAAACGAAATGTTACCCATTGCCGACTAGAAAGTTGGATTTTTTGTTTGAAAAAATGCCTGAGCAAATGATTTGTCATCTTTTGCTTCATTTTAAGTGTCTAAGATATTACAGTAATAAATGCCCTAAGGAAATAAAACATACAAAGCAATAATTTTTCCATAATTGTTTTCTTGGTGAGTAAACATAAATATGGAAAACACATAATGGTCATTAATTGTAAACCTGTTTTAACATGTTTATGGATGTCATATAAGTTGAAATATTCCTATTCTCTTGCTTTAATTTAATATTGGTATCATATGAGGTTGAAACAGGTGTTAGAAATGTCATTTATAGGATGAACTTTTACACTTTTGAAAACATTACAGAGTCGTAACTGTATTACTTTTACCTGAGTATATTTTTTCACAAGTAACAGTACTTCTACTGAGTAAAGAATACGTGTACTTTCACCACCACCTCTGCACACAGTGGAGTTTCCTAAGCATGTCCTATCAAATTAATGATAGTAATGCTTAATTTAGCCAAGATTGATCAGATGTGAAACACAGATTGCTCAGTGGGATAAGGCTAATGAATTTAATCTGCTGTTTAAATACCAATCCTGTTGAGGATAAGGTGACATTCTGAGAGAAAACCTTTACTTTACCCATCAGCCACCTGAAAATGCATCTAAATCTCATTGCCATTGTCTTTAGTATTATCAACATTTGGACCTTTACAAATGTTACACTTCTAGTGGTTATTATAATGATCAAGTAGGTTGAGTTTTTTTGATAACTGCTAAATGTTTGAATAGCCTTACCGTCTGGTATTTATGCTGTTTAAAGATCTGTGCAGACGGGGATTAAGAAGGCTTGTTATTTATCGAGGCAGGTGTTGAAGTATGTATTCCTTTTAGTCTGACAGGCGTGAAATCTTTTTATTACTAGAATATCTCCTTACCAGCCAATATCTCAAAACAAATCAAGGCTAAGGCGGGGGATAAGGTGAGCAATGTTTATATTCAGCGACTTAAGAAACAGGATATATGACAATGGGAATTAGTTTCAGGAGGGGATTTGGAATGCCTTTCTTTTAATCTCTTCAACACTATGGTGTCAGAGGCGGTTTATTTCACAGGTTGGAGCTGCCAGAAGCCCCGCCTCTCGCTGAGCTACAGGTTGGCCAGGAGGCAATTTATTCTGTTTAGCGGGCTGTCAGAGTCTGAAAGGGTGAAGGAATTGCCGAAGCCATTTATGACTTTTCACAAAGCCTCATCGGCTGCCTGACTGCTGCTCCATTCAGACTGTTGCATTCTGGATGGCGGTGGTGAAGACTGGTTGCGTCCAGCTTGGCTCTACTGCGGTGGTCTCAAAAAAACGTAATAGAAGCTGCTGGTTAATTCGAAGGTCTTCGCTTCAGTTTACAACATATTTTCCAACTTTTTGCCATCGACATTTCCCATCTGTTGAAACCACCACCTCAATCATGTAAATAATGAACAACCACAATGCACTTTAAACATTATTTAGCATCAAACCCCAAAGCAGCAGAGAGCAGGGTTGATTTGATGTCTTAGAAATTAATTAAACATATCCGGGGTGAGACTCCCACCACATTCCTCCGCTTGTATGCGTGTTGTCATACTATCTTTGGAAGAACAATCTGTTTAAGCCATTTGGATTTCAAGTAGGGCCACATGACTTTGGATAAAGGTGAACTGTTTTCCAATTTTTAGGAAGGAAAAAAAATATGAAGCTAAAATAATAAATCAGATTTTCTCCAGGACCAAAGAGCAGGTAGGTGAGAATACTTTTAAAGTGAATTTTCCAGGCCGTCTTGCTTTTGTTTTTGTTTTTCGAACATTAATTGCCCCGCATACCATTGTGTGTACATAACAATGGTAACAAACTATTTGTTGCACGAACATGGCCTTTCTTTCGTGGCGCTGGTCCAAATGTTGGTGACTAACACTGTTCGCAGTATGTGAACAAACATGGCGGATGTTGGAGCGGCACACATTGATAAGGTCTTTGGATGCTTTATTCAACTTCTCTCCTTTGATCTATTGAATGCTTCCAATCTCTGTCCTGCAGAACTTCCAGATGATGCTGTTTTTCACTTGAGCTTGGCACTAGTGGACCACCTTGAGAACGTTTTAATATGAAGGTGAAAAGAGCGTCAGACTGTTTTATTTCACAGGAGTCAAATATGAAGAGCTGAGAGGAGAAATTAATGATGAAAATTGCATTCCAGTGTGGAAGATAGTATTCACAAAGTGTAAAAACATATTCATTACTTTGTATTACAACATATTTCACACACAGAGTAGTTGTTTTACATTTATTGTGTTTAGTGAACATGAGGGTATGATCTTTTGAGATCACACTTTCAAAATGTCTCTTTCTGGAAAGTCCCTTGTCATTATGTCGCATACAGTATTTAAATTTAAACATTGCGTTGAAATATTTTGACATCGCTCAGACCGAATTAGCGCAGTGTTTTTCTAAATAATAACAAACATGGACTCAAATGTCAAAACGAGGAAAGTAAAGCTGCAGTGTTTACTGCTTGTGTGTTTTTGGCACATGGAGACTCTGCGCCTGTTTGTCATGACGGCGGTGACTCATGGATCGCCCCGGAGAAATCCCCTGATATGCCAGGCTGCAGCATGTGACCACTTTGCACTGCTCTCATGGTGCCTGCATGAAGCTTCCATGGGGTGTCAAGATGCTTTATGTCCTTCATTAAAGTTTAATTATGAGGTTCATTGAGTTTAAGTCTTCCTTAATTCTGTTTGGCTGGAGTTTTAACAGAAGGTGCTCAAACTGTCGCCTGGGAAGAATAGAACAGAACGGGACAGGAGAGGCTGTGGCCATGATCTGTAGAATGCAGCTGTGAAGGGCTGGATAGCCAGATTATGACAAGGCGGGTAGGACTGCAGTGTTCCGCCCACGCTTTAGACCGAGCCGACATGGGTCAGACACGAGTTTGTGTAAAATATCGGTTGATGCTTCGTCACGGTCCCTGCAACCCGCTGTGTTTATAAAATAATGAATAGATAGAGATGGATGGACGAATAGTTCAGATTTCAGACACAACACAGCTTCAAAGAAGGAAACAGGAGTCTCCTTTTTTTTTTGTATTTATTGGCTTTTTATAAACTGTTTGGGAATTTATATTGAATTTATGATTTCAACTTTTTCTCAAATTTTTCTAACCTTAATCAAAACTGTAGTAGAAACACTTAAGGCTGCATTTCTTGCATGAAATAAAGTAGTTTTTTGTACCGAACACACGTGTGTGTGTGTGTGTTATTTATGTGTATATATATTTATGTATAGATTATATATATCTTTATATAAGACTTTTTATCCTTATGATGATAATAGGACGATTTGGGTGCAAACTAAGACTATTTCTCTGTAGTTTATAAAAAACATCCAATAAAATCCCTTATCCTCTATTAGTCCATGTCTTGAGAATATCTCTTTGGATTGGACAATGATAAATGGAAAGAAGAGACCATCACAATTAATCTGGCCACGCTTCATAGAAGATTGCAGGGTTCACTAAAAGTTGAATGGAACCTCAGACTGTGTTTTTAAATTTAATGCATGTCATTACTGTGGCTTTTACATGGGAAACACGTGATAATGTCTTCCATTTCTCTCCATGTCTTTGTGCTCAAAGTTCACGCGAGTGTCACCGTCCCTTTCACAGCAGAATAAGGTCGTGAAGATTGCGGTGCCAAGTAGAGAGAACTTCTCCTATCTTGATGACTGTGGTAATTATGCAGAGGGGTTGACTCCTAATCCATTACCTGCTCCAAACCTTTGCCATCTTTCTATATTAGATCATTTTTTTTTACTGAAGCCAATTCAGTCTGCACAGGGAATCAGGTTATGAACGCCATAAAGAACCTGAAGTGGATGAGTGCCAGAAAGGCAATTGGTATTCAGTTGTATGAAGCGGCTCGCACTCCAGTTATCCCGGGTCTGATGAGACCGATGCCCCTCAGAGGGCAGAATACTGGGATCTAGTCGGGGTGGGGGGAGTTTGCCGGCAGGATTTCTTGACATTGTTTATTTTAATAGTGGTTGCATGATGTAGAGTGTAGAAGCCTTTATCCACCGATCCACTCTAAATGTAATGCAGTATTATTGTGTGTTCAGAGAGAGGTCGGTTGAGTCTGTTTCATATTATATCCGGATCAATTCTGATTAGTCAATTCCTGAACTCAAACTAAGTCATGTAATACAAAGTATTACAGAGAACCTCATTATCTTCTCCATCACTCTTTGTCTTTTCAGAGAGGTCCATTATGAGGCATTGGTTGGTTATGGTATCAGGTCAACATTGAATCAGAAAAATGAATGCAATCAAAGATGATTCAAATCAAAGGTGTAAAAATCTCGCCTTCATGTGTTACCGACCATGAGCTACAAGTAAGCAAAACAAGCGCTTCATAAAAAAGTGAGTTTTATTAAAGGGGTGAAAGCATTTTTTCATTGAGTGCTACTCTCCTCTTGGGGCTGAGGTGAGTTTGGGGAGGTTCATCCTCCTCTGCTGATTGAAAACTTCACTGGTTGTGGCAGCAGAGCAACAGTCTAGGATAATGGTGTGTTATGTGGAGAGAATGTTATATATTCTTCTCTGAGTCACAGGCCTTAATGGACTGAAATGCCTTATTTATTAGGGAATGACTCTGAGTGCTCTGGTAATATTTGAGCCCCAACAGCAGAAGGTTTTCAGAATGAAAAGTAGGTGTGGCATTTTTATTCTCCAACTCAGCTCCTCGTCTACAGATAGACTGTAAACAGATCTTTCATTGTCACGCTTTATTTATATATATATATATATATATATATATATATATATATATATATATATATATATATAGTCCCCTTCTGCTACCTGCTTTGTGAAACCCAGTACACTGTCATGAAACATATCTGCTGTCCAAATCCTTATTTTACAAGATCAGTCTGAAATGTTGTTATGGGTCTACATCACCATAATAGAGCGGGGAGGATTTTTAGCGGTGACTGACTAGGCTGTCTCAGTAATACGCTCACACAGACGAGACGCTGGCCTGAAACGCCAGAAAGGGTGTACAATTCACTTTTTACTTTCCCATTTGCCTTAATGATTTATAAAGCCCATCACTTTTGGTTTGGCTTCCTACTGTTGGGGGGGGGATCTTGTCGGGGTAGACTCTTCATTAGATTTTCTGTCAGGCCACAGATGAGCTTCACAACACTCTCAGCCCCTGGGGAGACCGACTCGATGGGCTTATCTTTCTCTCTGCAGATTCATACCCTGTGCCATAACCCCGGAGAGAGACACAGCTTCTCTCACACTCATCCACTCCTTTAGCTGTGTTTGCAAGTACACAGCTACACACACACGCACACATGCACACGATACAAAAGCATGCCAGAGGACTGGTAACTTCTTCAGCTAACTTGTGATTGTTGCATTGTCGCACCAGAAATAAAAATCAATGCCCCTGCCTGAGAGAGCTTGCTGGTCTGTTGAACAGTGAAATGACTCAGAGTGGATTGTATTGGGTCCTGCACTAAAAGCTCCAGTCAATCGCATCAGACCCCTGTGAGATCCAGCACAGGTTCTGAGTTTTCTCTTCCATCAGGGTGTAAAAGTGAAGTGAGGGGACAAAACAGCCAGCCAGCTTCCCCTCTGCCTGATTCCGACTTGCGGCCTCCAGGTAATGAGCAGCCTTGCAGCCGGCCTCCATGTTGTTTACCCGCTCTTTCTGTGCCATGAGGTGCCAACGTGACCAGGTGTCTAATAGAATCCATGCTGTCTCTGTGTTTAAGGCCAGATCTTAAGAAACGTCTCCAAGCGCCTGGACTGCTGAAGGTCTATGACTGTAACGAGTGTTTGAGAGAGAGAGAGCCTCCACCTTCTAACACACTCATGAATGTTGTGACCCAGTCCACATCTTCTTCTCCACGGTGTGAGTGGCAGAAACACCCACACCTGAAATCACAATCACGGCGTTCAGGTCATGAAACTCTGTCAGTGGAGATCGTTCTCAGCGCTCAGGACGGCGCCCGTCCTTCAGCTCAGCCTCTCCCTCAACTCTTTGTTGTCAAGGTTGGAAAGTTTGTGTTTGTGTGTCTGTTTTTCTTCTCTCCAACTTCCTCTTGTCTCTGCTCCACCGCCCCCTCCTTGAAATACACTCTTCAAAACATGGAGCTTCATGCTGCACACATCTCAGATCTCATCTCCCAGCCTGCTTCGGCACTGACGGGATATTCAGACGGGAAGAGTCTCACCCCCTACGCTGTCTCACCCCCTCTTCTGCCTCACCCCTCACCTCTCCTCACATGAGAGTACAAATGCTTTGTTACTCTACTGAGGTAGATAAGATATGACGGGGAGATTTTCAGTGTCACAGGTGCAAAGTTAGCAGAAACAGGAGTGAAATAAAACCATAATAATAACAGTATAAGAAGAGACTCAAAATATAGACTATAAACCTTATGAAGAAGAAGAGGTATGAAAATATGTGGAGTGACTGTGAATATTGCACAGATGTATTAAGTGTTTGTTTGGTATTGCACCATAGTAAGCATACTAATAATGGGGGTCCTTGACGGTAACTAGCCGTGAGTTATTGGTGGTGTGGTCTACTGGGATACCTCCTGCTAACTGCTACCTGATTCTTCAGGTATTTGTACTTCAAGTTGCAAGAAAATAAAAACTTGGGTGTTCTGTTAATCCCTAAATTTAAAAGAAACATCCGTTCTTTCTCCTCCATACGTTATTTTTATTTCATATTATTACATTAATGATGATTTCTTGATGCATATGTTGCATTTGAATGATGTTAAATGTATAAGAGGAGATGCTTTCTCTGTCCATACATTCATTTATTTTTAATATACCTAACAGACGATACGGAACAGCAGGAAAACAAGTTGAAATAAATCTTCTTATCCCCGTTAATTAATATTATCTTAACATTGCATGATGCTGAATAAGATTAGCACAAAAAAAGCTTGAAGAAATGTCCCTCAAAGGGGCAACTTTTTACCTTCTGTACTTCCATTTAAGATGCTTCACTTTTTAACTTTTGCTTGAGTTAAGATGATGAATCAATACTTCTTGACAGTAATGAGTATAAAACCCAAAAGGAGGAGAGGAAGGAGTAGTAGAAAAATAAATATATTCTGTCTATTAGTGACCAAAAATGTATCTTTTATAACGATGGTTCTATAACGGCGGCAGGGGAGAACAACTTGTGTGTTTGTCTATGTATGTATGTGTGTGTGTGTGTGTGTGTGTGTGTGTGTGTGAGAAAGTTTGAGAAACTGACGCCACTCCGACTTAACAGTACACATAAAAAAAGCTGCATGGACCCTCCTGTAGGGGGCACTGTGGCTCCACACAAGTGTCACTGACACTCTGATAGCAGAGTCAGTTGGAGTAGTGGGATGACTGGGCTGGTTCTATATTTCAGATTGATGAATCTTGTTTTATCTGCTTCCCCGCCACAGATGTCCCTTTAGAACTGTTTAAGCTGACAACTGGAAATTCTGAGACATCGTACTGATTTTCGGCATCTGCTTCACCAAAAGCCTATAAAAAACCCCAACATTGTGCTGCTTTTGGATATTGAAATGCAATCTTGGAGCAAAAATAAAACAGAAGAAGCGATGCTGATTTTGGAGCTCTGTACAAGGTTTCAGATGTTGGACTATATAAACATTGAAGAAGTCAGAGAGCGTCTGCTTCTTTTTCTTTTAGCTGTGGTGGAGATGTGGAGATACAGCATGTGTATAGCTGTATGCATGAAGAGGGAGGGGGTCTTTTGATCTGGGAGAGCATGCGGGGAAATGGTGGGTGAGACTGAGTCCTGGCAGAATGAAACACGAGTGAAGAGACCCCGACTGCTGACTGTTTTTCTGCACAATCCCCAGTCACTACCATGCATAGCTGCCTGAAGGCAAATCACTGGCCTGCACAATATTCCCCCTTTGATCGCAACTTCATTTTCCCCACCATATTTTCCATAGTTCCCTTATTTTAGTTTTAGTTTATCTCTCATATTTCTAATGTAAGAAACCTTTGAAGATGCAAACAAATGCAAGCTATGTACAAAAACAGCCCAGGAAAGTGTGCACCTTAGCATAAACACTGATGAGCTTCTTGGTTCCAGCCCTGCAGTGGTGTGGTTTTCTGTAATGGCTTCCTATGTATAATGGCTATGTAATCCTGTAAATAATGAGCAACCGATTGTTGCAAGTACGTACTGGAATATAAAGCACACATTTTGCTAAGGGGTATTTTTTCTCTGAGGGTTGTGATCTTTACCATGCACTACACTGGATCATTTAATTTTCTCACTGCAGAGGGAACACTGTGGTTATAAGTGAGATTCATGTCGTCCAGAATGGGGAGCTGTATTTTATGCAGCTTTGCAGTGTAAGAAAGAACTCTGCCTCAGCTCTGAATGCTTCGAGGAGATATAATACTGTGTCGCTCTCGCTATTTCTGTGTTTACTTAAAAACAAAATCACTCTGCCTATGGTTTTCAAAAAATAAAAATCCGAATCAGCCAATAAATTGCACCTCTAGTCCATATAAAAGGACTTCTAAGGAAAATGATTATGGTGTTGGCTTTAAAGGATGATATTATTCCTATAATCTATGGAAGTTCATTCAGCATCTGTGAGCATGTGCCAGTTTGTCTCACAGCTGAAGAACCAGAGGCCGTGTTCAGAAAAATAGCTCTCAACTGGATCTTTTGGATGCAGTTTAAAATAAATGCTCTATCTGTTGGCTTCCAGTTAAGCAATTAGGGACTAAATGTAGAAGACCATGAGTTGATGGTGAATTGGAAAGAATCATGACAATGTTTGTTAATTTTTCCTAAATCCAAGATTCTAGTGTTGAATACATTTGAATTATTTTATTACTTTTTCATCATAATTAAGGAGTATAACAGCTCAAAGTATGATCTCTTTTTTGTTTCAAGTGTTAGTTTAGTCACACAGTGAATGTGGGTACGGGTGGAGGGAAGGCTATCAGTTCCTGTTTAAACCCATTATGAACACATGTGTTTAGAGTTATATAATAGTAATGATAATACAAACTCAAACAGCAGAATAGATTTGAGATCGTTATTTTCTACCTTTTTCAAGGATCCTAGATGTTGGACTGTAGCTACTTTACATCAGACTTTAAATATATATTAAACTCAGTGAACTGACAAAATATGATGTCAGACTCTCATTTGTTAAAATCATGAAGCCGTTGTGCCAGTGCAGGTCTATAAACTCTTTATATTATGTTTTATGGCAACATTAGTCGAGGTCAAAAACAGTCTATTTTCCACAAGGAAGGTGGTTTACAAGAGCAGCCTCCTCGAGACAACATAAACAAAGTAAAGCCAATAGAACGTACACAAATGTATGCGAGCAGAAATGTAGTACGTCTTTTAATGCTATTTCATGTTAACATAAAGCTCCAAGCGGCGACAGCCCTGAGCTGAAAGAACTTTGCTAAATACTTGTTAATATGCAGTACATTAGGTCATCCAATGGAAAACATTCTGACCGTCATTGTTTTCTATGTGCATGTCTACGGGAACTAAGAGATTCTTGCTCTTGTCATGCCGTCCTCTCATTAATGGCTGTAGAAGAGTTACAGTAGGAATAGTTTTACTTTCTCTGCATGGCAGCTCAATCATAAGTGTGGTATGCTACATCACCCTGATGACCTGTCCTGTGGCGACGCTTAATTATACACGCTCTATATATTGTACAGTCGTAATGAAAATACTCTTGACACGTGCGCCGTACTCGGCAATCAGCCGCGGTTCTGAAGGGTAACCCCGGCTGCACAGTTGTTGCCCTCCTGTATGCTAATGAGGCTCTGATTTGGGCGTCCTGATGAAATGGATTTCGCTGCTGTTGACACAAGTGATTGTGTGGTTACTGTAAGGCTCAGGGAATGTGGACTCATTATAGACAAAGACCTTTGTTCAGTGAATGTTAACAGAACGGAGGCTGGATTCTGTTGCCGATGATGAACGATAAGCTTTATGTGAAGTGTCTGGAAGATATGAGTCTATTAGGCATGATGGAGTTATTATTTTGAAAGGTCTTACAGCTTACAAGCCAGTATTTGATGTAACTACCCGGCAAACAATCAGTTCTAATGGAGTCCATTAGTTTTCCGAAAGCAGAACCCATTTGGGCTCATTTATGACATTATGATCTCAACGCTGCTGAACGTGGACTGCCGTTGGAGACGGTACCGTATACTGAAGGATGTTATTTCCTCGGTAGATCATTTAAGACCGTTACTAGGGTAACAAGCCATTACATACAGAGAATCTTCCGTCAGATGCTCGACATTTGATCCTGAGCAACAAATTCCCCGGAAGAAAAACGTAATTTTTGTTTGACCCAAGGAAGATCACATGTTATTGCCGTAACTGCCGGAGACCAGAGAAAGCCTGTGCCCTCTGTGCCACTGAGAGAAGAGGTGGATAATGCAGCAGGGTTCAAAAGGTTGACTTTTAACGCAGTTGTGGACAAGCTGATGATTTGTTGTGATGTACAGGGAGAGCCGTGAGACCTGACTTGGGGGCAGTGTGGTCTCAAACAAACTGAATTTGTTTAACCTCGCTCAGCTGTGCCACTATAATGGGATGATAGCTTTTGCCATTAGCATGATGAAATGGACATATAAGTGACTTAAGTGAAACACACTCAGGTTAAGGGCCGCAATTTTATTGGCCTTTGATGCTTCAGCATGCCATGGAAACCATTTAATCTCGTCAGTAGAATCTTTGTCCCATGTCCAGACACAAACAAATTAGATCAGGGTTCCCAATAAGTTGAATGGTCTGCAGTCTTTGTGACGGAAAAGAATTTCCAATACCTTTGATGGCATAGTGGTTTCTGAGTAGGGGACAAGAAACGCAGCCACAGCTGTTAAACATTACTCATCTTGCTTTCTTCGATTCGATTCATTTAACATTGTTTAAGGGGCTCTTATGAGGACAACAGGACGTTAATGTATCATGTTGAGGCTAAGAGTTGATGATTGATTGATTTACCATTTTCCTGAACAACATGCAAATAAATGAGAACTGTGAGGAATATTAATGCAAGGATAAGTTCATGGTTGTTTTTGTGAAGTCTCCCTTTCATTAAACGCAAAATCTAGGTTACTGTTGTGCTTCAGCAGAATAGTGATGCTAATTATCTCTGGAGTGGCTGATTCTCAGGCAGTGTTAAACTGTCAGCTCAATAATAATAATTTTTAAGTAGGAGGATGGAGGAAGTGATCCCTCATCCTGGTTTTTTTTGCCTCTCCAGCCACTTTAAGCCGTTGATCGATTCATCGGAACCTAATCTGCTGTGGATAATTATGATGGAAGAAAAGCCAGATGAAAGATTTATTTTTTGGCTCCCGTTTCAGGCTTGTTGTCTTACGCTGCAGCGGGCAGACAAACCGACACAAGACGCATGGACGCTGTCATACACTGACAAGCTACCCGGTGAAGGGGAGAGTGGGAAGCAAGAGAAATGGGAGGAAGCTATGACAGTCAGGGGACTGTGAGGAGGATGCTGTGTACTCTCAGATGATTTCATTTTCCATGTTCCTCTGATAATCAGGACCCACGTGGCCATTGTCCAACCGCCGCAGTCCCCCAGCGGCTGTGCCGCGTCTTGTTGATGAAAGACAACACATTAGAGTTGATCAGACTGTTTGTCATGTTGGATGGGCCGTCTTGACAATAGTGGAAAAGGGGCTTGGTTGGCTGTATACTGTTTTGATGGAGCCTGAAAAAACCTTCGACCTGTCGTCACAGTTTATCCCTCAATTCCCCTCAAATCTGTTCAGGACAAAGAGCAACAGCCCAGATGCTCGGGTTGTGTTGACTAATACATACATTTAAATTAATATAATTAATACTAATTATCTTTGAAATACATACAGGAGGATCATTAAATGTTTGTCCGTATATTCAGAGGTTTATCTGCAGGTGAGTTAGATTTTTTTTTTTGGCGACAGGTTTGACTCAGTATTCATGCCATCAGCTGCCAATATTTTAAGCCCTTATAATTAATTTCCAGCCTAAACCAGAAGATTTATTCTGTCCATTATGTGGTCTCTCCATTCCACTTGTATTATTTTGCATAGTTCTTTTTATTGGTCATAAATAGAGAGCCGGGTCATGAGATACCAAAGAGCTCAGATCTCGTCTCTGAAGCAGCTTGTTTGTCTCTGCTCTTTGTAGATACGCCTGTAAACAACTATATTCATGGAGTTGTGGGTTTGAGAGGGTGACAAATGGCCTTCTCTCCACAAGCAGGGACTGGAACATTTGCATTCTGCTTGTAATCGTTTATTCAGTCATTTTTAAATAGAAGACCTCGGCGTTCCTCAACTTATTCTAAAATATGAAACTGCTAATTCTTAAAACAACTTCTCACATTTTATAGTGATGGCAAAGTTTATTATAAACTTTTAATCATAATTTTATAACAGAAAGCAGCAACTGCACCTCCTGTAGATATTATATTTGATTCCTGACTGTTTATCTCACTACTTGGTACGTTACTATACTCTCTGAATTTCAAAGGATTTGCTAATTGAAAAATAGTTCCGGAATTATAAATCACAGGGCAAAATGTTCTACCTTGTGCTGAAAACTTACAAGAGCTCACCATCTGACGCAAGTCGCTGCACATTGTTTGATAGCAGGTAAACCTATTTAGGAAGTCACCACTCCAAAAAATGGCTTATTATTATATTTTAAATGCTGCAAAATGTAACGTCACCAAAATGGATTCGCCTCTAGGATATGCCAGAAGCTCAAATCTCAGGGTAATATTTCATGCAAATCCGTCCTTTGGGTTTTCCATCCATCATGCGGACAAACAGATAAACAAACAAATAAACGCACAGGAGTGAACGATAAATTCCTTGGCGGAGGTACATCTATGCATGGAAGTCCACCATATACTAGAGGTGAACTTATGACATAATTGGAAACTCAAACTCTCCTCTTAAAATGTACTTTTATTCCGTGTTTCATTTGATTAATTATATAACATTTACCTATTAAAGTAATTTAGTTATTCAGGCTGCACATTTTAGCTGGGGTTTGTGTCGAAACATTGTCTAGAAGTGGTGAACTAATAAATCATTGAATGTTTGTTTTCCTTGTTGTGGGTAATGTGGACATGGTAGCGTGTGATAATTGCTTATGTACGCGTGTTTTAACATGGCGCCATAACACATAAGAATGTTCATTGGGTAAAGTTGTGAAAACAGCTTCACAGGTATTTCCGTTTAAAAGACAACTTAATTAACTCTGGGCCAATTAATGTTGCTTTTGCTGCTGAAAAGAGTGAAGGCCAGTGAGATGAAAGGAGAAGCATAAGGTCAGGCGCTATTTTCATTGATGATTTCGTCCCGCTTGATGCTTCTTCCATTGATTATTTGCTAGCAGGAGCATAGAGCTGAGTAACAACACGAGTTAAAATAACATAAAACCTGTAAGCAACCTAAGGCTGTGAATCCATCAAGAAATAATGTAACTGATGACATTAATTGTGCTTGATTGATTAAAATGAATCTCATATATCAATATGGATTGTGAGATTCATGTAAGAATGTTCAAACTCAAATGGCTTAAATGAGTAAATCAATGAATAGAAAGGCATTTTAAACTCTAAAGGTCAGCATCAGGTTTCTGCCACACTTTCATGAATTTCATTCACATTCATTTTGTTGTAATACATTTAATGGTTGAGTTGGTTAACTGTCAGAGGAGGACTCCAATCACACTAAAGGAGTGACATCATCCCAAACTATGTTAAAAGCTGGTTTCATCACCGGTTAAAGGAGAATCTCCACAAATGATCTCTCTAAAATCAAATACACAATTAGATAGAAGAATAAAGTATGAGAGGCAGCAATGACTCCAACACCTCAGGTGATCTGCTGAGAAGCAGCTGTGGAACTTTAACAATATGACCATTATGACCAATGACGTCATCGTGGCGACTGACTGACTACATAGTGAAAAAACAGGAATACAGGTGATGGATGTGTATGAGGATATGATAAGACGCGGACATCACGGGCTACCCACCCAACGACGAGAAGTGATGGGTGACATTTTAATATCTGTCAGCCTGCAGGGCTAGAGTGTCTCATTCAGGAAGTACTAACCTCATCATCCAGATTTTAACTCCTAATCATCAAAATTGTTAGAGGGGCCTGGTTTTAGTCAGTTTGTGTCTGAGCTACCGTTCATCGGGTGCTGAGGTAGATCCGACCTTTAACCTCTAAGAGCTTTGGGTTAAGGTGATATTTGTGGAAATTTCATACTGCAGAGATTATACCAGTGCGGTGCTCCTGTCAGCAGTTCCTTCTGGGCGTTTATTAAATGTACATTTTTGGCATAGTGTGCCAAGTAAGGTTTTGTCATCTGCAACCATCCTGTCCATCCTACTGTAGACCTGACTTGTCCATAATGTATTGTAGAGGGTCAAAGGTCATCATAGAGCATGATTAATCAGCTTGGATTTATTTTTTCTTTCTAGATGCGTTATGTCTATAGTTGATAAAGATGAACCATTTATGTTGTTTTTCTACCATTGATTATGTTTTACGTTTAAACCGTCAAATTTCTGTTCTGTTTTGCAGTTTGCAAGTACGGAAAACGTGAGAAATTGATTTTGTGTCGTAGGACACACAAAAATATTTGAACTTTGTAATTCTGAATGAAGTGCTGACTTTGATTGACTGAGTGGGCGATCCACTAAATGAGTGGCTTGGCATTGGGCGCTTTAAACCCGGACTGTGAAGAAGAACTGAAGTGGACAAAAGATAACAGCCAGAGCTCAGAGGCGAGTTCTGACTCTCGGCAAAAGACAATTGATTTGATTCAAAACAATGAGTTAGGTCGACTGTCGGTACAGTCAATATTAGAAACACAGTTGTGGACTGCTGTCGTTGAGGATGGCGAGGAACACGGCGCCATTGTTCGGAACTAATGATTTAATCCTTGCAGTTATAAGCCACAGAATTTTTATTTTTATTTTAGCTGCCTTTGAATGGATTAACTTTCCTGAAGGAGCAGGACATAAACAAACAAAAAACAACAAGTCCAACAAAAGTATGTTTGGCCATCTTCAGGCAATTTGGCATCCAAAAACAAAGATATGCTGTTATTTTTTTGTTGTTCTCTTCTAAGTTGGATCGAAATGTCAATCATCGGTTTGGTGGAGTTCTTTCAAGCTGAGCGAACGCACCCAATTTGTTTTTGTGACACGGGAGATCTTGTGTTGGTCCCAAAAATCCTTTCGTGTGTGTTTCAGGTTTGGAAGTGTTAAGAAGCCAAGTCAAGCGTCATGGCATACGGAGTGCATTGCCTCCCTCTCTGAGAGATCCTTTATGGTAAACAGCGTTTCAGCTTTCACTCTAAACACCAGCTGGCGTCTCAGCCTCAGCAGTCTGCTGCGGTATATCAGCATATTTACTTGTTAACACTTTCTGTGCTGTGGCTGAATCTTTCTTTCCTGGTTTCGATCATTATTTTCAGTCAAATTTACTCATAACTTCACTGTACAGATATTAGAATTACAACAGTTCAGTTATAAATGTATCGTTTGGTGGCGCAGTGGGAAGAGCTGCTGCCTCGTAACAAGAAGGTTCCGAGTTCCGATCCACCTCTGCGCTCACCTTTCTGTGCAGGGTTTGTATGTTCTCCCCGTGTCTGCGTGGGTTCTCTCTGGGTGCTCCATCTTCCTCCCACAGTCCAAAAACATGCGGTGTATGTAGGTGAACTGGTGATTGTAAAATAATGTGAGCATGAATGGTTGACTGTCTCTCTGTGATGAACTGGCCTCTCATCCAGGGTGTACCCCGCCTCTCGCCCACTGTCAGCTTGGATAGGCTCCGGCCCCCTCGTGACCCTGAACAGGACAAGCTGCTACGGATAACAAATGAAGGAATGAATAATGAGAAATATATAAATAACATACTCTGATTCTAATTTTCTGATTCTGATTTAAAACAAAATAGTTTTTATAATTTGTACCTTGGATGATGAGGTCATAACTTCATTGTTTCACCGAGATGAAAAAAGTCAAGAGTATTGTAGAAAGTGCTTTAAAAAAATTCTGTTTTATTGACTGAAAAAGGTGTTAACATGGGAAGTTGAGTCCAATCACAGAGGAAAATGTTGATTTTTGCCAAGTGCTCATTTGGGTGTAGAGAGTCTCGATTGATATCCCTCATTTATTCATGGTTGTTCAATCAGTTAAGGTCAGACAGAACTCTGTTTGGGCGGTGCCTGCCACATCTCTATCCAACATTAGCACAGAAAGGAATCTGCAGGCTGTGGTGAAAGGGGTTGCATGATGCTGACCCTGACCACTTTTAAAGCTACTAGCGTGCATAAAAAGACAAAGTCGCTTATTAAAATGTTAATTTTCCGTAATTTGCACTCATTTTTTGCTTCTTAAAGAGTTTATGTATATGCAAGCAGCCTAGATTAAAGGTTTTCTTTGAACTTAGGCTGCTCAAATGTTTGTCCCTTTCCATAAAGAAATTGCTAAAAAGCTACGTCCTTGTCTAAGACATCTGTCTCTTTCAGAGTCGGTTAGAGACACATTGTTCTCCATAGTTATTCACATCTTTGGAATAAGCGGGTTGAGAGACAAAATCATTCGGTGCCAGGAGGTCTAGTTTGATCTAATCGGCAATCAGTCGAGCAGCCTCGCTCAGCCGATTGCGTTCCGGCTACACGCATGCGCCACACACGAACACAAAGCATGAGTTACGACGGCTCCAAACATCTCGGGAGTAAACCAGAAAATGTGCCAAACATTTCGGGGATTGTTCCTCCACAACAAACTTCATCACATACTTCATATTTAATCACCCCCAGGATAATAGCAAGTTTCAGGAAACTAACATTATCAGAGCGGCTAAAGTTGGCAGAGTGGCTAAAGCTAGCAGCAGAACACAGCCAGCCACCAGCCCTGAAGTTCCTGAACAAAGCTAATATATAACATATAATAGACTGATCAAGGCTTACAAAGTTCTGTTTTCACTTGAAATGTCATTCAATTAGTTTATGAAACTCACCACAAGGTTATATTTGTTTCAACAGGTCAGAACACATACACAATGCTGACCAGCCATACTTCCACTCTAATCCTTCAAAATAAGAGCACTTAAAATACACTACTCATTATCTGCTTTAAAGCAGTAAAGAAATAAAATCGGCATCAGCCAAAATCAGTATCGGCCAGTCAGAAAGATCGGTGATCGGTCAAGAAAGTTGCCATTGGTGCACCTCCAATCTGCGTTGTTCACGATTAATCATCTTAAGACAACAGGCTGTGTCTCCTACTGCTAAATGGCCAATGGAAGAACACACCACTCCTGGTTATGTGCTTTCACTGTGTGTTTTAGTCCCTCCTTTTCTTACCCCCTGCAAAAACATTTGGAAAGTGGAACATTAAAAATTCATAACAAAGGATTATTTTGGCATCACACATCAACAGTTTGAGAGACTAAGAGGCACATTCACACAAGCTCACAGTGTTTTGTGCACGGAGACCTTCAGGTCCTGTCTGGTCTTCATTAGCGAAATGCATTCAGTTGCAATTAGTGCTGAATATATTCTTCCGTGCACTTACCCTTTGATTGCATTGTTATTGCACAGAGGCAACATAGATGGTTGTAAATGTGATGCTCTGCACTTTTTCAATTAGTAAAGTTTTCTGGGTCTGTGACTCCGTGTCCCATGGGCATGGTATGTGAAGCAGACAACCCGAATATAGAAAAAGTTAGGTTTGAATTCATTAACAATTAGCCTAAGTAAGTAAGTGCACAGGATGTTACAAATGAAGATTGGTTAAAGCAAATGGAGGATTAAGTGGTTAACTCTGTATTTTTAGTACCAAATGCAAAGACTAGCTACACAAGTAACCTTCAGGCCGAGTAATTTAATATACAGTTCTGTCCTTCGAGAAACTGCAGCGTGGTGGCGAAGCTGGTTTTGACAAATGTGACATAATTATTTAATCTTCCAGAACGTGGGAAGCAAAAGGCATTCAATATAAAGCATTTTCAGCAGCGGCTGTGCTAATAAAACCATTTGTTATAACAGCGGTGGCGTGACAGGAGATTTTACCCATTCATTTGTACATTTATGACTGTGAGGCAGTGTCCTTCTAGTCAGGGCCACAGCGAGAGGCCAGGAGGCGGAAGATGAATACCTGATAGCGACACTCCCCAGACATTACTAAATGAGCAAACTGGCAGTTTACAGCTACCTCTCAACGTAACCCGCATGTTTAATAGATGAGAAGAATCTGACTAACTGTCAGAGAAAGAAAGCACCTCTCAGGATGCTGCCATAATGGCCTCTCAGTAAAATCAGACAGGGCTTTATGGGTGTTTATTGTTGCACATTTAACCAACTTTCTTTTACAGCCCGAATGGTGACGGCAACCAATCTTTCCGACAGCGAAGCTGTTACTCCATTTGCCGACATGTCAGATTGATCAGAAAGCAGGAGAAATGTTCCGTTGCTTTATTATTCAGGGAGCAATTATAAGGAAAAGCACTACTGTAAAAGGATGGAGTAAATACTTAGTGGTGTCTGCTAACTGCTTTACTTGCCACAGGATTTTTAATGTTATGTGCGTTTTAGTGCTGTTTATGTGTTTGTGATGAGACTCTCGCTGCTGCTCTGTTTATGAAGTTACTCCTCTCTTGCATTTACTTAGCCCTCACGAGTGATAAGCAGCAATATTAGTGTTCAGGCGGCATAGGCTTTTAATGGATGATGCTAATTGTTCAGGAAATGTTTTAATTGGAGTGTTTGCATGTGATATATGCTGATTTAATCCTTGAGCAGTTCTCCTGACAGGGGGAAAAATAGGAACTACCTTCCAGAGACAAAACTATGAAGAGATCCTTCAATCCAAACAAATGAAATACTATTTTGGTTAGATGCCTTTTACGTCTGAATGTTTTCAAATAGTTTTCTTTCACACAATGTAATATACTAATAAAGCCTATGATTACCTCCGCCAATGAGGTTATGTTTTCACTCCTGTGTGTTTGTTGGTGTGCTGTCTGTTTGTTGTTTGTTTGTGAAAAGGATTACGGGAAAACTGTAAGACAGATTTGCGAGAAATTTTACCCAGCAGTACGTTTTGGAATATACTGGAGTTGATTAAATTAAATTGGTGGCGTTGCGCAGAATTTAAAATACAAATAAAATAAAATAAACTGTTTTGGAGTAGTGACAGCTGAATGTGACTATTGCTGCCTTTGTTCCTTTGCTGTTTCTTTGGCTATGGACTTGTGGCTGTTTCGAGAGATCCTTTGGTTCCTTCAATGTTCTTTTTGGGGGTGGAACTGGGAGCTCAGCCTCAAGACATCCTTTTATTCCTTGGATGTTTGTTTGGGGTCGAAATGGGGGCTCAGTGGGCTGAACAGAGACACTGAAGTTGAAGGTGCAGGGACACGGCTGCAGAGTATTTGAGCCATACTGAGAGTTTGTTGGAGTTGTCGGTAGATTTAGAGGCCGGCAGTAACTCAGACATTAATGGAGGAATCTGATGGAAGTTTTCCTAAACCTAAGAGGGTACAATTGTGCTTTGGCGGAGGTTTGGACTCTCTGAAGGCTATTTCTAGTTTATGTAATGCCTTAAAAGTAAATATGGAATATAAGACTCTGAAAGCATCCTTTAATCTACGGGTGATATTGCCAATATTTTCCAGATGAAGTGGAAGGGTTCACGACATTTTCTACTTACCATTGGAAGATCATAAGCTCATATGCCTGTGAAGTGCCAAATTAACTTTGTGTGGACAAAGTTGGAGACTTGCAGGGAATTAGAAAGCAGGTAGAACAAAAGGGCTTACTTTGAAGCTAAAAGGGCTCATCAGTTTTCCCAATTAGTTGGCTGCTAGGAGACACTGACTGAAAAGCCTTTGGCAAAGAGCTTTTATTACAGTGACTCAGACGGCCAAGAAGGAGAAGTCTCAAACATTCCTATTTTATTGGATTCTGGTGCAGTTAAACCCTAATTAGTTATCAGTTTGATGGTGTATCTTAATACGTGGTTTCAGCAGTAAATCTTATTATAATATCATATAACACAGTTTTCATTTCAGGTTCTTACTTTACTTTACAATATTAGCAGGTTTTGAGGTTTAGCTGCTTGCTTATTTTTAACCACCTGGTCTTAATATAAATTAACAACCTTTTAGACCTAACAGCTCAACATCTGTCTCCCAGTGCCAGGTGTAGTGTTATCAGCAGAGATTTGGATCTTTTTGCCTTGAAAATGCCTCAGGCCGTCAAGAAAACATGCATCCCAGCTCTCCTCATCTCAGTAATTCGATAGCTGTCTTCACACCAACCATCAGTGTCTCAACACCTTCCCAGGGATGAGAAATGTCTCACACCAGACAGCTCCCTGGGATGTTGACCCGGCAGCTGAGGTCATCACTCTGAGACAAAGAGATTCTTATCTGCCTGGTTGCCCTCGCCTCAACCACCAACATCTTCTGCCCTTCACTCGGGGAACGAAACCTAATATCAGTGATATCATCGAGGTGCTTCTTTACCCTCAATAAAGATCTAGAGAGGTGTTTCCAAAAAATCTGTCAGGACCTTGAATGATAGTGGAGGCTTTCAGGGAGCATAGGTCAGTTTGATGCCATTAAGCACTGTGTAATACAAGACTGATTGAGAGATAGGCAGAACAGAACAGAGTGAGAATAAAGAGAGAGAGAATAATTGTGACCGAGGAGGGTTAAAAAACTCATTTTCCTTGTTTCTCCTCCCATGCAGCTTGGAGACATTCCAAACTGTTCCCCTGCATCCATTTAGTTTCTCATTGGAACTCTTTTTTTTATTTTCCTCTAATCGTAGTTTTCCCATTTTGTTTTTAAAAGCAATTAAAGATAGATGTTTTTTTCAACATGGAATTACACCAATTCACATTTATTTATGTTTTTGCAAAATCCATGTCGATGTGTGTCACAATACTCATTATGTTTTGAAGAGCTAGTATAAACTCTTTTCAAACAGTACTCCTGTTTAGGGGTGAACAGAATTTATAGATGTTACAGTGGAACCCAATCAGCACTGATTTCCACATGTCTTAGTATACCAGATGATAATACTTGCTTACTTTGACATTTTAGTGACATTTAGTAATTTAATAATATTTCATATTAGCATGTATCATTCTCCAACAGTAATTAAGGAAAATGTCTACGGATTGGAAAAAAAACTATGATATCAGACTGGTAATAGTGTGACTCATATTTGCATAGAAAAACCGTCCTGGAACTGAATCCACTCCTTTACTGTTAATCCACTTTTTATCATTTGTATCAAAAAGGAATTTGCCATTTACTTTAATGAAGATTAGATGTAGCGTCTATCTGCCCTAGGCAGCCGTATTGAATCTGTTTCCAATTATTGGTTTGAAAACAATACTTTCACCCTTATGACCTCAATTAAAACCATAGGATGCTTTTTAAGTAATGCAGATGTCACAATGTAAGTGGCAGAATAATATCTGGGAATTTAACAAATATACTAACATCAGATGTATTGTGATAAATCGGTCCGTCTCCACTGTGCTTTACCTCAATAGAATATGCACATTTATATTCACTCCCTCAGAGTGTATTCATAAAGTTTTCATGAGGGGTGAATTAATTTGATCCCAGAATGCTTAGCTATTACAGCTCATATTATGGCTGTCAATATACATCCAAAGCGTGGGCCGACGAGATGTCTAAGTCCTCGGCAACCTCATTACAGGCCGCTGAGAGCTCCTATCAGATAGATTGGTTTTAGTGCAGTCATTCATGATTGTGCTGAGAGTTTCTTCGTTTTCAGTGCGTTTATATATTGTTTTGTATAGAACACTGACATTTTAAAACGATTTGATAATAAATCACTGAGATGGTCAACTAGTGGCTTACTGTGTCATCAGAATGAACTCCTCTCTTCATCTGTCCTCACAACAGCCTGCCGAGGATGATGAATCCTCTGTCTTCTATACAATCAGCCAAAGCTCACAGATTGTGTTTTCCAATATCCAATCTTCTTTTCAGCTAATAACACAGATCACTATAATCAAATAATCAATGGGCCGTTTGACCATAGTCAATATTCTTCCTTCCAAAGCTGACAATTAAGGTCTCCATATATAAGCATGATCTGGTACTTAGGTTCATAGGCCAGTAGAACATGCCTTCATACTAATTAAATCAGCAGTTTTCTTTGAGGTTTTTTGAAGAGCCTCGAAACTGGTGTATGTAAGGGTCCGACTAAGAGCAACTGAAAGACCCAATGAAGCTGTGAGAAATAGTGCTCCGTGGGCTCACCACCTCCAGGGATGGGTAAGAGTCGACGGAGGCTCCTAGAACGTCGGAATGCTTTCAGGTGCGTGGAGTGTCACCTCTCTGTTTGGGGTAGGAACCAGAGTTTGTGCGGCAGATGTAGCGGTACTAACTAGATTTGGTTGGGCTCTCCTCTACCACAAAATTGGTTCCACAATCAAAATCCTGTAGAACGTCTGGACTCTGGATCGGTTTGTAGCTGGGCATGAAGCAGCTTGAATGAGTCAGCACCTCCAAATCTGAGGTCACGTTCTCTTCTGGAAAACGGCTGACTGTCCCCTTCGGGTTTGGGTTGAGTTACTGCCTCAATAGATTGAGTTGAAGTATCTTGGTGTCTTGTTCTTGAGTGATGAGATGGAGTTCAGACATCCAGATGGAGTTCTGAGTGGAGCCGCTGCCCCTTCTTTGCATTGAAAGAAGTGAGCTGAGGTGGTTGGGGTTTCTAATAAGGACGCCAACCTCTAGAGATTTTTCAGACGGGTCAGACTGGGAGGAGACCACGGGTGAGAGCCAGAATTAGCTGGAGTTACTACATCTCGTTTGGGAATGAATGGGGATCTCCCAAGGATGGAGCTGGAGAGTGTTGCTGGGAAGAGGGATGTCTGTAATGCCCTTCATAGACTGCTGCCACTGCAACTCTACCCTGGATAAGCGTAAGAAAAAGGATGGATGAGTGGATCGATGTAAAACATGGTGGATAAGCAGTAAACAGCTTGTACATTGTTTGACATTTAGCTGTCAGACTTACCTGGAGGAGTATTCCGTAGGATAAACAACAGAAGCTCAATTCCCTTGTTTGTCAAAATGATCAGCCAAACTGTGATAAAGTAAAGCAATGATTAGAATCAAAACTACATCCACAGATCTCATAATGACCATCTGGTGTTGCAGAATTCAGCCACTGTAGTTCAGGGGAATACATTAAAATTAGATGGAATAGTGTTGTTGTTATTTTTCTTTCATCCCTACAGGTGGAGGGAAAAGGACATCAAACACATGGCTGTTCAGTCCAAAGCTGTAGACAGCTCTAAAATGAGGAGAAATAGCAGGCTCCCCATCTCTTACAGCTGGTCGCAGCTGTCTTTTTGCAGGCAGGTTTGACACCGGGGTTCCTCCTCTAACTCATAATGAACACGGCTGTCTTCTTCGGTCACGGGCCAGAGGTGGTGCTGCATGGACAGGGAGCCAGGTTCATTTGCAGGGGTGAACTGTAAATTTCAAGTTTCTGATGGACTGTGACATGGAAGGCCAAGTTTTTTTTGGACGGTACAGGAACTGAACTCTTTGGAACTAAGCTGCTGTCAGTCCAGATGGGGTCCAGCCTCATCAGATTACCAAACTCCTTCACTGGGATGCTATGGGCTCGGAAATAAAAAATAGTCAGAAAGTAATATACTATAATCCCTAACTTCAGCGTGACATTTGCCTTTCATGGCTCACAATCCTTATGACATCTGTCAACAGCCTGTAAAACACGGCACTGCAGTGCAGAATTTATGCTTCACAGGAGGATGTGGTTTGGGCTCTTTTGATGGTAGTCTAAGAAAAGACAGGAGGCTGCATTTATTGGTACAATTTCAACATAACAAGAAAGCTTTTTCACTTTTGGGACATGTATTGTTGGAATCATGACAAAAATGATAAAATTACAGACCTGGAATTCAACTCAGATGTGTATCATAACCAAAAAACAGCTGTTTAAGAAAGATAATAGCAAGTAAGGATTTTATCAAGTGTGTGATGTGTTTTTGTCTTCCCCAACGATGCGAGGTCACAGCTGTCAGTATGGCCGTCTGTTCCAAAGCATTTTGGTCTGGAGAATACCTTGAAATCTAAATATTAACCAAGCTTCAACTTCCAATTTTATAATGATTTTAATTGTGTGTTGTCTCCAGGGAAAGACGTTGCTTTAGGTGAGTATGAATTGTGGCCATTTTGGTAAACTCAGAGTTTACATGAATACTCACAATGAATGTTCACCTTTTAGTTTACAAGGAGACGAGCATTTTAATCATTCTTAGACTGACATGATCACGGTCGAAATACACATTAGTGTGTTATCTATGCACCCAAAAAGTCGGGGATATTATGGCATCTTCAAATGTTTTTTGGCCATAATTTCCCAACCATTGATATAGTTTAGTTCAAATTTGCTGAATATGAATCAAGTCCAGGAACTCTCTTCTTTTCTTTTTTCTTTTTTACAAAAAAAAATAATAGACATAACTTCAGATTTAATTCTTTAAGGAGTTAATCAGGGGGATTGCTTGTACAAGGCAGGGGTTTGTGGACTTTTCGGGGACATACCCCTACTGTCGAGGACGACCGTATCGGTCTAGTTACAATTTGTGTGTATAATGAAAGGCATAATGTGTCAAATTAAGCTAAATCTTGTTTGCATATGTACATAATTGCAGCTATCTTAATCAGGCAGTCTAATGCTGCATTCAAAATTAAAAAAGTTCAAAGCATTTTTCTGCTCCAGTGGATAGACTGGAAGCCCTTCAAGTCGTGTATCTCACAAGGGAAACTCCCCCGTCTCCAGATGGCTTGTCCATTTAGTGCAAAGTGAAACAGGAATTTTGAGACATATGGCTCATCTCTACTAAATACACTAAGCAAAGATTGAAGCAAAAGCTGGACAATCCTCATTGTTCGTTCTTGTTTGCGTTTCTTCTTGCCACCAAACACACCTAGACAGTGAAGGACTGTCTGAGGCTAATCTCCTCAAAACAGATGGTTGAAATCTGCTCAACTCACGGGGTTAAATACCCTCTTTATTTTCCTAGGTACCCTAAGTTGTGTTGGTGTTTTGCAGAAAGCTGGTGACATAAGGGTCAGACTGTAGATGGGCTGTGGTAAATACTTTACTGCTTCAAGTTAATCTCTACATTTACCTCCACCTTTATTTTTTCATGAGCCATATGGCCATGTGAAGCTTCTGAACAAAATCCACAACAACAAGTGTGAATGTGCCTTTTACCCTGAATACATACCACCCATAGACTTGTGGAATACAGAGCATTGAACACATCTTTAGGGAATTGAGAAAAAGCATCTATTCTTCAGAGAGGATGGGAGCACCGAAGGGTGAGCGGCTCAGAGAACCAGAATGAGAACTCGTACCGGGGGTTGATGCACAAGGGAGGAGGGAAGGCGTAGAGGGCGTAGTTGGACTTTTGTACAGCTTGGCCTTAAAGAAAAGAACCTGGTGGATTTCAAAGAGTCTCCTCTACACTGAGCGGTTCACTGACTCCCACTGCATCTCCTTGTCAGTCACACTGCAGAACAACGCAATGGACAGCTGGGCTTCAGCTCCGACAGTGGAAGGGAATGAGATGGGCTGTGAAAGTAATGGGCTGACTCAGAGTTATGCTAAGGCACAGAGAAGAAAAGAAGATGATTAGAGGAGTCAAAGGATTTGTCAGAATGGCCATTAAGCCCAATTGAACCTTTAGTATGTCAATAACCATTATTACATACTGGACCCAAAGGCATAACAAAGGACAAGACCACGAATGCCTCAAGTTAGATTACTATCTCCTCTTTTTGACTTCCTTCAGTAACATGCTGTCTACCTTTCAGTTTAGCGTCTTAGCTTTTTGATTTATATTATACCCAGGTAGGTTTGTTGAACACGAATACTTTAGCAGAGCTGCAATCATTCACACCAGGAAGCAGCAAATTAAGGCCTCAGTGTGAGCAACAATTACTGTTTGTGCACAGGTCGGCTTCTCCAACAGGCAGGTAGACCACTGAGCCTCATCTCAGGTGTCATTACCATGAATGCACATTTTTTTGTGTTCAAGCATGTGTATTGATTTCTCCCTTTATGTTTGCAGTAGGGCTGATATGGACTACTTCTTACCCCTGCAGAAAAAGCAATAAACAGTACCAGCCAACAGTTTGGACATGGTTTTCATTTCAGTTAATGGAAAAGTTAATTTAATTGGGACTGTATAACTGAGGAATGGTAGTTTACTGGAACCCCTAATGGCAGCAACACAATTACACTAGTGGACTACCTTAGAAAAAGAATAAATGATTTAAAATCCCTGCCCAGCCCAGAATGTACAAGGGGAGGAGATGCTTGCATGCCTACCTCCACATGGGGTTATCGAGCCCGTCAACGTGGATAAACCTGGTGTTTCAAACCGTAGCATTAACATGCCTGAACCTAACTTACAAAGGAATGAGAGGAAAAGCAATAAACGTCATATACCTCTGATGAAATAATAGTTAAATGATTCTTGATAGGGCTCTGAAGAGGTATGAGAAAGCAAAAACTACATTTCCCATGCATGCCATATCTAGGCAGAACATTGCCTAGAATCTACCCGACAGCCGTGGAAATATCAGTGGATGAGTGACGCTACGGCAAAGCTCCCTATCTTAGTTCAAGCGCGGGCGTATTCCTTATGGGAAAGGTGACTAGACGAAGGCAGTGGCAGGACATGCCTAAATGAGCAGACCTTGCATGCTAAAATCAAAGGAGGTCCTGCTACACATAAACACATCGCATGCACTCCTGTAGCCTTTGCCAGCAGGAAAACAAACACACATAAAAACATTGCAGGTATGAAGATTGAACCTGCGGTAGGAGATTGAACCTGCGGTAGGCGTCACATGATCACATCACTAGCTTGTAGTACTCCTCCTCTCCATGTCAGTGTTGTGCAATGTTGGTTGTGTGGTTGATGCTGATGTTATCCTCCCGATCAAACGGATGAAAAAGAGGTATGTGGGTGAGTCTTTAGGGTAATGTGTCTCGGAACACAAATCGGATCCAGTGTGGTTCTGACGAATGTCAGAGCAGCAGAGCTTGAGTGGGGGAAGTAAAAGGTTGTCAGGAAAGGTCCCTGCCCCAGTGAATTAAGTAAATACTTCATGAATTTTAAACGCATTGCTGTCTAGTCCTCCTGCAGGTTTAAAAGACCAAAGGTTTAAGAAAAAAGAGAGCAGCGGCTGATAGAAAGAATCTGCATATATTTGAATTCCTTTTGAAAGACGTTAATTTACCTCCTTCCCTTGGAAGTGCCTTTACAGTGTCTGCCTCGTGCCTCTTTCTCCGTTGTGCTTCTGGATTGGAACCAAATAGTCTCTGTGGCTCGCAGGTTTTCTCTTCATCTCAGATCATTTAATGCGTTGAGAAAAAACACTTTACTGTGTCTTTTATTTTGCTGCTGCTTTAAAAAATGTGGTTTTCTCATTTCAAGGTATAATTCTGCTACTTTTCGTGCTCGCTATGTTAGGTTTATTATGTTTTGCAATATCAGATTGGGTTTTCTAAAAAATTGAACTATAACTGTTTTCTGTTTATAATTGCAAATGCTTGTTTTCCGCTCGAATGTTTATCTGATTGTTGTTGGAACGTGGTACCAGTACAAACTGGTGACCCATTAAATGAAAATGAAAGGATATGGTGCTGAACTTTATGCCTCATGCTTATTACCCCATCTTCTTTGCTCATCCCTACTTTTTTAAATTCATGTTGCTTCTCAGTGGCTCACCCTCACCTTTAGTGAGGAGTTAAAACTCTGTGACCCAATTTAGTTTGATCCACTGTCGGTCTGTTTAGCCTATTAGCTCCCCTTTAATTCTTTTGCTCTATTCTGGAAAATGTTTTGCCATTAATTTGTTGGTTGGAGGTAATGAGGTCATTTACAATATTTAGGTAAGTACTTACTCAACCTCAGTTAATCAGTTGAGTAGACGGGAAGGGTTGTCTGTGGTCGTATCACTAAGTGGTTGCTTTGCTAAAAGAGTCTGTTCACCTGAAATTGAAAATTCAGCTTAATCGCCCTCATGTTGATGGAAAATTGGCTGTCGTATTCAACAAAATAGTCCTGGGGCTTCACATGTTGCACTGGTGCTGACATTTGAGCTGATTATATTTGTAGTATTTCTCTGCGGTGCTGCAACTGTAGCAACATATTACTTGCAATGCACATGTTTTTCACATTCATCATAATTACCAATCCCGAATAACTTCCCAAACCACCTTCAGAGTGTCAGAGACATTTTGGTAAAGTATTTCTAGTTCAACATTCTCATTTGTTGAGGGCGATTAGGAGATGATGCAGGTTGAGATTGCATTCACTTATGAATCAAGATGGCAATTTTATTACAAACTAGAAAAAGCACTCGGGGAGCAAAAACCTCTGCCGAGGCACAGCAGTAGCCCAGGTTTAGGAACAATTACTTGAGATTCCTCATTAATGTATTAGTAATTGCCACCCAAGAAATCTACTGATAACTCCAACAAACTCTCTCAGTATCTCTCAGATACTCTGTAGCTGCTCATGTCCTGATCCTTCCACTTCAGTGTCTTTGTTCAGCACACTGAGCCCCCAACTCCACCCCCAAAGAATCATCAGCAGCAACATTCACTTTGTGACGTTGCTACTCCAACCACTTTATTTTAATGCTGTGAAAATGTAACGTAACCAAAATGTTATCTCCTGTTGGATATTCCAAAACCTACCTCTGCGTAAAATTTCATGCAAACCTGTCCTGTAGTTTTTTCCGTAATCTTTCTCATGACAAACAAACAGGAGTAAAAACATAAACTTGCTGGAGGTATGAACTGTCCAGCCCTTAATGCAGAGAACTTCTGTTTCCCTCGCACAGAATCATTAATGTGCTTGGTCTCTGTAAACCTCCCACCCTGCCCTGTGATCAGTTTCAGATTAAGTGAAGTAATATTCTATCTTTGTAGTCACATCAACTCCTTCATATGAGCTCACACTGCAGGTTAGGTTTTGTGCTTGATGTGATCTTCAAGCCTTTGCCTGTTGTCGAGGGACCAGATAGGGATAAGTCTGAGCCAACCACATTGAACCCGACACATCTAACATTTATTGGGTAATGACTTGAGACAGGCCTTATTGACCAGTGTGACGGATCCACCTCGGTGAGGTTTTCATTACAAACTATCCAGCTTACTTAAAGGTCTCTTATATTATCTGGCAGGAGAGAGACGTTCTGGTAATAAGTAAAAGGAAATAATGTTGGTTTCTTGAACTGCAGGTTAACTCAATCACTGAGTGTCGGCAGAAAAAAATAACTCTTGCGTCTGCTGCGGGCTGGAATATGTTCCAATACCACTCCACTTTGATTCACGGTTGAACAGCACGAGAAGTTGTGAAGTAAATGCTGTTCTTCTTTTGACCTTATCAATTCATTTTGCTTGTTACATCTTACTTTATGCATTATATTTGCTTTGTTTCCGTAACAAAGTAAATTCATAGATAGATAGATAGATAGATAGATGTCTTCCTTTGTTGCCACATTTTCCACATTTCATTTTTGTGATGAAAAGGCTGGATATGTTGATAGTGGTGATTTCACCGTGTCTTCATGAGCTGGACGAATATGGTGACACATGGTACAGCGTCACTGTAATTGTACGTTTTGACAGGTTGGTTGTACTGTTTTCAGCAGAGACACAACTCTTAACCATTCAAGATTGTTCATTTCTTTGCTCCTCCTGACATTTAACTTTCCTATTGACTGTCTGCTATGTGCTGTATATTAGTGACATTGGTTTAATATGAACGTTACTCGTCCCACAGTGCAGCGAGCGGCTGTTATTGGTCAAGTGGTGGTGTAAGGGGCGCTTGATTTGCTTTGCAGTGATGCGTTAATTCAAATCTACGAAGCTGAAGTCATGGTTAACATTGAAATTACATTAGAAACAATAGCCTAGTCCTTATGGATAAAAATACAGTACATGTTTATTAGATGAGCATCACGCTCCTTTGAAAAACCAACAAATTTGAAAGTAACAACGGACCATAAACTCATTAGGAAACTGTCCTGTGTGGACGCAGAAACTGGAGTGGGAATTAGGGTCATTTTCTCATTAGCTAATATTCACCCACGCTTCTGTCTGCAACTGTGGCGCCGTCCTCTGCTGGCCATTAAAAGCAATTCAAGTTTAATGACCAGGAGGCTGACTCCAGTATTTATTCATCCGACACACGCCTGCCATCAAACACAGCATGAAAAGATGAGACATGGTGAGTTTTTCTCTGGTATGACAGGTGACAGTGTTTTAAGGTGCATTTGGTAATAACGGTAATAAGAGACAGCATGTGTTAATGAGGCAGAAATGTGTCTTCTGCCTCTCAGCGCTGTAATTTTAGGAGTCCTTTTCTTGACAATCCCTGGAGGAAAATTGCAGCCAGTGTCTGACGCCTGAGCAGTCAGATCCTATTACCTGACTCCCTGCTAACATCAGCCTCAATCAGCAGGTAGATCACTTCGAGATACTCGCCTCTCTCTACTGCTATTATGACTCAAAGGCCTGATTTTCTCTGCAGAACAATAAGTACAGCCTGCTAGTAAAATTCAACATAAAAACGTTTAGGTGGAAGATTTGTACCATCTGGCATCATTACTTTCTATGTATTAAAGGTGCACTGATTGCAATTTTCTCGGCCGATCGCCGATTTTTATCACGTCTGACCTGCCCATACCTATTCTGGCCGATTCGGCAAATACTGCTGCTTAAAAATATTTTGTCCATGGTTAAAATAAAAAATGTTGCTGCGAATGTCTTATAGTTTACTTAATTTCTAGATTATGACGTTAGAACCTTTTTTCTCAACTGCATTTGGAGCTTTTAATCTAAACCACTGGTTTACCTTGATAGCCTAAAATAAAAAGTATAAATAATTAGCTGTTGCGTATGTTTTTGCCTTATACACTAAAAAATGTCTTAAGTTTTTCTGTAATTGTCAATTGCGCCTTTGGTCACCCTCTTTAACAAGTTTATACCTTATGGCTCCATCATATTCAGAAAGTTGGAAAAGTAGCTCACAGAAAGAGTTAGATGAGGCTCTCCTCTTTTATCCTCAACCTGCCACGTCTGATTTGTCAGAATACTGAGGGAACAAACTCAAAAAACTCTTTTGCTCATGTCATTTAAGGTTTATGTAATAGAAGGCTGGAAGTAAGTTTTTCAGAGTGGGTGACTGCGGTGGGATAAACAATTTAAATGTCCCTCCTCATGATTCTTCAAAATCCCTCCATTAATCATGAATCCCTGTCTCTGAAATATTAAACCTGAACGTGGTCCTGAGTGTTGCAGTAGAGCTACCTGGAACATCCCAGGGCCCTCTTCGTTTTATCTGCTGCTTAGCAGGCACAGATGTCCGAGGCAGTTCAAGACGAATGGACCAAATAATCAGCTGTGAATTTCAGGTTTGAAAGGTCGAGTTCTAATTGAATTTGACTTGGCATGATAAGAAGTTTTAATTCAAGGTTAGCATGAAGATTGAATGGTGGAAAAATGAAAAGTCAATTTTCCCCCAAAGGTAATATACAGCTGTCATGGGCGTGAAAGGAAATTTGTCTTATTATCCTATTAAAAATTCCCATACTTTATCGACTAGTCATACATCTGGAAGAAGCTACATATGATAATTTAATATATCACTGCTTGTAGTAATTACCGTGTAATAGCCACTTCTTCTATGGCTTCTTTCTCTTTGCGCTTTGATGAGTCATCCAGAAGCAGTAATGAAGTTATTTTTTTCCACAGATTGAGAAATGGGAGAAAGAAAAGGAAATCAATAGTGATATCTTGAGGCGAGAGTCCACCATCTAATCTCTCGGTGGTACTGGAAGTGCTTCATTTGGCCTTTTTGATGCATCTCCACACACATTCTTTTCAAAACAGCACCTTCTCCAAAGTGTTTCTGAAAGTAAACCTGCTTAAGTGGACTTCACACAAACCTGAAATATCAACTTACCCACGAGGTAGAAATGTTCACAAAGGTGTAGAGAAGTTTTTCAATGCTATTAGATACATTTCGGGGCCCAACTGCTAAATGACTTATTTTATTGTTTAAGTATTTTAACCCTTTCCTGAAAGGGGTCTAGACAAGCTAGGCGGCACTGATAAACGGACTGGCACAAACACGCGAGTCTCGTTGCCGTATGTTAATTCATCCGGTCTCTAGCGTTACTGTCTGCCAGTGCAGGAGAGGCTCTGGTTACAGCGCTGCTCGAGCTGAGGAATGTAAATCAAGAGTAATGGATGAGGGCCCATAAAAGCACCTGCACATGTGACATTAATGCTCTGCTTCACATGATCCAGCCTCTGAAAGGGTGAATCTAAAGGCCATGAATAAATCACACGCTTTCAGGCAAAAAAGATCTTTTGCTTCTCACGTTTGCTGGCCTTTTCTGATTGCAGGAATGGGCAGAGTTGTTTTGGTTCTCTGCCTTCACAAAAACTATAAAATGGAACCTTAGTCTTGGTGTCAGTGTCAGCGTGGAGGTGAGGTCGGCCGCCAACACCAATGTAGCCTTGAAGAAACATGACACCGAGGACTTTCAGATCCCAGCTTAACCTTTCTGCTGCGGGTGCCTCTGCTGCTGGAAGACTGGAAACTATCACGTCATAACTTAAAAGCTTTGTTAGATGTTGAGATAGTTTATTTTCAGTCTCATTCTTACCTCTGGATTTGACTCCAAAACTCAAACACTATACTTACGTAGTGCAGCAGTGCATCATTCAGTGCCCATAGGACAAATAACGGCCACCCTAGTATGATATATTTTAAGCGTATAAGTGCAGAGTGACTTTGGGCGAGGCTCATATTGTTGAACATACTCCTGATGTGTGAGGTCTGTAACAATCATACAATTATAACTGATGATTATTTGTCATGTGATACATTGTCCTTTCCTGCCTATTTTACTCCACTCAAATAATATAATCACATTTTAATAATAATGAAGGGTAGCTATCTATGGGCACTGCCACATTCGTATCTATCCTCTATACTCTCTTCTTGAAGTTTCAGTTATGGCCGGCGGCTGTGGGCAGTCGGGCAAAGTTCAGTCAAGTTCAATGTAGATTTTTTGGTATTGACCAATATTTCTTTCCTGCACATTCGACAAATTGCTTGGTCCAAGATATCAGGTTCTCCTTTACCATTTGGCTCATTCCTAACCTGTTCAGTGTTGCAGGAGGGGCTGGATCCTATCCCAGCTGACATTGGCTGAGAAGCAGCGACAGCCTGCATAAATGACCAGTTCATCACAGGGGCCTCATAGGGGCCTCATAGGAAGAAGGTTACGGGTTCAGATCTACATCTGGCATTTTCAGGTTGATGTTCAGTATGTCGTTTTTTGGTATGTTCTCCATATGTCTGTCTGGGTTCTGTCTGGACACTCCGCCTTCCTCCCCGAATTCAAAGAACATGCAATAATACGGAAAATGCTCCACTAGAGATGAACAGTCGGGGATGCTAATGAATAATTAATGAGGAAAGAAAATGAGAATTTAACAGGAAAACAGGAAACAGATGATGTCATTAATTAGTACCGGTTACACATCAAACATTGGAAAACAGGATGGAAATAGTGATGAAATATGAAAATGCTGATTTAGCCAACATTTTTCAAACAGACCAACAGATGGGATTCTACTGCAAATGAATTGTGCTTGATCAAATTATTGTGATCAGGTGATTATATACTTATGACAGATGTATGAAGTTCTCCACCCTCCATTTAAACACTCTGTAAAAACACTCCGTTACATTTTCAATATCTTAATAATGTTTAGAGTGTCTTTCAACAACCACAAGACAAGAGAAGAAGCAGAACTTTTTTGTTAGAAGGATGTCATCCATGTTTCACAGATTTCCCACAGAATGTGTGGGATTGAACAGAAAGATAACTGTCCTGTGTTTTATTTTTGCTATCAGATCAGTTTTTAGCAGCGCTAAAGGTGAAAATGTAACGTACTAAGATTCATTGAAAGATAATTCATTGCATCAGCTACTCTTAAGCTGTCTGTAGCTTTGTGCAAACAGGGTGAGCAATTGTTTGCTTTTCCTTCACCTCGCGGCTGCGGTCATAACTCAGCCTTACTCAAAACCTTCGGACTGCCACGACAGTTTGGGATGTACATTCCTCACTCTGCAGGAAATACTCCTCTTTAAAGTAACCGAGAAACACATGTTTAACACTTTAATGTATTTATTTTGTACGAACAAGTCATCACAGATAATATCCCTGACAGTTGAATTACACTTGGAGCTATAAAAAACCTAATCGGGTTTTGAGGTGTTATGATATACCAGTTCATTTTATCTTTTTAAAAAAAGAAGAAATTCATTATTGCACATGCTCCTCATTCTATTAAACGGGTACAAAGATGTTGTCTAGGGCAGATATATTCTTCAAAGCAGACGGCAGTGAGTCACTTATTGTGGCCTGTTTTCACCCACTTTCTTCACAGTCAGGGAACATAATAGAATTTAGATGGAAAATTATGGCTTAGATAGAGGAACAAATTAAAAAAAGCAGCAGGAAATATGTAATATGATATTTAGAATGGAATACCACACAAATGTTTGATCTTTGGAACAGGAGTCTTTTAGAACCAATTTAATTGTGGTTCTATTGAGCACACTGGTTTAAACCTAGCGGTGTGTACCCCACCTCTAACCACATGTCAGCTGGGATAGGCTCTTTGGTGCTGATAGCATATAACTGTAGGATAGTGATTACCACTGAAACATTCTAAATATACCAGGGGGGAGATAATTACATGCGTACCTCCAGAGGGGCGGGGTCACACGGCACTTGCATTTAAAAGCAGTCGGTTAACATACTGAAAAAAATGAAGTAAGAAGGATTTGGAGGCGAGTATGTAAAGTATGCAGTACAGTTATACCACAGCTCTAATATCTGGTACCACACCTCGTCTGATAAACATGGTTGTTGATCAGGATCTATGGGGGTCGACACAGGAAGAACCATGTTGTCGCTCAGGCACCTTACAGGCAGGCGGATCATGGCGTGACTAAGTAGAAGGTGCAGTTCTATTGAAAACGAGAAACACACCAATCATGATAGTAAAGAAAACAAACTCATGTTGGGTGTCATAATGGTGCTACGGTTACAGTCTTACCAGATACCCCACTGAAGGAATGTGATTAGAGGTTCACCGATCGATCAGCGCCGGGAGGCCAGCCAGCCTCACTTTAGGCCGTTTGGGTCCGGTTTATACGAGACAAACTGTACATGTGGGATTAATTATTTGACAGTTAACATTCAGACAGTTACAGTTGGTGTTATTTATCGGAGGGGCAGTGACAGGAGTGAATGTGGCCTACTCTAATCAGGACAAAGACGGCCCCCTCATTAATGATTAGGTCCTCAAGCTGTCGACCACTTGTTGTTCTCGGAGGCGTAGGGACCAGACTAATATCTGGGCCATTATTCCAGTGACAGTTTAGTTTTGAACTACCCGTATGGGAAAATAATGTTTAATACATATTTTCCAGTAAAAAGTGCAGGTGTTATTCAAACATGACAAATTAAATTCTGCTGCAGTTACTGACATGAAAATAGAACTGAGTAAAATAGGTGAAGCAATCAGCTTAAAGGCTTTACATCGGCACTAGCTGTCCATACCTTCCTCTTATTAACTTATTTAGAGGAGGAATGACTGTCATATTTTTCTGTACCTGTCCTATAAACCTGTCGTATCCATCATTACTAAGCACGGCCTTTCTTTCAAACCATCAGACCTTGTTTTCAAATCTTAAAGACGTTTCAGTGTCAGAGAGGCTCTTAACCACTCTGTGTGTCACGATGATGTAGTGATGCATCAAGCAGCAGAAATGAATGGTGTCTGGAGTTGAATACCACACGTTATGTGCCGGTCCTCCATTTATAAAAGGAAAAGATAAAAGACAAAGTCCTCCAGGCATAGCCAACCGTAGACTGGCAAAAAAGAAAAAAATCCTCTTCACAGTAAGTATAAAATAATGAAAGGAGTATTTAGCTTGTAATAAGTAAAAAACAATCTGCCAGAAGAAGATTAGAGATTTTAAGATTTCTTAAATAAGAGATTTATATAAACGACATTTTGAAATCAAATTTTTTACTTTATTTTACTTGTAAGAGGAAGTTTTGTGTCTCAGAATCAGCCAGTAACACTTAAAATGTTATTTCCTTTTCCCCTTAATAAGGCACCCTATGACTTTTCTCTGTTTTGGTTTTCATTGTAATTTCTTCATTTTTTCATGTTTTTTTTCTTATTTATTTTTTTTAATCCTATCTCCTTAACCACCTCAGAAACTTTCTAGATCTCCAATCGGGAAATTTATAACTATTTAATAGTGACACTGTTTTAGGTTTAAGACTACTTTGAAATAAGATTAGAGCGGCATTTTGATGCATTTTAAGATTACATTTCTCTTTATGTTAGCTGGAAATACTAAAATTGAGCTTTTGAGATATATTCGAGATTCTCTGACCGTACAAGATGTTTAACTGCCTAAAACCACCCCCCTAAAATGTTCCTTGTTCACTGACTATGAATGAAATCAAGTTGCAATAAGATATTTAGACTGGAAATGCAACAGATGCTCTAGGTAAGATTTTGGGTTTTTTGCAGTGTAAGAGAGGTTAAAAGTCAACCCTGGATTTGATAGAAGCAACATGGTGGAGATGTGGAAACATTGAATTGTTCACTTTAAATCTTTTGACATCACTTTCAGTCCATGGAGCTTTAAATCCTATAAGTCACCATCAGCTCAGAGTCAGTGGACGTTACAATTGAATGTCATAAGGGTTGGATCCACTGAGCTCCACATCTCCGTCTCCCAGGGCTGATATGCCTTAGTCCAGGTTCTTGAGGACTTTTCCTGTCTCCCAACGGGACCTAAGAGACTCCTTCTTCCCCTTCAGGCCACATGTTAACTCGGCTTCTCTATCTGACTAAACTCAATTTCCTCCTTCACTGCCTCAAACTGCATCATCAGAATAGGGCGCAGTAGAGCTGAAGCCTATTCCCACTGGGTAGATTTGCATACGTGCCACAGTAGAAAAATCCACTCTGAGCTTCTGAAAGAGGACTGTCTGTACTTCTGCTTCTTTCGTTCGTTCATTTCTTTCATTTTCCGTGTCTAAAGATTTATCGTAGGAGACGCAGATCGTGTGAGAACCTGCCTTTTATACCTTCTTGAGTCTGAGGCCAATCTGTTGCTGCAATTCAATGACCACCATAACAGGAAGGAGACTGGCAAGCAAACAGCAAAACAGGATGTGAGCCAATATAAGTATATGGTTTTTACAGGTGCTGCATTGGACTGAGAATGTCTGCTGACCGCTGGTCGGGGAAAAAACACCAATTAACTGCTGCTTTGTGTGCGTGCCTCAGTGTGGCCACACGCCTTTTACAGAAGAAGAAAAGATCAGGTCACACGCTGGGCCGCTCATCTGACTGTCTAAACAATCAACAATTTCTTGGTGGATCATTACGGTAAAGTCCGTTTTAATACACTTTTAATGTTCCAGAGATGACCAACATTAAACTGACAGCTTTTCCCTTCGCTAAAGCCTCGTAAAGGCATTTCCACTCGATTATTTGTTTGATCCTCTCACCTCCGCTGCGTGAGTCTAATGCAATTCCAAAAGAATGATGGCTCTCCGATGGGCATAGCGGCATCCTTTGAGGCAAAATAAAATTTGATAGAGCATAAAGCGTAATGTGATTCCTGCTAAGAAGCTATCAATTCTGCTCATCTCTTTGAAGTCCCAGTGGGTCTGAGCACTTTTCAATGGGTGGAGCAGAAACCTCAGAATAAACGTGCAGACATTGTGTTTGTGACTGTCTGAGGGTCAGGATGAAACACGTGGTCCCTGATGTCAGACCTCACAGAGTGAATGTGTATCTGTATGTAGGAATGGAGAGGCGGGGATAGTGACAGGATACGGAGATGGGCCAGTAGCATCGGGCTCAGTTTTTGACTGGCGGACACACAAACACACAATGCTTTCTGCATGGGTGGCAGTCTTAGACACAGTGATATTTTTACAGCTGGACCCACATCCCATGGCTTCCATTAAGGCTTCAAAGCCTCCTTTGAGGGAACAAAAGCTCATTTCACCCCAGAGACACCTCCCTCCAAAGCTAAACTCTACCTCAGTATGTAGTATTTTTATCGGTAAATAAAATGTGCACGATGTGTGGATGTGACATTGATGGAAAAAAAAAAAAAAATGGACTCTTAATTGGATATAAGGTTCTATACAAAATTGCATTTAAAAAGTCAGTTTTTATAGTGGTGTAAAAGGTTTAACATGTATATATGTGTATATAGATATATAGAGATAGATAGATAGATATAATTTTTTTTCCCCCTTCAATTACTTTTTTGTTCCTCTCCTCAACTTGAAGAAAATTGCTAAAAGTTTCAATAAAACATTTAAGTTTAAATACATATATAGACAAACCTGTTTAGGATCCATTGGCAGCATGTATATGCTAAAGATCATGAGGCCAAGGATGGAGCCCTGAGGAACACCACAGGTCAAATGGGACCCAGAGGAGCAGGCTCAAACCACGGCGTTAGAGGAAGTCCTATTTGATTTGATTGAAGTGAGATCTTTCTCACACATTAATAATAATACATTTAATTTATAATTAAAGCTTGTGAAGACAGAATTATGTAACTTCATACAACCTAAAATGTTGGACTAATTTCATAAAAGTCGTGACCGAATGATCTGTCATTTTATTAAATCAATAAATGCCCCAAATAAAATAAGGAACATAATAAGTTTTCTATAATATTATTCTTTATGAGGATTAAGTGTGAATGAAGGAAAATGATTTATACCTTATTTTTCCTTTATTTAGTTTTTTTTTGTATGTATGTAGATATGTGTATTAATATATTTATGTATTTATACATACTGTATATGACTATAAATGTGTATGTATGGGTGTTCATATATACATAAATGTACACGTGTGTATATAAATATATATATATATTGTGCTCACTGGTACTGGGTATATATTAAAAAGGAAAATAGTTTTCAATTATATATTTATCTATATATATATATTTGAGACACTGTGTGAGGACATTGATTTGCACCATAACTCTGAAGGATGTGTTTGGGTTTGGACCTTCTCATTGATTCCACATATTAATAATAATCCTGCAGCATGAGGCCTGTGTCTCCTAATATCTGCGCCTGGTTGGATACCTGCTTGTAGTCTGTTAGATTTAACAAACTCACAGCCTCTCTTCCTCACTGGGATCTGAGTGCAGGCAGGGAAGACGGCGATATGAGCTCATAAGAGATTAAAGTTTAGTATATTTGATTGTTTCTCTTGTGCAGTGGAACTTTTACAAAGGACCCAGCCAGTCGAGCTCAGGCTGAATTTAGCCTTAGCAGGAGGGAGAGAAGGGGCACTGAGAGGGGCTGCAGCTAATCCCAGGATATTGAGCAGGATTCCTAGGATGAGGCTGCGCTCCTTTGCTTTCCCATGTGTGACGATGGGGAGTGTTAGGGGGACTGAGGGAAGAGGGAGGATTTGGGGTCTTTTTCTCTCCTCGGCCCCCATTGTGAGGAGAGTTTTCACAGTTGAGGAGCACAGTGTCTGGGATTCCCTATCTACTGAAGTGAGTCTTTTTGGGGGGAAACAGCTCGGCAATACCGGCCTCTGAGGATTAGGCCCACTGGGATAATCAGGATCAGTTCACAGTGTCCTCGAAGGGGGTCTTAGTCGACGTCCAACAGAGTAGGAGAAGGGACGCCACTTTCCTGTGTCGGGGCTGGCTCTACTCGCATCCCCCTCATACCCTCATGACATCTGCTTCCATTTCTTCTCCTTCTTTACTTTGACCGACTCCTCATCTAAGATACCAAGTGCTGCATGAAGGGAACTTAAAGGTCATCTCCTCCAAAGACTTATTCAGGGAAAATGTTATGGTAAAAAATTTAGAAATCTTATTGTCACCTGAGCTGAAATGTCCAACTTAATGTCCCCCCCTCCTTATTTAGTACAAGTATGTCACATTAGTGTCCTGCTTTGAGGACAATGGGATGGCTTCCTGATGACATAATCTGACTTTCCTCTGGAACCTTATTGTTACATGATCCAAGCAACAATTTCAGGCTTAAAGGGTGGTATTTTATTTGCAGCCACATCTGCTTTTCATATTCATCCACACCTTTTTATATCCTATTTGACAAATTCTGCACCCAACAAAAGCCTGGGAAATGGGAGGGGGGAACTAATCAAGACGGTCACTGAGCATGTACAATGAAGGGAACCCTGACGCAAACGGATACCCAGGTGGTGCAACATTCTCCCTTCGTGTTGCAGGCAGACGTATATAGAAATAAAGCAGGAAAGTGCACCTTTCTGTGTAACACAATTGTTATTTGTTTCCAAACCGAACCTTAAACACACCCAATCATTCTTTTGAACTCGGGGAAATAACCATGTTTTCACCGGCGCTGCGTTTCATACTATCAACAATAGTATGTCCGATATAGACAGCGATATTTGTCATTTGAATCCATTGTCCTCAATTTCATCTACAGTGAGACCCTCTGCAAATGTTGCTTCCTTGAGCTGTTACTAAGATACAGGCGTTGACAACGGCAAGTATGCGGGCGAGTCCAGCACGCACACAGACCCAGCAGTTTGCTTCACAAAGGCCAACAAATAAGCGCTTTCATATCTACACCCCCCCCTCCTCCGTAGGACAGTCCAGGGGCTGAATGGAAGGCAGGGTTGTGGGTACGGGGGGTCAGCAGAATAGGGAAGCCAGTGTTTGGAACAGTGTGTTTTTGGATTTCATGGTTCCGTGTTCGTCTTCTCTCCCTGGTTGAACATCTGTCAAGATTCTAGTCGCCTGTTGAAGCTGGTTGATGGGTGTTGAAGGCAGCGGCCATGATGGCCAACATTCAGTGTGAATCATGCATTTTCAAAAAAGCCAAAGTGTTTCTGTGAAGCTGGCAACACACAAAGAGTGTTTGGTGTTCTGTGATAGTTCTTAGGAATTCAATTGACTACAATTAGCATATTAATTTTGCAGTTTAGTTTCATTGAAAAACTGAAAACTTGCCTCTCTTTTTGGAAAGATCAGAATCGAGTTAAAGCGTCACTTTGTGAAAATGTATTAGTTCTGGCCACTATTTATGTTTATCTCTTCTTTCAAAATTCATGCATTCAGCCTTTATTTTTACCTCAGAAGTACATTGCGGTAGAGACTTCATTTACAAAATAGAGTGTAAAACAGTCCATTAAAAACCAAAACGGAAACAAACAAAAAATCTTTGACAAGAAATGACGAAACCATAAAATTAATAGTGATTTAAATTTAAAACAGATGAATTTACTCAAGCAGGAGTAGCTTTGAGTAAAATACAATGACTTTAAAAGTTTAAATTACCCCTGCTTTATGTTATTTTGCATTTTATTCCAGGTTGCTTGTGCACAATAAGAAAAACCTGATTTTCCATTTCAGTAAAAAAATTTGGCACTTGGAAAGTAATCCAGCCTTTAGAGTGTTCGACAGAGATAGGGAAATGTTCCTTTTTGTGGATTTTAATATACTGTATACCACGGGGGCGCAGTGCTTGTCACTAATTCCACTCTGTAGTGCGTACTGTGCCAAAACATCACAGCAGCACATCTTATGGTGTAATTTCCTAACGGTGTAGGTATCCTCAGGGACAGGTGTAACAATATGAGCAGTAATGGCAGCATGCTATTAGTCTTCTGCTCCTCCGACAGGCACTCTGTCTCAATAGATCCCACTACAGTCGGGCGCTGTAGCTTATGCAGCACTGAGAAGAGCGGTGTTGCTCCAACACGCCACTTCTATTCCATTCCCTCTTCACAACACCAGTCCCACTTACTGGATGTTGTTAGACACGCAAATGTAAATATGCTACTTTTTCATACTTTTGTATAATTTTATTTTAAATTACAGCGCCAAGGCCATTAAAGTAGCATTTTATGTATAATGTATTACTGCTTTTTAACTCCAATGAATTGAATTCAACTAAGTGCTGCACCTTGAAAAGTGTGCTGGCTTCTTTACTTTTTGCTCGGATTATTGCATATTCCAAGTAAAGTCACAAAGCAGCACTCTTCAGTTGTCGTCACTCCCCTATCTTTGAATGCTCCTGTTGTTTTCATCTAATCTTCTCTCGTGTCATACATGCGTCTCCTGCAGCCTCTCTGCTGTTTGTAAGTGAACAGGAATGAGATGGAAGTAAAGAATAAGTTATTTTCAAATGTATAAAGTTGGTGAGGATAACCTATCTTTGAGGGCCAACAGAGGCTCACTCTGCCTCAGATTTGGGGAGTTCAAGGAAAGAAATTGCCGAGCACGCAATATTTCTTATAGAATCAATTATCAATAGAATACTTGATTACTTAAAAAGAAGTCTTGTCTTCTTAGTATGTTGCTAACAAACGACAAACAAAGCGCTTTCGAACAAAACTTTATTAATAATTGTCAAAAGCGACAACAGGCGGCAGGAGCCGGACGGGTCGTACAGTTTGAGCCCAGCAAATGTTTGATTTGTTAATTGTGAGTGGAAATCAAAAGGCCACGACTCTAAAGTCGTAGAGTGTGAGACCAGATTTATTGGCGTATCAGAAATCAGCATCACCTTTGAGCAGGTCTCAAAGGTGATCATGTTTGCAGTCGATGTGCCAGAGTAGATATTAGATCCCACCTCATTTAACATTTGACCTTAAATCTTCAGTCGCATTGAAGAGAGAGGTTTGTGTAACTGCAGCTATCGTTGTTAGTCTGATAAAAATGATTATCTAAACAGCATGTAATGGAGCCTTGATGGTACTTGCTCTGTTACAGCAATACTTACAGTAATGGCGCTCATTATTCCAATCCAGGAAGCTAATGCAATTACACACTCTAGTTTGTGTCACGTTAGCCTCCACCACCCATAACTCTCTTCACTACAGTACACAACAGCCGTCTGCCTTCTCCCTTCTCCTCCCTTAACGCAATGTAGGAACATAGAAAATACATTATTATTTAAGTTTTTCCTATATAATACATGTTTCACTCAGTATCTGTGGCCCAGGCCTCTTTCTTTAAGGACTACATTATGAGTCAAGGCTGTGTGCTACATTTCATCGTATAAAACTAGTTTTGGTTTGTCAGCACCACCCTTATTCTCCCACCGTGGAAATAAGAGAGGAGCAGCTTCGGTGTTGCTCCGTGATGCACGGCTGCTGCACCGCCGCTTTATTAATGGGATTGAAGAGCTCATCTGAGCGTTTCGATAATGGAACAATGGAGGACCCTGCTTTGACAATCCTTCATCTCCTAGATGCTGCAATTGATCACCAATTCAATTGCTAACTGTAGAAAATTGAATTTCCAGCCCTAACATTGTTCGTTAACCACGGTGCCGATGAGATGGCCATCCAGATTAATGATAATGGGAGGCTGAGATGGCTTCTGAGACGGCCTGTGAATTTGATTAGCTCCAGACGGCTGTGGAGACAAAGAGCAGTCAGTCAGACTCTTATGTGGAAGTACTTAATGAAAACCCTGCATGGGAGGTAATTGGGAAATGTTTGTCGGGCTTCATGCGTCTCAGCTTACTGGACTCAGTCTTTAAACATTATGTCTCTTCAATCTCACTCTCAATCTCTCCGTCACACACGCTGTTTTAATTTCTCCTCAAAATTGTCTCGCATATGGAAAGTAAAACAGGCAAACTTTACTTTGTGAAGGAAGTCCTTGTTTTTTTTTTTAAAGCCCTCTTAGCGGCGCCGCCCAAAGCCAAAATGGTGCCCAAAGTGGAATTTGTTTATGCCCCCCCCCCCCTAATCCCCCATGGCTATACGTATGTGTAAGTGCATTTAAATATGTAGAACACAGAAAGGCTGAATATATCTAATATGAACATATGAATACTTTTAAAAAATAAAATAAATATGTTCTTCTGGCTCATATGAATTTAATTAATTAACCGATGGAGTCATTAAGCTAAAAAAATTAAAGACCCAATAATAAGCAAAACAATCTTAATATAAAATTATATTTTATTCTAAATTCCAAGTTCTGTGGCTACGAACTGGTCAGTTAACCTCACCTGTTCACCAGACATGAATCTAGATAGCAGTTAAAACAGTTAATAGATCATTAAGAAGCTCACAACTTTATTTAAATGTCTGCACAGTGACGCAAACCTGTTTAATATAGATTCAGAGCGCTCAAACGAAGCATACATGGACGACTTCAGCCCCAGCTCAAATGAGATCTCATGCAGAGTTTTATTCAGCTGGTTAGAAAAACAAAATAAAACGGACAGGTGATCTTTTACCATCTAATGAAGTTTTTTATTATCTGTAAAGTTGAGAGCAGGTACACCTATCAGCCATGTGACTCATTTCACTGCAGCGTCGTCCTTGTTGCTGCTAACTCCGCCTGCTTCGCTGTAGAATGTCCATGTTTCTCCTCTGATACACATGAGCGTTGTCACAGACGCACGACAAGGCCGTCCCGTTTTCAATGCTCCTACAAATACGGCCTTCAACGCCCTGGCAAACCCGAGATTCATTGTGCACTGGTGACGTTTACAGTTTTCCTGCCAGAACAGCCTGCATCGGTATAATGGACACTCCTCAGCATCAGAGGAGCGAAGGTCTCCATCTCTCAGAATAATAATACTCAGATCACACACACACACACACACACAATAAAAACGCATAGACATTTCTGCCTTATTACAATTACTCCTACTTCCACTGCCATGACAGTTTCATTTTCATCCCATCCTGCTACTGCTCCTGTTATCAATACTTCTTCTACACATCAGTTTTTACTATGGCCAACTTTAACTTCAGCTAATCAACCGCAGATGTAACTGTTGCTAGGCGACAGGCTGTGCGCTTCATGACGCAAGGACGAGGACAGGAAGAGCTGGTGGGATTCTCTTTAGACCAGACCGTCTTATTTAAGTGTTCAGTGTTCCCGGGCCTTTGAAGACGCAGCTATGAAGTGGTGCCGGATGCATAATATAGGTATATAATAGCTGTTAAATGTCACCTCACATGCAATATTACAGCCAGAGCAGTCGCTGAAATTTAATTTCATCATTGATTAATTGACTGATAATAATGATGAATTGGTTTATCAGAAAAATGAATTCATGATATTGTCTTGAAAAACCCTGTTTTTCTGCCATAACTTCCTAATTGTTGGTCTGATTAAGTCCAACTTTGGTGAATATGAATTGACTCGAAGTCATAAAGAAACTCTAAAAGTTCCGATTTTACTCACAAGGGGGAGCTTTCTTTACGAAATACGGTTTCATGGGGGATTGGGGACTTTACAGGGGTATACAGTATTCCTGCTATTGCGGACAACAGCCTATTATAATATTACTAATATTACTTTTTGACATTGTTTGTAGTCAAACTCTTGTTTGAATTGAATGATTGTTTTTCCTTGCTTTGTAACTCTTGTGTAACTTCCCGTTATTTGTCATCGTCATCACAACCGACACAGCTTCTCTCTGCAGCTGTAGCTGAGGTGGAGTCTGAGGAAGCTGTTCGTGATTCAGAGTCTTCAAGACTGTTGAATATTTTTGGAGTAGTACTTTATAGCAGCCCTCTGACATGTATTGTATCTCTAATACTTTTGTAATTACTCTCATATATGAAGGATTTGATTTCTGCATTAGAAACAAACAGGGGGACTTTCAGCACTCTCTGTAATTTATGTGGTCTTAAATTCCTCTGGAAACACAAACCGGCTCTGTGGCAGTTTCTAGATCTACTTTTTAATTTTATTAGCATTTATGTGAAAAACAAAATGGATCTTCTTGACAGTCCAACAGTGTCGCACCGCTGCCTGTTCTCCCGGTGCCTCATGGGAAGTGGTCAGACGCTGCCAATTAAGCAGTGATGTAAATGCTTCGTATTCCCTCTCGTCAAAATGAGGTGGACTTATTTTGAATGTTGACTGAAAGGATGGTGTTTAATATGGTAATTTCTACCACGGTGTTTGACAGGGTAGAACAGCGTCTCAGTGATTTGATGTGATCTCTGTAGTGTCATGTCATACTTTGATGTATTCTGAATGAACATGGCTTCATACAAAAACCCTATGGAGTCATGCAACAGGGATAAACAAGTTCTCAGCTGATGCTGCTTCTTTCACCCTTGATTATTTCCAGAAAGGAAAATCTCTGGATTAGAGATTAATGGTCTTGCTTAATTAAAGCCTGGTGGCTAAAGAAGGCATGCTGTAAAAAATCCCTGCTGCTGAATCTGTATAATAGTTTACACTCCTCAGTGAGAGAGTCTGTGTTTTCTACGATACCATCTTCATCAGTTTGAACTTAACTGATTTTGACAAGTAGTGTCTTTGTGTAACAGTTTAAAACGCAACAGGTGTATACTATTACACGTAGAACATTATTCTCCTAAAAAACATTAACAAAGGACCGAAAAATAAGTTAAATGAATTAATAAATTTCATAAAATTTTATATACTATGACTTAGCCTCCTACTCATAGATAAATATGTACAAACATATAAAAACAGGATTCAATTATATTTGAGGATCTTGTTTGAATGAAATAATAGATCATTAATCTAATCAATCATATTATAAATATTATAAAAACACATTACATCCTGTCCACAGGAACTAAAGACTCATATTTAGTTTCCAAAATACTGCTTAAGTCAGTTTTGTCTAAGAAACAAAGAATAAGTAGTTGCTTCACTTGATTCACTTTATTTTGTTATTTTTGAAATGACACTGCAGGGAGATATGAAGGAGCTCCTCCTCGCCCCCCCTCATGTCTCCCTGCTCAGGGGCTGGAACTGACCCTCAAAAGCAGACAAATGGACTTTTTTCCTTTTTCTAGTGAGTCCAACTGATCACCTAAAGATGAATCATGCTGTGTATTGTTCTCATCCTTTATAGTTTAGAAGCTGCCCTCCAATTACGCTTTGACCATCTGGTCCTTCCCCTGCAGAAGCAGAACCAGGTGATGATTGTCCCGAAGGTCTCTTAGAAAGGTGTCGGACATATTGGAGATAAATATTCAGCTTCCTTATTACCAGGATGGAATGCACAATAGAAGTTGAGCGTCGTTCCTGAGCTTATTAAATGCTGCTAGGAGCTTAAAATTGATCAGAAACCGGTTACCTTTTAACCCTAACCCTTGGTAATTAGTATTTAATATATTTCTAGATAAAGAGACTATAACAATGCAACGCTGAAAATGACTACCAACTACTAGACAATATCTAGTTACCAGCTTTTATTCTGGACTGAAAAAGCTCAATCGCGTTTGCATCTACGCTCAATTACTCACTAAAACACATTTGAAGTACTTCCTTCCTCTGGACGGTGTATTTTTAAGCTAATCATTTACATGGGACATTATTATTAAAAGGAACACACAAAGGAGGCGCTTTGTGAGGTTAAACGTGCTTCTAATTAACAAAGAGTGAATTTGAAATGGGAATTATTGTATGAAAGGGAGCTCGTTAATGAAATGTGTGTGAATGAAAGCACACAGCCTGCCCTGCTGGAGAAAGGTTAATGACTTTACGGAGGAGCATCTTAGGTCTCGCTGTGCGCGGATCCCTCAGCCTCATGGCCTTCCTGCTTGTTGGACTCGTTCCGCATCAAACGCCCTCCATTCCCCACGCGACACTTCACATCACGAGAGCCTGGTTGTTGAATTCAATTTCATGCGCATTCCAGGAATGGAGTCAGGGCGGGGCTATATGACAATTCAGTTTAAATATTGGTAAAAGACTTATCACCAGATAATAATTAGTAATGCCGTCAGTTTGAGTGATCAGGGCCCCACAGGGTTCTGTTGGTAGACTCCTCTCTAAAGGTGCAGCTGTCATGAATGTTCAGGAGAAAACCCGTGGTGTTCGTTCTGAATACGTTTAACCCAGTGACTGACTGTAACGGAAAAAGAAATGTGCCTCGAGCTGGAGTATTGAATATTAAAATACTCATTCATGTCTAAGAACCGCTAGAAAAGCAAAAATGGTTCACATGAGATACCATGTTGTAATCATAACATAGTTAAGCAGTTGTTTTCTTTTTGCTTCTTAACAGGAGTTATACATGTTATTTCATTTCAATCAGAGAAGATAGAATGTAGAAAAGATGAATGATTTTTTTACAACAGCAGATGTGTAATAATGAGTCTATTAGAAAGTCTTTGGCGCTCGGAACTCTTCGGGGGTGCTGAGATTCAAGAGTCTCTGCCCTGAGTAGCAGCATGGAGAATCCCGCCTCTGGATACTGGTGTTGGTGGCGGCTGATGACTCTGCTGAGGCTGGTGATGCTGATGGATCTCTGAGGACTAGATGGGGAGGTGGAGGGAGAGGGAACCAGCAGCATGAAAGAACGAGACGAATAGAGCAGCACAAACACCACTGACACTAACAATCCCAGAATGCACTGTGATAGCCGGCACATCAATCCAGAGTGCCAACGCCAGCCCTCCTCCCCGCTCCTCTGTTGTCAGATATCACCGTTTATCCAGTCACTCTCATAATCTTTAGTCTCATCCCTTAGAAGACATGCTACGGCGTCCAGGAGAAGATACAGATGAGAAATTAATTTAAAACGATAAATAATAAATGTATTAGTAAGTCGCAGGGCGTATTAATAAATAGAAAGCGAGTTTAAATCAACGTGCAAGGTGCGTTCATGTCCTCAGGCCGTTCAGCATGTGTCAGTGATGCTGCGTTAAAAACTAGAAAACACATGTGAAATGCAAATTTATTGTGAAATTCACCTTTAGGCTGTTCATACACTTGAGTGTTTTCTGAGGAGCAGCTGCTCCTTACTGCAGGAACAGATTTGAAGAACATCCGTTTACTTTTAATGTTTTATGGAACATAAGAAAGAAACCGCTAAATCAGTCCAGCCATTTACCAAGTGTTATTTAAAGTTCCCTTTTCTTGATATTGTTAATTAAAAAACAATTTATTTTGGATTTAATTTATAACTTGAATAATATGGTTTTCTGGATTTAATTGTTGCTTCTGAATAAAAACTTTTGGTTAATTATTCTGTGAAACACTGCTGAGACATAAAAATTAGTTTTGCTGATCTATTGTGAATCTGATCTGTGACTTGAGTATTTTCTATCCCCTTGGTTTGTACGTAATACTCTAAAATGAGTAAATAAATTGTCGTTAAACCTCCAGATTTAACAGTTCAGATCTGAATCCAGGACGTCCTTCTATGTGTCCTTCTATATGTCATTTTATGCCAAAATTAGAGTAATAAATACCCCCAAAAGAAAATGTACAAAGAATTTTCTCCATTTATTTATTTTTTGTTATGGCATTAAAGGCTTAAATGATAAAATGGCGTGGGACTTTGATGGTTAACAATTGGGAGAATAATAACTGCACATAAAGAAGAACTGGCTGATTTTTGTGAGCGGAAAGTCTTCAACACTGCGAGGATGAAGAGTACGGGAGGAAACTGTCTAGTCCATTGAGGTATTCGATAAGGAGCTGGAGACGACAAGCTCTTACTGCAACTCTGCACTGAGCTTAGCTCACAGGTAAACAACTTCCTTCACCAGCTGTGAAGCGCAACAAATGCTTCCAGCAACAGCAGCAGGGAAAATATTTGTGTTTATCCGCAGTTTTACAGGTTGCTGTTTTGACGACTTGTCACTGCCTGCCGCTGTTAAACTGTATCGACTCTATAGAGACACAAATCATCAGTTAAAGACGCACCTTAGAGCAGGAAGCCCTGTTGTAATGGATGTAAACATGGCTTCCACGCTGGGCCAACGTGTTGAGTCAAAGCCCCCACTAATATCAATTGTAACTAGAAAAAGCTCCCGTAAATGCAAACCTGCACCGAGGCACAACATTAGCCTAGGTTTAAGAGAAAGTCATGCAGATTCCTCCATTAATGTCTGAGTTATTGCCAGCCTTTAATTCTACCCACAACTCTAACAAGCTCTCTGAGCATCTCAAAAAATACTCTGCAGCCGCTCGTCAACAGTGCGTTCCACTTCAGCGTCTCTGTTCAGCCCAGTGAGACGCCCGCTCCACCCCCAAAGAAACATCAAAGGCAGTAATAGCCACATTATGATGTCATTATTCCAAACAGATTATTGTTTTAAATGCTGTGAAACATTTTACTCCAAAATGTGATCGCCTGTTGGAGATGCCCAAACCTAACATTCCATGCAGAACCGTCCTGGAATTATTCCGTAATCCTGCTCACAAACAGACAAACGCAAATTTGCTGTGTTTTCTCTGAATGCTCCACTATTTCACCAGAGAACACACTGCGATGGTTCTCCCAGAGAGAGAGCAAAGAGCTGAACCTCCGATCTGTCTGCGAGCTGCTGGACGCTCGCTGTGTGATTGGTGTTTACCGAGGTTGTGCCAGGTCCACGTCCTGACCAGCTTTATTTCTGGTCCCGTCTCAATTGAGTAAATCCCCAGGTACAATGTAAAATGCCAAGATCATATTCGGGAAAGGCCTTAGCATTAAAAAGAGGGATTCACCATAACGCTGAGAACCACAGTACTTGTGGATTCCACTACAGCTAAACTGTAAAGAGTTGAGAAAAGATTATCATAACACCGTCCCCTACTTCTATTAGATTTCTATTATATTATGTTATATGTATTTTAAATGCATTTCCCATTCCAACCAAAGTCATTACATTTGGTTTGGAACAATCAACAAGTAAACGGGTGATTGTTTTAAGAAGGTTAGTGGTTGTTATTTTTTTCCTTTTCACAGGGTGTCCAAATATATTTGGAGATTTAGAAATGTTTTAAATCAAGGAATTATCAATCAGATATATATTTATAAAGTTAATACTCCAAACTCTTGCCATAAATAATGTAATCTAAGTGAGGTCAGTTTTTAGTAATAAACTTTTTTATGCATTTGCTTAAAGCCAAACTATTTACATTTCACACATGTCAGACATTTTTGCCCGTTCTCAATCTTCTGATGGTAGATTAGATCTTAACAGTTTTTTTTTTAAATAAGTTTTTTGCCTTGTTCCACATCTAACTGCCAAAACCTGCTTTGGGTTTTCTCTATATAAAGAACTTTTTGAAATCTTTACTATGGCGACTTCCAGCTCGGAGCTGTTTTTTTTTCTTCTTTCTGTCAGGTTTCATATTCCTGGCCAAAAGATTTACTTTTCCTTCACGCTGTGGACATTTTATCCGACACCGATGTGACAGCAATACTCCCAATAATAATGTCTCCAGTATGAGGAGTTTTTGAGTCCATAAAAGAACCCTTTAAGAGAAAGTTTGTATGTCTGAGATTTCATCTTGATGGATTGGCACAAACTCCTCTTTGTGCTGGAAGAGCTTTTGCTTTTGTTATTAACCACAAGTTGAAACGGCCTCCACGCTACTCCCACTTTCTGAAATGTTATGCATGAGAGAAACCACAGTGTTATAGAGGGAACACCTGTAAAGTTTCGCTCTGGATCCTTTCATCCCGCTCTCTCCAGCTGGCCTTGGTGTTCTTGCTGAGGCCGAGCAAACTCTCTCCCCGGCTTTCCGTGTTGGCAGGGACTTCTTGCTTCTTTCGGGAGAACACACTCGCACTCTATGACTTCTGGGGCTCAAGGCTTCTGGGGTTTCACTTCATCTTGGCCCACCTTCCCATCAACCCTTTAGCAAACCAAAATAGCCTCTATAATTCGTCCAGGCCAATCCAGCAAGAATGTAAATAAAGAACAAAAGTTGCCTGTTCTACACGTATCAGAGGGCCTCCTCGGGAATCGAGCGTTCTTAAAACTGATCCTTCTGCAGGCCTGACCTCGGCCTTTTCTCTCCACTCCCATTTTCCAAAGCAGCAGCCCAGGGCATTGCGCCGTAGCGTCTGCGCTGTTCTTATCTCGCATTGCCAGACACTGGGTCTCCCCATCGTCTGGATTTCTGCCCGAGCCTGAGCTCCTGTGGCCCGGCAGTTCCTCTCTCATCTGCATGACCGTCTCCTCCTTCAATCCGCCTCAAACTAATCGACTTTAATTTGTCTTTTTTGCCCTCCTGCGGTGGAGTTTACCTTTTGAACACATCAGCCGTAGCGGGTGTCAATTAAAAAGGTATCGGCCAATAAAATCTGTGAACAAGTGATGTTAATTAATATCTGAGGGATATGGTGCGTGGTGCAGGTCCGGCCTCGGCTCAGAGCGCTTAATAACCATTTGGCCATGGAGTCTGAGTGCGATTTTGGAGGCTGAAACTAATGAAGCTCTTTGGCAACAATGAAGTCAGACTGTGAAATAGCCTCATCAGGTACATTATCTTAACACAATCAGAGCATTAGCACCTTCATTTGGTCACAGTCTCATTTTCAATTTTTGAATTCCATTAAAATTAAAGAGCCTGTGATTATTAATGAGAAAAATAAATAATGGCTAATGACATTTGGATGAAGCCTAATCCACCAAAAATGTATATGGGTTGAGTTCTGGTTGCCTTAAATTACATTGATTTTCATGCAGGTAATGGAAACTGGTTCATTGCTTTTCTTTAAAAAAAAAAACAACTATTTGTTTTTATTACACCTTATTAGTCTTTTCTGAAAACCTCAGATTTCAGAAAAGACTAATTGCTAATATCAAGTTTCAGGATACTTATGGTTGTTCATTTTTCTGTTTGTAGAACCTTATCGTTAATAATGCCTGAAACTCTTCTAAAGTAAATAATAATCAGGCTTTCCTTTTATATTTGACTCAAAACATTAAAAAATAGACCTAAATCATTATAATATAAAAACTTAAAAATTGTACACGATTAGCACACCACTTACAAAGAAGAGTTTGTGTGAATAAAAATCTAAAGTATTCAATCAAAAACACAAACTCAGTCAGAAATAGCGCGTAGCTATCACTAACAGTGTAATTATGCAGGAAGGACACTCCCACTCTAACATCGTCCTTAAAGACTACGGACTGGAACAAAAGTCTCCTCCAATAAAAAAAGCTCTCAGCACAAACCTCAACAGTTGTTTGACCCAGTTATCCACGACAGGAAAATATCCACAAATAATGGAGCTTATATTGGAAAAAAAGCTCTACATTTTAATAAGGAATCTATAAGGCCACATGAACTTGTTCTTATGTTTGTGGTAGGTGTGGTGGTCCCACTGTTCCACCAATACTGATTGTACTGATATACAAGATGATGGTGTGGTGTGCTGGCTGCTCAGCTGCAGATAAAAAATCTCTCCAGCGAGTGATTAACAAAAAAAAAATCGTCTTCTGCCTCCTTCCCTCCCTTGAAGACATCACCAATATCCACCAGCTCTCCACCCTGGATCACATTCTTCCCCAAGGCCAATCGCACTCCAAACCAGATCAAACAGTAACTGTGTATACGTGCAGTATTATCAAGAGATGCACCCGTTGCAGTTTTCTCGGCCGATTCTGATTGCCGGAATTGCCGATATAGTCTATTACTCTATTATAGAACTGGATGATGTGTCGTCTGATAACATCAAAGGGGGCTGGCATAAAGATTAGCGTACAGATTAAAAATGTGAGCCTCAACTAATTTATGATAAGCTAAGCTTAATCGGTTTTAAAAGAAGTGCTAAAATTCCAGTTTGTATTAATGCTTTACTTAAAAGAATTTGTGGCGTGACGGAGTGGCGTCAGCACTGAACATTTACTGACATCCAGATGTCCTTGGCTGCTGCAGTGAGGCTCGCTCAGCTCTATGTTTGGTCTGGAAACTAAATTAAAACATTTAAAAATAAGTGTTTTAATGAACTTTTAAAAATAAAATAAAATGTCACTAAAAGATCGTAGTTTGGTTTTCATCATGCATGTTCAAATGACAAGTTATTGCCTTAATCATGGCTACAACAGCCCTAATTATGTTTCATTACACTAGGCTTATTATGATGAATTATGAGTCGGTTATTAAGGGTAAAAGTAATTTCATTCACGACGCTCAATGTCATCCAGAGGAGCAAGGTCAACTGCCACTCTTAGCTTAGAGTTTTATTCATTCCCCAGTAAAAGTTGATCTCATCGCCATCTTGAATAGGTCAGAACACAGAGGAAAAATAGAGGGATAAAAAGGGGAGCCGGGGGTTGGCCATTTAGGAGAACTGCTGGTGGTAAAATAAACCCTTGTAGTTTAACGTCTTGCCAGCTTAACATTTTGAAGTGTGTATTCCTGGAGTGTGGAGCTGGAATGACGATCACCAGGGATGTGTAGTCTCATTTCAGCTATTCCATGATTTTATATATATAACTCTTTTTACCAATCTTTGATACATTTTAATGTGTGTTTTTGTAAGTTTCTCAATGTCGTCCTGCATAGTTTGTGTTTTTGTTACACGAAGGCCTGTGCTAGTAATCGTACCCATATGTTTCCTTTCCTTCCTGTGTGCTGGCATCCATGTCTGTTATTCTCTGTTTACATCTTTTGTCATCATCTAACTTGAAGTGCATCTTTCTTTTTTCCACAAAAACCACACATAAAGACAAAACGGCCAAGAATAAAAACATTGTACTTAGTAGTTTGTGTAAGTTGTCTCAGTCCTTGGTAGGTAACGGGAGGAGGAGAGACTGTACAAACTGTACTGTACAGATACTTGTTCAAAATCGTCTTTATTTAAATAGACCTATGCTTTTGTCCCCGACAGCAAGGGTATGTCTCCCAAAAGTCCCCAATCCCCTGAATTACTTAAGCAATTCCCCTGATTGAACCAATCAAATTAAATGTGAAGCTATGGCACCGGTATATTCTGTTAAAAAGGTCCAAAAGTGATTAAAATACTACAGTAAACACGATTTAAACAAGATAGATCTCCACCATTCGATTTATATGCACTAAATTTGGACTGTATACGACCAACAATAGGGAAAGCTTTTGGAGATCCCCTACTGTCGGAAACATACATCCAACCTTTGCCCAAATCACTCAAGTTCTTCCTAGAACTAAGGCCTATGTCGGTATAAAATATGAAAATGATCCATCAAATAGTTTAGGAGTTCTGCGGCGGACGTAGATGCAGATGCGACGCATTGGCGCCGATGACGATCCTATAATATCCCCGACTCTTCAGGGATATAAATTAATTATAACAACTGGTCATTTACATACTCTGCTGTTGTTGGTTGTTTTCCCCAGTATTCTGTTTTGATACCTGTTTCACTGATATTTAAACTCGGCTAAAGATGGTTTCCTAAAGAAAGTAAAAAAAATTGGTTTCATTTGGGTTTGATGAGCTAGAGGCCCGTAACGAGCTCTAATGTTTCTGCCACTCATGCAACTAAAAAAAAAAGTGAAGTGCGTACAAAGAGTTTCCTTGCACCTTTAAGACGCGTCTGTGCTTTTAACAAAGACTTAAGGGTTCTGCAAAAAGTTGCCTTCGAACAAGAATACAAACGTAGTTCAAGCCTATCAGTCGAATTTATGTACATCTAGAACGAGCAACAACAAGGGCACTCGGAGGGTGCAAACCTCTGCCAGGTGAATAATGAACCTGATGGTGATGCCATGAATTATCCGATTTGTTAATAAGAAATTAAAAAAAGACTCTTCCAGATAAGCCTCAGAATCGGATCACCCGTTGACTGCCGCTGAGCCCACCTTCAAACAACATTTCATGTCTGTTATTCTGCTTTAAAACACACACAGATAAACAAACATATGGCACTTATCACTTATTTTCGTATGTTACCATGGAGACACCATGACCCACCGTACTCAGTATGACGAGTCATGGCTTCTCCATAATCGTATTCATGGAGAGTCGAGGCATTTCCATTCAGGATTCGTGAAAAATCTCATAACCTCCTCCAACTTTCATCAGTAGAGGTCACTATAGTATTATTGGATTTAGGTTATTGATTTTTGTTTCCTCATAAATGCTTTGCTGTCAGTCCCACTCATCGCAGCGTCTCAAAGGGTCACCCCAAACCCAAGAGCGATGGCAGAGGTAGTGGTTTGTCCACTCTCTGCTTCACTCGGCCTAATGATTCAAATCCTCAGTGTTTCCCAGGTAACGGGGGCACACTGACGAAGGAGGAAGGGTGACGATGCTTATATAAAGGCCGGAGATACATGAACATTGTTGGGGAACAACAGAATTGATGTCATGGCATTACTTATTTAGAGTTTAAAATATTAGTGACTGTTTTCCGTTAGTTTCATTTGTGAAATGAATGGATTACTTTTTCGCATGTTAATTAGCTTTCACATAACAATACGCCAGCTCAGAGGGTTAAGGCCTAACCCTAACCCTATTTCCCAGAGGCTCCTGACTTAAATCGACCAATGACGTGTCTGGAATCTGCGATGTAGTTGACACGCAGCGATGAGGAGTGTATATAAACTAGTCTCATAGTTTGGGTAGTTATTGGTTTTTAAAAATCCTTGTTCTGTCTGTGTATGAATATAGGTCTAATAACACATGGTTAATGAAGAACAGTAAAAGTTGTGATTGAGTGAATTGTCATAGAAATATCAAATGATGCATCTTTGAACAGAGATTCAATTCATCCTGTCACCTCAGACACACCCTTAGAAATGTAACCTGAAATGTCTTCGTTATCTAACGACATCATATTTACAGTAAACAACCTTTTTTCTGCTTTTTTCTTAAGTAGCTCCATCCAGCTACTTAATCAACTGCAGATCGTTTTTATGTCTATTTCTTCCAAGGAAGCATTCCATTCTCACACAGAAAGCATCAACTCGAAAGGCATCAGATGATGAAGTGCTACTGCCACGGTTGTACCTCCTCCTCTAAAACTAACACTCTGTTCACAAAGTATCACCCACGGCAAAGTGAACACATATAATGACTTCTGCAACTGATTTCATCGGTCTATAATGCCTTTTCCCTCAAACAAATGGAATAATTTGCTGAGGCAAAGACACCTATGAGCAGGAAAACATTGGAGCAGCTCATAGAAAAAGATTTCAGAGATTGAAGTTGAAATAACAGTCGTGTTTTTCTAACATATAATGTCCATATAATAATTGTGCATCACTGTATGAGTACAGTGATGCAAGTTTACAGTAAACTAAGACAATTAATGTCCCCTCCGTCCTCCCCGCCATTTGTTTCCTAAATCAATTGTAGGACGTTTCAAAGTGAAATCGAACTTTGTAAACCTTATTCAGTCAGTTACAGATCATATGTTGGCTTTGTTCAGGGACTTCAGGCTGACGTTAGCCCTTTGAAACTTGCTATGTTCCCCCGGCTGATTTTAAAGTGTCTAATTAGCGTTTCCGTGATTGTTCCGCCGCAACTTCCTGTGTCCTTACGTTTTTAAAACCATGATTGACAACATACATACAGTAGACTCGTGGCTGGTTCTGAGCTCCCGCTAGCTTTAGCCGCACTGCTAACGTTTGCTACTTGAAACTTGCTATGAACCTCGGGTCATACAATTTGAAGTGTGTGATTTAGTTGGTTGGGCCGATCGTTTGGGTTTGTTCCTCCACAGCTTATTTTGTCCTTACTGGTGTTACAAATTGCGAGCGTTTGTGTTTACTGGCAAGATGTTTGTAGCCGTGGTAACTTGGTTGGCGGCGTGGAGTAGGGCTGCTCGGCCGATTGGCGATCCCATGAAACTAGACCTCCCCTACCTCAAATAATGTTGATATTTGACTCAGTTAATAATTTATGTTGATGTTAGGAAAACCAATTATGTTGCAGTTTCATTATTATTATATAAAGAAGATTAACTGCAAAAAAAATGCATAAAAGTAAAGCTGAATACTGAATACGCGACAAAAGAACGAGTTGCTTCTGTTCTTAGTTACTCTTAAAAACTTTTCTACTTTACAGCCAGTATTGAAATATTATTTAGCGTTGGTGAAAATGCATTTTGGGAGTTGATACGTGATGAGAAAACAAGACAATGGTTTACTTCAGTAAGAAGTAGGCTTTTTATGTTAATACATCATCCATGCTGTTGTATTAACATTCAATGTATGTAATACTTTACTTTATTCCATTTTAGAACATGTATTCTGGAATCTGTGGAGTTGTGGAACACAGTTTGCATGTAACCCTCTGAACACTGCACATAAACGTGATGTCGTAGTTAGTAAACATGCAATTTAATGAGCAAGAATCCACTTTATAAAACGTGGTTTTCCAGGTGTATTTAGCCCTCGTCAGCTGTTTAGTAGAAAGTACAGTAAATGTCCTTATTTACTAACAAAAGAACCCTCGCTGGACATCATCCACTAGCACCTCATTATCGTTTTCATCTATGGGCTATAATCATCATTTTAACTGGCAATCCCAACATTGGTTTAGGAATAAGTGCTATTAGATGTTTTTTTCTCTTTTCTCCCTACAGCCTTGATACTTGTGCTCAAGTCAGCATAACCTCTTCATTTTTCCCTTTTTCATTTTCTGCAGTTAATGACCTTCCCTTTCTGGCAGCTATATTTCCTTAGCACATCTCTTTTCTGTACATGTTGTTGTCTCCACACTTGTTCTGTTCTTCTGTAGCATATGATACCACCAGGATGGTGCACAGGTTCTATGAAAGAAGCACTCTCACTGCATAGTTATCTTCGGCACTTGAGCCTCAGAACAAAAGATGCCTCTCACCGCAGAAATGTCTCTCTCATTTCTCAACGGCTAAGTGAGGAACCTTGTTCCTTTTCAGCAGCCTCTGAGATCCACTGTAAAATCTGCTAATTGTTGTCTTTTAGATGACATGCGTCCAATGAGGCCCATTGTTTTGCTTGAGTATTCAGTCTATCCGTCATCCATTTGTTCTGCTCATTGGCATTCTCTAGCCATGTTGCCTCGCACGTGGCGATATCGATGTAATTCTCTGTCATAATCGCTGTCCTGATTGTACATGACCCGTGTTTTTTTCAATCTCCGCTGAGAGAGAGCAGCAGTGCAGCCCTGGAGCTGATGGGCAGATGATCTATTTGAGGACACAATGTGCACAATATGCATTCATGCACTCAATTCTTACCATGTTAGGTTTCTTTTTTACCCAACTATGTGAAGCAACTTTGCGTCCCTTAAGCGCTATATACATTTCAGTGAATATTATAACTATTCTCTCGGCATAAGAAAGATATATATGCAGGAAGTTTTATATTTTATATTGATGTCTGCAGGCCATTATGTGTGTCTCGTTCTGCCAGGTGACTTCCTGTTTAACTTTACAGTGTGTGTCTATACCTGAGTTATTTCTGATTTCTACAAAACAATCCAGGTACCAGCAGCTGGATAGTTCAGGAGACTGGGGTTTGAATCCCAGACAACAAAGGGCGTGTCATAAATCCAATGTGGACCGGACCCTTAGGCAAGGTCCTTAGTGCTGCCAGACTACCCAGCCACATCTAGTGCCGGTCCCAAGCCCGGATAAATGGGAGGGTTGTGTCAGGAAAGGCATCCGACATAAAACCTATTCCAGATCAACAGGCTTAACGAGACGATCCGCTGTGACGACCCCCTAAAAAGGGAAAGAGCAGAAAGAAGTTGCTTACGACACGATCTAGATTTAGATTCAAGCAATTCACATTTTAAGCCTAAGAAAGAATTCTGAGTCACCGTCAACTTCGTGATAGCGTGTGGTATTCTGGCTGGACCTGATGAAATTTGGATAAGCCTGCCGCTTTGGGTGGCACATGTTGACTGACCCACTCCAGGACCTGAAACAAAGACAGCCACATTAGCGCTTTATATTAATCATCCACAAAGAAGATTCAGATTTATAAGTGTATGACCAAATTGATATTCATTTCACATTTACCGTGGAAGTCATTGAAATGAAAGATTTCACTAGGCAAAAAAAAAATCTAAATATATTCTACACTCATAAATTAACATCAAAGCTGGTCAAATGAACGCCGACCCACTTCCCTGAGTCGGCCCGAAGCAAACTGCCAGCTTTTTCAGTTTGTAGTGTTGAATAAAAAAGGCTAAAACCTATGTCAATGTTTGCTCTTATTGTCCTTATTAAGAATTCATAAAGTTAACAAGCGTAAACCGGGACCAAGTGTCTCCCTTTTCTGGCAACGTGGGTCGGATTCATGGTGACAGACGGTGGCCTTCTGTGTTCAGGGAGGTGGCAGTGTGACCCCACCAGGAGCATCGGACCTGCTGCCTGATGTGCTATGCCTTTTGATGGGTTTGGTATCAACCCACACTGTCTTGTTCCTTCTCCCCACTGCCGTCTCACCCGGGCCTGAGACATACATGACCCGCCAGATCCATTCTGTCAACGTAGGATTAATTAAAGTCCTGCACAGCTAAGGCACCGGATCCCTTTGGGACTGCAGTATATGCATGACTGACATGCACACGTGTAAGGTCACCACACACACACACACACACACACACACACACACACACACACACACACACACACACACCGTCCTGTGTTACACAGATCCAGGTTGTGTTATTCACCTCATGGGACTTATAACCAAATGATCTCCTCCAGTGATGGATGGTCAGAACCGCCTCAGCATCCTTTTTTCTAACAGGACGTGCAATAACGCTCGGGCCATGTGAATCATTATTTATGTGTGACTAAGTGAATTTGCCCCAAACTACGGCCATCTGCCTCATGGCGAGGATTCTCATTTTGCATAGTTTTCTCTTGCAGTGACAACTATGTCATCAGAAGTTCTAAATGACCTTGCCTCATTGTTGGGCCCGATTCACGACTCTGTCAGTTGTCTCTCGAGGGGTTCAAATACATTAAGAGGAAAAACAGGGGGTTACTTATTTATCCCGCTCCCCAGTGATACCCTGGCGAGGAGACAATGGAGGTGATGGGGGGGTGCTAAATGGATTCTGTTGTTCTGTGCTACCCCTGGTCATCAACATAATCTGGTTAGTGACCTGGTAACTGTGAATGTAGGGGATGGGGGGGGGGTGGGCCTCTTCATTCAAGTCCATTGGAGCTCCTGGGGGTAAAAGTCCATGTAGCAGGTCTCAACCCCCTTCCATAGACCCGCCTGCACACAACTGGGCGGGTGATTGATGACTGAGCTCGTGGTGCCGTTGAAAACTTCTACGCAGCAACCATCAGCTTTGTCACATCAGCACCAGTCCGCCAACATTTGGCCGTACGCTGCCTGAAACACGGGGTATATGTGGTAAACAGATGTACGTCAGCAGAGCATCTCTGCCTCACGCTTAGAACCGTCCTCGTGTCAAAACAAAACATACATCTTCTCATTATTTCAGTTGTCCTGTTTTGCTCTGCAACTTCTGGTCGGCCCCTGCAGCCCCCGGTGAAATCATTTATTTGTTCCGCACACATGTCCTGCCGTCTCCTCATTTCATTAGCGCGCTACTCATCAATGTCTTCCTTGTCAGTTGCGTCTCCAGCTAATAATAATCGGCTATAATTAAAAAATGAAGAATGGCTCTGCCAGTATTCCCAGCAGTGAATTCTGCAACTGGAAACTTTCCTCTTCTGCAGAAGTTTTTGTTTAAATGAAATGTCTGCAAATGAAAGGAGATGAATAATTTGTAGCCTTCAAGCTTGTTATGATATTAAATTCTTCTCTGACTCCTGAAGAAACTTTAATTTGCGAGGTGCACACAATCTTTGTTTTGTTGGGCAGTTAGGCGAGGAGTGGAAAATAGTCATTTATTTAGTTTGATTATTTTTTCGCACATGAAGCAGCCACCGAGCCGACGTCGCGTTCGTCTAGAGGCTGCCGGTGCATTCAGATCCTTCTGCCTTCTACAGGAAGGCAGTGAAGTGTGAATTAATAAGCCCCACTGCTGTCTTCCCTGTCTACTTTATTCTGTTTTCACCACAGCTATCACCTTTTAATAAGAACTGTTGTTAATGACATCTGTGTCTGTGGTGTAACCTTTAGCACCCCGAGCCGTCTGTTGTATCTCTCGCTCTCTCACAACTCCAGGAACACGTCTTGGGACGTCTTTGAAAATTTCCCAGCGCTTTTTTTTCATATTCTCTCTTTGCTAAAAATGCCTTCAGTGAATCCACAAATCAAATCCTCCAAAAGCACACACACACAGGAAGCGCTCGGAACCGACAACACTGCATATGGTGATTTGTCAGACGGCAAACTGTTTTTGCATAAGTATCATATGCTGCTACAAAGTATTTTTCCACAAAAATCAAGTATCTTTCACTGCTCTAATGTTTCCCCTTGTAAGGCTAAACATCCTGTCTCCACATAAACCATTTTGATGACGGGCTTTAGAGCAGCTGAACAGAGACACGGAGACAGCCAGGGAAATGATGCAAACAATGAAATCTTTATTCTTGTTTTATTTTAAGAGATACGATAAAATAAGTTGGGACTTTATTGATCCGGAAGGAGATTATTGTGCTAGAGAATGTTCAAAAACATAAAAACATACAATTAGTGAATATAAGAAAAAATGGAATATTAACCAAAGTGGAAATGTAAAAAATAAGTGTATCGGAGGTAAAAGCCTGCAAATAACATGATGATAAAGAGTTGAGGGAAGTATAGAAATATAAGTAATATTATTTCGAAGTCACATTTCAAAGATATCTCAATATGATACTGGTTTTTATTCATTAAAACTGGGGTTGGACAAACAAGCGACTCTCCTCACAGCACATCAGTGTTTCCAATACAAAGACTCTACTTAGGCACCTGACCAGATTAATGAAGACACGCCCAGGTAGCAGCACACACACCTGTGGACCAATGGGTCCAGCCAGAGGCTAATTTTCTCCTCTCATTCTGCTCTCCCTGAATGTTAGCTGATAAACAGATCATCGAATGAGAGAAAAAAGGCGTCCTGAATGTTTACTGCCTCACAACAATGAGTAAAAAAATAATTGACGCTTGGTCCGTTAGCTTAATGCTTACATATAATGGGAATATCCTTATAGAGGCTAAAAGGATTAGCATTGGCGGCGCGACCATAATCAAACAATAAACAAGGATGTGTAAATAAATCTTTCACTTTACATTTACTTGTAGCTTAAACTTGAGAAGAGTGTTGGTTGATGAAACGCGGCTCTGAGTAGTTTTTTAATAATAGAGAGAGGAACTACAGAAACACTGAAGTCACTTGAGAAGAAAAATAATGTGATGCACAACTTATTATCTTGTCCGCACAAGATAAATTACAGTTAATATATATGTCCTCAATATTCCCAGACCCTCTAATGGTTATTTATTAACAGCTGTTTATTTTGAAATATGAAATAGACTAAGTGTAAGATATTTATTTTGAGTGTTTATTCATTCAAAAATGGAAATTTGTTTTGATATGTAATAGTAATTTAATTGTTTGTTTTATTCATGTTGAAATAAGATATTAAGAGTGATTATTCATTTGCAAATGGTAATTTATTTTAATTGGTAAATAGTTATTTAAGTTGACCTAAGGTAAAAGATGGTTATTCATTTGCAATAAAAGGAATTGGTGATCAACTTTTATTTGACTAGTTTCTTAGTGAACCCTTCGGTCACAAGTCAATTCTCAACCTGTGGGAAATGCGGCACATCCTTGTAATCACTGACAGTACAGCTACTTCATGTCTCTTTCACACGTACAATACTTTATCATAATGAAAACAAGCTAGAGCATGGCCATTGCTAATACAGCTATTGCGTTATCATGCTAGTAGTGGGAAACTGTGACCCCGCCTCCTCTGCCGGCCTCGTCTTGTGTGACCAGCGCGCCTCAGCAGAATGTGTGCTGAGCCTCGAGGAAGCATCCTGTCATCCCAACGCGTCCATGTAGATCCACATCAGCCGTCCAATCATCTCATTCAGTCTGAGAGGAATTGATCGGATGGAATTATGACACGCCTGCAGCAGTCATAGACACCAGACATTGTTTCTGACAAAAGTCAGGGACATTGATTTATTGATTACACTTTGGATTCTGGCAAACTTTCAACAAATGGAACAAAAAATGCTTCTTAAGTACTTGACCTATTGTAGCTTTTTCATAACTTCTTGGCCATCAAGAGAGCATTCTCACATAGATTTGTTTGGTTGTTTGGTTTTCACTCTGTCCATTTGCCTTACGCACAAATATTACAGTTATATCTGAGACGCATCTGCCCAAAACATCCACTGGACAATATCCAGTGAAAATTGCTTATTTCTACATGTTTTTGGACGCATGTTTTCATGTCAGCTAGTCAACATTTACATGTACTCGAGGTTATTGTCCTTTCTCTTCAGGACAAATTGAGTTTTTCCCAGTTGTAGGGCATCTACGTCCTTGGACACAAACTTTGTAGGGGATTAAAAAAGGAAAATTACCGACTCCAGATGCTGAAACGACTTTTCTGCTTGACAAATGACCTCATTAATGTTCAGTTTAAAACATGTTGACTAGCGTTTGTGGCACTAGATTTTTATTTGTGCGTGATTAATGTTGTCTTCTTGGGTTTTGATAATTGTTTCCCTATAATAGTTACAAGAAAGGGATTACTAAAGATCCCAAGAAAAAAGTGGAAAGTTAGATTTGGTGCATTGCCAGATGTTGGTTTAAGCTGCGTGAGTTCCATCGTGTCCATAGATACGCACAGCACCCTGTTAACTTGAGCAGGTTTAAAGCAGCAGCAAGCTTAGGATTACAGTGGCTTATATCCTCTGACCTCTTCCTCCCAGCGGCTCAATGCTTCCCTCGGCTGAAATAGATTCTGCAGACTTTTATTCTAAATAGAAAGGAATTTCTCTCCATCATTCTTCTTCCGACCCCGACCCTTTCCTTCCTTTTGGATTCCCAAATTCCTTTCTATGAAAAATGATACTCTCCTTCTTGGTGTTTTGGACAATGAACCTTCCCACTTTGCTCCCGTTTCAATGGGGAGGAAATGAGTTGTGGAAGCGGATTCTTTTTGCACAGAGATCTCAGTGATCCTGCGTGTCACCAGTGACAGCGGCTGTTAATTAATCCCAGCGCCCTGTTCCGCCCATCGCTGGATTCCACCCCTAAATGTATTCTCTCAACGTTTGTGTGCCTTTGACCGTGCGAGCTTTGAAGTGATGCCAGAGTATTTTTTGCGTGACTTGTTAGTTAGAGGATGAAGCTGCTGTCACATTTTTACACTCATGAAAGTGAAAGACTGTCCTCATGTCATGGAACCCTCTGATGACCGCCTCCTGATTCCTTGCTCCATGACTTTGGAAAAGTCGTCCCACGCTGTCGTCCCCCGACAGTAAGGATACGTCGCCTAAAAATCCCCAATCCGCTGAGTAGCACAAGCAATCCCTATGATCAAAACTCTCAAATTACCTGAAGTGTCGTCCCAAAAAATAGTATTTTTTCAGAATGAAAGCTCCCCCTAGTGAGTGAAATTAGGAATTTTAGTCTAAAATATAATATATATAACATAGCTCTCCATGACTCCATTCATATTCACCCACATTTTTACTAAATCAGACCAAAGATTAGGAAGTTTTGGCTGAAAAAGTATTAATCATTACGAAAAAGCTCCCCCTAGTGAGTAAAATATGAACTATTAGAGTAAGATATAATATATGGATCGATTATGAGAAATTATAGCCTGAAACTTTCAGAAACAAAAGTCCCCTAGGGTCGAAAATGTATAACTAAGCTTTCCCAAAATCACTCCAGTTGTTCCTCTCACTAAGGTCTACCTGGGTATAACATTTGAAAATGATCTGTGAAATAGTTTTTGAGTAATCACGTTAACATAAAGGATCTGTGGTGGCGATTCCATAACGTCCCAGACTTTTTCGGTGATATAACGACTGAAACTTTCTGAGTGCACTGGGCCCACATGACATGTTAAAGGACTTGTTCCTGGTGGGCCGGTGGAGTTGCCCCTTTGCTGCAGTGCAGTGATGTTGAGGCGCTGTAGGACAGCAGAGTTATGGGGCCTTGCCGCGTCTGTGCTCTCCTCCTGGTACCCTGATGAATGATGACAGGTTTTATTTACAGTCCTGAAAGGTGCTGACTCTCTTGAATTCTGCTCCGTCCGGAGAGCTACCAAAACATCGCTAACCCTCTTGCAAATGTCTGTGAGGTAGTTCTGGCTTAGGTGTGAATGAGCTGCTGTCTGAGTGAGTGAGGGGTGTGTTAGACCTCTCTGGTGAGCTGGAGTGAGTTCTCGCCTGAAGGTCACACTGTCAGAAGGGCAATATTACACCGGCTTAAAGTGGAGTTTTGACCTGCTCAAAGTTCACTCTGGGAACATGTTCTTGGCACAGAAAGAAAGGCCTCGGTATATATAGTCGATATATTTCATATTAACCATCTTGTTTATGTGTGAGACAGGGGGGTGCAAGAAGGTTGAGGCAGTTCAAGACGATCGCAACCACTAGCGAGGGTTTTCTGTCATTTTCTTCTTGAAACACGCGACTAAAGAGTTTGTGTTCAGCATTTATTTTAAAGACGTTCCAGTGACTTTACAGCGACTCGAGTCAATAAACCGGCTCCATGCACGTAATCACCCGTGATCATCAGCGGACCCTTTCTCCAAGATTTACTATCGATCACATTCCTCAGAAAGCAGACTGCATGTGTTTCATTCAAAGAAAACCGACATCTACAATGAACAGGATTGATCCACAAATATCACAATATCTTTTCGAGGATATACTCCTTGGTCCTTCCGAGCAATAAACCCCCACGCCTCCTCCCCTGCACCGTCACAACAAGTAACTTTTGACACCATACTAAGGTAAGTATCATCATTTTTTCTTTCATCATTTATTTAGATAATCTTTACTATTCTCTAGTTTGTGGGGTTGGGTTTATTGGGGGTTCTTCTGTTGCTACGTCTCATGCCCCATAGAATGAATTAACAAGGATACAGGGTACCCCACTGTAGCTGTGCTGAAAACAAAACTCCAAAGAAGTCGTTGCTTTTGATTTGTTCTTGTTTGACGCCACTTGCCCTAAATAAAAATGAAATACTTCCAAACATTGACTGATGACCAGTTTAAGAGTACCGACTCTTCTCCCCCAGCCCGTTCAGACATGACATTCCTGCTTCCACCGTCTGCTATCTGTCGTTTATTAGTCTTTTAATATTAACCTTACTCGTCTGGACTTTTTCACGGAAATGTTTGCACACGCCGCCAGGAATAGCTGATCAGTAAGGCAGGTGTTTATTCTAACCGAGAAATGAGGAAATAGTTTTTCAATCCAGAGGTACATTTCTCAGAAGAACACCCTATAAGGTGCAGATTTGACCCTGAGGCTGATAACGGTGGACCTTTTGTTTTTTTGTTGTTTTTTTTTTAAACTGGACTTTTAATAAAATAAAGGTTCAACTTTCTGATTCAAACAAAGTTATCCTTAAAAAAAGATATCATTTAAAATAGTTGAAACACACAAACACAAAGTTGTTCAGAACCAATCGGCTCTACTGGATCAATATATACATTCAAATAGTCTGAAAAATAATCTTATTCTTACATATCAAACATTGATAACATAAATAAGTATATAAACTAATGGTTGGTTCTTTAAATGCATTTTAGACAAATACTATAAAGGGGGTAAAACTTGAGACGTTGAGCCTCATTAGGTACCAGGTATGGTGGAATAAGGTGTAAATAAAGATTTAAAGGTACTTGTTAGCCTTTAGAGGTGCAGGAATGTTCCTGAAAGGTGAAAGGGCTAGGAGAAACCCCGCGGAGGTACCGGGACGCTGGAGAGACGAAGCATTTGTCCCGTTTTAGGTCCAGCCCTGCACATTTATTTCTTAGTCTGAAGGAAACATCGATTGACTTTGCAGCGGAGCGTTTTGTGGGTGGAGCAAACTGTGAACCCCAATATCACTCCATCATCTTCATTTAATTACGTTACTTAGATTATATGTTGATAAATTCTGCAGCCTCCGTTTGAGCCTCGTGTCCCTGGTGTATTTTTTTTCCCCGCAGCGGCGTCAAACTCAACTTGAAACATCAGAGGTAGCTGGAATGTAGCTGTAAATAATGAAGGCCAGGAATGTCTCTATTATGGGACCAGTTAAGTAATTTTTCCTGTTAGAGGAGTGGAATCTGCTCTTTTCAACCTCCCAACACAGAAATGGATCTATAATGAAAACTGCAGAGAACATTAAAGGCTTTGTCAGCAGGGGTGAGCAGATGGTCCCAACATCCCGAACCAGCCGTCGTCTATCTGTCGCGGGTTCCCCTTATACCTGCCTGTGATATAATACAGCATAATCTCATAAAATGTCAATAAAACACTGGCTTTTATGTGGCTCAGGCCCATCTGACACTTAGATTGTGTCTGAATCTTACAAAGATATTTTTACGGTGTCACTAAATGAATCTAGGATATTGCTGAAATATTATAACTTTTGTTTGATGCCCTTTTCTGCAGCTCACGCTATTTGTAACGAGGCGTTCACTTGAGACAAAGACCATTGTTTTGTTGATGGCGCCCACCTCAAGGCAGTTGGTCTGTGCATAAATATAGAAGAAGATGGCTATTGAAGATAAAGATTAATATATTTGTCCCCAGTAGCTCAGGGAGATAAGGGGGAAATATTGTTGCTGAGGATCATGATAAAAAAAAAAGATCCGTCACATCCTGCCTACCCCCCACCACCCCTCCTCTGAAAACTAAGAGACCGCCCTTTGGAAGACTTGGTGAAGACGGGGATTTTCAATGAGAGGACATTTTTGATGTCACTGCTGAAGAGCTGATTATGCAAAGTTGTCATGTTTTGTGTTTTCCCCTTGAACACCAAAGTGAATTAGACGACGACGACAAAGAAACATTGCATAAACAAACCTTGCTTTGCATCCCAGCCCTTGGGCTCGGCTGCAGAAAGCATTAGGTTGGCAAAGTGGGCAGAACTCGCATGCGATAACGCCGTCAACATCTGAAAATAAATAATGGGCCGCAGATAGAGCGACACTTGCATGCAAATACTGCACTGACATTTTAACACAAATGAGGGAAGTGAATGGGTGGCAAAGGGGCTTTGGTCTCCAACTACAGAGCTGCAGGTCCACTGTGGGTAATGGTCTCGCCGGGCACTCAGAGCCTTTAGGAAAGAAAAAAACTCTCCGCCTGCATCAGACTCCACGGACAAATGGGATGGAGGGTCGATTAAGTTCTGAGGGGGGCGTACTGTTGATCTCATAAAGGGCATCAGGAGATGTATGGCCTCTTACAAGATCATTTAAACCACTTAATGGAGGACAGGAATTAATGGTTGCCACAGAGCATGGTCAATTATATGGATATTTTCATAACATATTGTGTATAATTCATAGAGTAATGGCACGACACCAATCAGCCTCCTCTGCTTTTTGTTTTGGCGACGGCCCATTTGAAACGAGATTATTGACTGTATTTTGTCGTGCAGAATAAGTTGCCGTCTTCACACAGTGATATAGATGCGTCGCCACTGTCCGCCATTGTAGGGCGTTCCGATTTGATGTCAGTGGCTCTTGTTAATTTATATTAATGTCAGATAATTTGACTTGCAGTAGATGTATGTGCACGCCTTGTGCTCTCAGGCAAAAAATTGGATTCATTAAGAAGACGGAGGAGATGGCGAGGTTTTTTTGGCCTCCTGGTTTCAGGTCACTGAGTAATGTGAGGAGATGGAGAGGGTCTTGGCCTGGAGGAAGGGGGAGCTGGTCAGAGACAGAGTGGGGAGGACGACACCCCTACGCAGGAGCACATCGCTCACGTTGACATGTCTCTCACCGGACGCCCTGTTTTCACTCCTCTGCTCTCTGACAGCCAGGACAGACTCTGCTTGTAACAGAGACCACAAAGTTACATGACAGTCTTGGGACAAGTGTGAGGAAGGGTGCTGATGGTTTGAGATTATTCTGCTCGCAGGCACATGAATCAGCGTGAGCCTTTTGTCTACCTTACAATTTGCCCTGGTTCACATGAAAGCCTGAGTAATCACGTGCTGGAAGTTACAAAATAAAACAAAGCCTTTCATGGTCCAATGAAATCATGAAGGAGTGATGAAAGGGTGTTTGAGGAGTGATGGAGGCGGTCCACTTTGTTACGGCCTACCAGTTGTTCATATCCTTTCGTTCATTGCAAAATATCATAATTGGATCATCGACCGTCACACATTGTTGTTTTCATGAACACAAACATGCTAATTTGTCATATTGTCACATGTGCAGACTTTGTAGGAGCTCCTGAGACTCTGTTTGTCTTCTGACCCCACCATCACCTTCCTCCTCATCTAGAGGCCATTAGACTGTCTGTTTGATGTTATAGCTTTTTTGCGGCAGGATATGAGGACGAGTGAATAGATGTGGGATTCACCGTTTCCCCCTTCAAGGGGATTTAATGTGTTTTATGTCAAGTTTCCCTCCCATTACTGAAAGATATTATTATTAAGCGGGAGGAAGATGAAGATGCAGCTTTTGTGTGCTATGCTCCAAAGTTGTGCAACAGACTTCCACTAGATACCAGAGAGGCAGTGAATGTTTTAAAAAGAAAAGGTTAAAAACATTTCTATTTGCATCAGCCTTTAACTCTGAACTTCTTTTCTCCAGTGTTTCTTTTTCAATGCTCTCTAGTTTTATCTTTCTACAATTTTTAAAGCATTCTATTTCGTATTTTCCTAGTTTTATTATAGTATTTTATGATATTATTGTTTTATTATAAAACTCCATTGGAATTTATTTTGAATTATCTTTAACATTTTTTTACTTTCACAGTCCTTTTCATTTTTTTTATATCTTCATTTAAACGGTATGATGGTTGTTATAAGGATAAAGTTATTATTATTAGAAGTCTCACTATCATGCTTTTATTTGCAGTCACTGGTTTTCATCCACATCTTACACTTTTAAATTTTACATTTCCACTTATATTTATATTCTAATTTCTGTTACTGTAATTTTGTTATTGTAATTTCGGGCACAAGAATTTCCTTTGGGATCAATAAAGTTTTACCTTATCTTATCTTATTCCAATTACTAGATTGATACATGGAACACATATACTTTTGTATTTAAAATTTGAATTTAAGAATAATCCATTATTGAAATGCAACTGAGAACATTTACTCAGTTATTTATGTACATTGAAGTATTTGTTGCCTCACATTTAGATTACTAATCTAATACTCTATTATTATGACACTTTGAGACATTTTTAAAGACGAAGTTTCCCAGCTGTGTTCTACAGTCTGAATTGTGCTGCAGTAATAATGTTGTGACACGTGAACATTGATATAGTGTTGAGGGAGGGGCGTAAAGGTGTTGACTTCAGGCAGAGATAGGCTTCATTAGATCCACTGTAGCACATCATTGAGAGAATTAACAATCCAAACCAAATAAAATCACATAAGAATAATCCTGGTAACACTTTCTCAAAATAAAAAAATAAAAAATCTTTTAAATTGGACTTTATTCTTGTTAAATCTTAGGGAACAAGATATCATAGATGTTAATGCATGTCCCTCTCTGACGGTCTGTCATACAGTATAAGACTAGAATATTTAACTCACTTTAATCCCATAATGCCGTCGAGGGGCGACTCAGTTGCTACCCTGTTAGCCTCAAATCCAAGCAGTTGCTCCTCTCTGTGCCAGGATGGCAAACTTTATCCCTGCAGCCTTTCTGTGGTTCTTGTGTCATTCATTAGCAGCCTACCTCCTGAGTAGAGCATGGTTATGGTGAAGATGCCCCCCACAGCCTCTGATGACTGGCTATGCTTTGCGGCCACTGATAAGCCTCCATCTCTCATCTCCTGAGATCCTTGGACTGCGTCTGACCGACCTTACCTCTTTGACCTCTAATCCGTCACTGGGTCACATGGCCTCTGCTTGTTTGATCCACTAATGGTGCTGACTGAGAAGAACCATCACCAGCTATTGGCGATGGTGAGGTCATCCAGGAGCATCTATAGGAATGCAAATGTGAGCGGCTGCCTGGTCGGTACATTACAATAGGAGGAGCAGCGGCCCGGGGCAGACGGTGCAGCTGCCCCCGTCAGCTTTCATTCTGCAGCTCACATAAAAGACAAACATCATTAGATTCTGTGCGTGTCACACTGGAGACAAATTCATGTGCTATTTGTGTTGTTTGTGTGGTTTTGACTGACCTCGGTGAGAACATGAGATGATTAAAGAATTGTTTGAAGGGTCAAGGGTCATGAGTGATAAGTGAGGTCACACGGGGTCTTCACCAGTCTGTATCATCAATTTTGCCTCATACTTGGTTTTAGCCGAGATGGACAAAGATTCACTGGTTAATGTATTATCTTCAGTGAAAGCTACAACAATAACGTTCACAGAACTTTAATTTGTCACTGAGATGAGAGAAAATGTTCACTTTCAGAGCATTAGAACGGTCAGCATGTGAATAATTTACCTAATCTCAATAGCCAATCAATAATACACAAAAGATTGATGCATCTGAAAAACCGCAGTGATCTCCTAGAAACAATGTCTGGTCGCTTTCTGGTTCAAAGTACCACATGAAACATTTTAAATACCAGACGTTTGGCTCCTCTGTTCAAGCATTGGTGCTTTACATTTCTCATAACGTGTGATACATTATATTATCTTTAATGAGGATGTTCTGCTTATGAAAGTGTTTTTATTCCTACCTTTCCTTATGTAACCTTACTTTATTTCTCTTTTATATATAAAATATTTAATGATAAAACTGAATTCATAGGGAAACTATTACTATTCATACTTTCAAAAGTAGGCCGTCTGTAGACTTTCATTCTATGTCTATGTGATTTATATTTAGTATAAAGGTCAAAAGGGTTACTGTGTACTTTGGGTTTGGATCGCTGGGGCAGCTTTTAGCGGCTCCCCTGTCTGTAAGTCAAGCTTTGACTGCGTTAAGAGTTTCTGGGAGTGTGAATGTGGCTCTGCGATATTTTTTTGTAACACATGCTTTTATTATTATATAAGAGTATAATCAAAAAGGTAAAGTCTAGTAAAAATCTAAAATGCATTAACTTTATGTTAGCTTTCAAAAAGAATCTGTTGGATGCATTTGGGACGCGGACTAATAGCTTATTTTAAATTTTTGTGCATGTGTACCTTTGCATGGGTTCTGGCCCGGCTGAGTTGTAACCATGTCATTAAATGTGATGCTCGGATCCCGGAACAGCGTATATATACTTTGTCCTGTGTGGGGACACGCATCCCCATCAGGGTTTGCCCGGACCACTCCTCCATATGGTGGCTCGTCATTAGTTTTCTGTTGCCCTGGTTGCCTGTGAGGTTGATCAAACCCTGGAGTCCAATCTCTCCAAAGCCCTATTTCTACTCTGCTGTGACATTTCTCTCTCTGGCCAATCGGATAAGTCACACATGGCTTCACCGCATGAAAGAACAACAGCAGCCTCCAGCAGATGTTGCTCTGCCGACTGTCCATGAGTTCACTATGTCGTATAAAGAATAAAAATGCAATAGACTATTTTTTACTCTTGTTATTTATAGAGTATCGAGAGAATTATTTGATACGAGTGATTTTTTATTTTGTTTTATAAATACTATGGGGCATTTCACATTTTTGCAAAGATATTTTCCAGAAAAAAATCATTGCAGTGGCGGAGTATAATGTTGAATGATTGACCCGAACAATAATATATGTATATAAAAAAAGTATTAATTAGGGTGGCACTTTACGTACTCAAGATAAGGAACTCCAATATTATTTTCGTCCACTTTTATTCTGTAATATGACCAATATTTTTCATATTCAAGTGTGTATGAAAAAAAGTCACTGGTTCCTTAAAAAGCTAAATACAATAAGCATTGGATCAAGGCACATACAAGACTGGCCAAAGGGCATACAATGCACTTTGGTTTTTAATTGTTAAGAACAGTTAAATTCAAATCGTGAAAACATAAAAGTGTGTTCATTTGGAAAATAATACAAAATAATACTCATAACAAGGAGCTGCTGCCACTATGGGAATTCTAACGGGAGCCAACATGATTTGTGTTTTTGGCATGGAGACCACAATGACGAATGGTACATGGTACTAAAGAATGCCGCCATTGTTGTTGGGCCATTGTTGGCTTGTACAAGTACATATAGTCGGGGGGACCTCTGTGTCAGCCTGTCCAGTCTACTTGGTTCCAGGAGCAAAGAGCTCCCTGAAGTTGGTGTGCTTTATCTGCCCTGTGCTGTGGCCTAAAGTCCTATCAGAAACATTGCAGCTCTGCTTGGGCTGCGTTGCTGTGGTTCTTCTTCTTGCAAACAGAACAAAATCACACACACGGAACAAAGCAGAGAAATAAAGCATGGCACCTCATCTTTAGTTCTTCTTTCTCCGCACCAGGTGAATATTAGAGCAAGACTCTGGGTCCAGAAGACGTGTAGATAGCCACTTGCCGCTCATTCTTCCTTTGCAAATGAGTTGATCAGCTGTGCCCTTGTTTATGTCCGGTCATTTTTTTGTCTTTTTGTTTTTCAGACAGCCACAAAGTTAAAAGAATGACCTGTGCTTATACTACAAGGTTTTCTAAGGTCTGATTGTTCAACACAGCAATGAAAACCCACTTTCACAGTTGACAAGTCATCATATCTCAGTAGAACACAGAGTTTCTTTTAGTTGGTCGATAACCTTAAGCAAAGGAAATACAGTACAAATTACTACAAATCCCTAGAATATAGAATTGCAGTTAGTTACAATACCCACTGACGATTCAGTGATGTCCTGCAACTGGAACGGTCTCCTTCTCCATAAAATGTCCTTAAATATAAATTATATGGCAAATGTACAGAACATTGCTTCCTTAGTCTTATAGATCCAGTGTTTTGTAAAAGTCTTGCCACTCTAAGTTGCACAATCATCATGAATGGCCATGCGCAACATCATGAATGGGAATGGTCTGAATCTGGTATTCCACTGTCTCTGTAGCTTCTGTTGTTAATACTGTTCTCGCTGTGGGGACTTTTGTATAAAGTCAGACCATTGGAGGGAAAAATGGTGTGTATCACAAACTCCTCCTTCGACACAGGCAGGTGATTTATAGGTATCATCTGAAAAGAAGTCTCTCGTATTTCTAGGATGGAGGTGTCCTTCTTAGTGCCAGCCTCCGCATAGTCGTCCTTTCTCCGACGGCCTTTGTTGTAGGTGCAGTTTCTGGAAAAAAGGGAACCATTCCTGTGGACATACCAGCACACCAGTGCCAAAATGATTATTGCCAAAAGAGCCACGGCCCCTCCGATGATAGCAGCCAAAGGCAGACTGGGATTTTTGTAAGGCTCCTTCTCCTGCTCTCTGTTTAAAGTTGTAGTTGGGTTGTATGATTTGTGGGAAACAGTCTCCGTGACTATGCACACAGGAGTCTCGTCTGATAGGTAAATATTGCTGGTCTCCATGGGAACCATGCATATTCTATAGGGAGACTCTGACTCCAGCGCGGTGAGCAGGTACTCCCTCTTCTCCCCCGGCACAATGGTCTCAGTGATGGAGCCAAAGGCAGGGCTGTGGCCCAGCTTTAGCCAGCTGAGCCGCAGGGCAGTCATGGGTTGCGACACTCTCCACGATATGTGTATTGTATCTTGAGTAGTTGATTTCACACTGATGGTGATGAGCTTTCTGCCTGAAGTGGTGGTGCTGTGATAGTTCTTACCGAAGTCTGGCCCTTTTACTACGGGTCTTTTTGTCACAAACAAGGGCCACTGGGGCTGTGAGGGGTGTACATTGTTGGAGACGGTGCTTGTCTCATAGCTGGGGAAGAGTTCTGAATCTGTGCAGTCAAACATATCTGTAGTTAGGTCTTTAATTGCCATGCCTTTGACCTTGTCTGGACCCTGGCACATAAACCCACGTACATTCACCTTGGATGGCAGCGATCGCAGCCAATCGCGTACCCACTTCATCCTGCAGGTACATTGCCAGGGGTTGTTGCGTAAGAGTAGCTGCGTGAGATTGTCCAGATCTTCAAACACACCCTGTGGGAGGCTGCTCAGGTTGTTGCCAGACAGGTCCAGGCGATACAGCTGTCTAAGGAAGGCTAAAGCCCCAGCTGGGACTCTATTAATGTGATTATCTTTTAACTGCAGCTTCTCCAAACCGCCCGGCAAGTTAGCTGGCGGCGATGTTAAGGAGTTCCCCACTAGTGAGAGCTCAGTCAGGTTGATCAAGTTGATGAAAGCCATCTCCCCGATACCACGGTTGTTAAGCAGGTTACCATCCAGGATTAGTCGCTTCAGGTTGATGAGATCTTGCAGCGACAGCTCTGAAATGGAGGAGATGCGGTTGTCCTCAAAGCGCAGCTCCTCAATGCTCATGGGCAGTCCTGAAGGGATGGTACTGAGGTGGTTTCTGGAGAGAAAAAGCAGTCTGAGGTGATTACTGTCCCTGAAGGCCCCATCCTCTATACTGACAGCAGACACAGAGTTATCATCCAAGTGCAGCTCTTCAATATATGGAATTTGGGCTAGAGAGGAGTGGGTAATCATCCTTATATTGTTCTCCTGAAGGTGGAGCTCTTTAAGCCCAACAGGAAGGTTAGTGGGAAACTCATCCAGGCTGTTGCAATAAAGGTAGATCTTTTCCAAGTTTGAGAGCCTGCGAAGCTCTGCTGGAATGCCTGAACTCTTGATGCGATTGTTTTGCAGATAGAGGACTGTAGTGTCCAGGGGCAGACCTGTAGGGATGGAAGTTAGGCCACGATCGTTACAGTAGATGAAGGTCCCATCACAGCGGCAGGCTGAGGGACAAGAGGTGGAGGTCACCAGGGGGTTAGCAAGTCCCAGCAGCAGCCCGATCCTGATGAGGAAGAGGATGAAAGCCTCACATTGACGCACCATCTTGAAGCTGTGTTCCCTGGCAGTCTAATCACTCAAGAGCCCCTGGGGAGAAGACACAAGAGTACGTTTAATGCACAAGGCCTTTTAAAGGAGAGCCAAATTCCTGTTTTCATAATTACTGGGTGTTTGAAATGCTGCCTGCAGCACTTTCAAGATTAAACAACTGCTAAAAGAATGAGTTTTAATTCCTTCCATTAAAATTATATGAATTGGTCATTAGGAGTGGCAATTACTGAAAACAAAAGGGGAAACTCTTATTTCCCCTTCAGAGCTGGCATTCCATCATCTATATATTTCTTTAGATTAGAACCTTCATTGGAAATGGAGGTGCTTTTTGTTTAATTTGATTGATTAGAAGAAAGCTTGTGAGCTCTGAATTGAATCTCTGTGCCTCTACATTTTGGCCTTGACTAGTGCAATGTAATAGCATTCCCTAGTTATTTTACACGCTTCTGTATCTCAAGGCTGCCTTTCATCCCTTCAGACCACGAGGGTGAACAAATCAGGCTTTGTTGATGGACTGTTGTGCAACGAACACACTCTAAATCCACATCTTTCACCTTTCAAGACAATTATAAAAGGTTGACATTATTGGTATTTCCACTGATGGCTTAACATCTTTGAGGAGAAATGAATCTATATACCCATACATCCAGTTTCTTCCACTCTTGACGTGTAGTTACCTTTTAATTAGGCTATTACTGATTCATTGCTTTAATTATGCTTTGCTGCCATGACCTCTCTTGCTTGCACGTCTCAAGACAAATTAATTTCTGGTCAGTGAAGTGGAAAGAAGGAACTCCGTCCGTATTTGCCATACCTGATTTGTACAATGTGATAAATCCGTTCCGGCCACCAAAAAATCCAACCAAGATTTCCTCTTGAATTTGCTTTTATCCTTTCTGAAAGGAAAAGTTTTTGTCCAGTGGGGCGGGGGTTGTGGTGATATCCTGACCCGGCTGGTGTTTGCTGAGCTGATCCTTGTTTGGACGATGACCTCCTCTGTGTTGTCAGAGGCTCATGCTTTCAATGCCTTTGCCATGGCAGATAAGCCTGTGGAAGAAGTATCCCCTCTCACTGACCACACATGCGTTCTCAGGTAATATTAAAAAATCCTAATGGGTGTTGAATTTGTCGTGCTCAACAGCCATAACCGCAAATGATATCTTCTGGATGTGTTATAGAGATCCGTTTGAAGAAGGGCGAGACTTTTAGCAAAGGCTCCTTCGTGCGTTCAGCCCGAATAGGCATGATGAGTCGGCACAAAGCTGGTCTGAGCCATGCCAATCCCTTGTGCTGCAGGCTAGGTCCAGGCCCGTTCACTTCTGTACTCCAGGTCTTCAGGTAACCCAGAATCCTCGGCAGCCTTTTTGAGCCTTTATACACGTTAATCCAGGGCTCCGGTGTCCTTCCTAAAGCAGATAACCAGGGTTGTCCTTTTGTCTACCGAACGAAACAGGACACGGTGGGTTATCCTTCTGGATGCAGCTTCCTTCACGCATCTGTAGCGGGTTCCGCTCGCGCCTGGGATGATCCCCTGAAACACAGCCAGTGAAAAACATGTTTAATGCACAACATCCAGCCAAAGTTTGATCATGAACTCTGAATTCATTCAGGAATACCTTATCCTCCGGCCTACGGTTTAACCTTTTGACGTTCTACATCACACTCTTTCTATGAGGATTCCAGAGCCACATCATCTGAACCCTAACTCATTCCATGATCTTCTCGGTCCAATTCACTTGGCAGCTTGACTTTTGGTGTTTTGCAAGAATCCAGTGGGTAAAAAAAATGCCGACTGTGCTTGTTTATAAAAAAGGCTTGTCCAGATTCTACCCATGAGAGGACCCAAACTGAACACACTGCACAAATGAGGCCCATTTTGTCTTTGAACTGAGTAGAGGGCGAAACGTCACTCCCAGCTCCTCTATGCGACCCCTTTCCCCCAGAACCCGCCCCCTTTTTAGACATTCAATGAACGTTGTTTCTGTTTTCAAAAATAGAATTTCCTTTGCCAAAGAAAATGTTAGGTTTCCTCTCGCTGCACAATGGCTGTGTCTGTGAGCGTAACCATCCATGTGCCCGACAGACAGCCACAATTTGCTGTAAAACTTATACATGTAAATTAAGAACGAGGGGCACGGCCGTTTAACAGTTGTGGCTCATGACAAGAAGAAGATTAGGGAATTGAGAGCCTTGTAACTCGATTACAACTCCTGAGATTCTGTCTGATAATAATGCCCCCCCCCCCCCCCTCTTCTCCGTTCCATCTGAACACAAGCCCTCGGCCCCGTATTATATTAGTAGTAGATTAGAGTCCGGGGGAAAAGCACCAGATGTGACTTCGTGAATAAAGGCGCGGACGGAAAAAAAAAAAGAAAAGAAGAAATTTGGTAATGGAGTTTCTGCAAATGGCGGGATGATGGAGGGATGTATCCTGTCCGTCTGTTTGAATGAACCTTTAATGCAGCACTTAGTCGAGCGATTTCATTTTTAAATAGCCCTTTTTGACTAATTTTTTAAAGGTTGCAATGCTCTGAATATTAAGTATTTAGTCTTAGATTGAATCCCTGAATTTATAGAAATAAATTTAAGAGCAAACTGGCAAAAACAAAAAAGAGATCTGCATTTGTAATAATGGACATTTAGAGATGTGAGTATTTGCATAAATAGGCCTGAATGAAAAATAGTACAGAGTTTCCTGTTTGCCTTCCTGTGTCCACTACAGCAGTTACCTACTGCTACAACAGATCCAGACCTCGAGGGGCATGGAGGCATAATTATTAATTTATAACCAGTTGTGTCAATACAGTTGAACACTAACATTATTTACCTTGACCTCTGTGTGTTCTAACATTCTTGCTGATTTACAGACGTCTACCTTGAGGCCATGTGTGTCAATGAGAGGCAGGTTTAGACGTTTTGCTGTATTTGTTATTTATAACATTTTGATTTCTCCTCCTTCTCTCTGGGAATAATTCTCCATGGTTCCCTCCGCAGACGGTGGATCTTCTAGCCTTAACTGGAGAAGCTTTATGTGTTTGAACATTTTATTAGAGTGATTTGGAAAATTCTGTTATGTAATCCACACAGTGCAGCTTTATATACACATCTATCTTTTTTCATACTGATACCACAGACCCATACAAATGTGCACACGCCATCATTTTGAGAACAGAGGCTCAATCTTTTATGTTTTTTCTACTGATGGATGCCTTTCTCCATTGTCCTAATAAGGTCTCCCTGCCGACAGGACATCTCAGTCAAAGAGGCTTCTGCTTCATTTAATCCAAACTGGTTAAGTTAAATTGAGCATCCTGATAAAATTGTGTGTGTTACCTGTGAGTGGAGAACGTGAGCGGCTCGCACAAAGCTGGACACCGATAGCCATTGTGAGCTCGACACGCATAAATGCACATTAGCCTGTAATAACAAAACGCCAGACTCTGTGCCCCCCAGTCATAAACTACACATGAAAGGCTTTGGAAAAGCTGGAATGGAAACAATTTCATGCCTGTCAAAAGTATTGCAGATTAAAACGACTTTCGGTTCGGTAAAATACTGAATAATCTGACGTGGACTGCATTTAGAGGGGAGAGTAGTAATGGCTGACTGTTGCATTATTCATGAGCCCTGAAATTAATTTTGAGCCACACTAGAGCTCTCCATTGGGAAATCAATGTTGTTTGTATCTGTTGTTGATTATTCCTTCGGATAAGTAATAAAGTATTACATTATGATTGATTGCACACAATATCAATCATTTCATTTTTGGCTCTTGGACTTAAAATTTATTTTTTTATTATTTTATTTTTTGGAGGGGTTTTCAACCAAAAAAACTCAAATAAGACAGGAGAAGATGAATTATTAATGCTTGTAGGTTCTTGTGGATGAATGTGAATGTTGGGGGGAGAAGAGTAGAAGTCCACCTGATAGGAAAGCAAACGGTGGGTATGAGTTCACATCTCATCCGAAGTGAGAGCTCTGTTGCTCATTAACATATTAGTGGGTTGAAGCCGGAGACACATGGACAGCCGCCCGCGGTGGACGATGGAATATTCATGGTAGCATCTTCATTTACAGAAACACAGAAAATGTTTCGGCCGCAGAGAAAAATGGAGAGAAATATGTCATCATTTTGGATTCCTGCGGCCTCCTAGCCGTGGAGGTAGACGGAGCGAACGGATTGTACTTATGAGAGCATAGAGGGGCCTACAGGACAGACGGGGGTCTCTCCTTTGTCACGGTCTGAAAGGAGAGATGTAGCAGCTGCAGTGTTTTTCCCCCCACTGGGGGGTGGTAGGCGCTGCAAAATGTGTTCATGTGTGTGTCTGTAGGTGACAAGCACACATCCAAACACTGAAGCCTGATGTTGGGTTCCAGGCAGGAGCCCCCTTCAGCACAGGTCAGACAATCCAACCACCGATCCAGTATACAACGTCAACCCCCCCACCAGTTCCTTGAGTCATTTCTCCTGTAATGTTCCTCCTACGATGTTTGTGCTTTGAAACAGTTTACTCCCTCGCTCTTTCGTACGAAATGTGAAACAGTTTTCCTTAAAGCTGTGAGTAAATGAAGGGCCGGTCGAAAAGAAAGACGCTACTAAATGAATGATGCCAGGAACTGAATGGGGCCTGTGAGCACACCGAATCTTAAATATGTCTCGGTAAAAAGTCCTGTGACTTTTACCTGACATCTTTGATGCTTAAACTTTTCTGGTAATTGAAGATTCTGTCTGCGGTGACCTGGTTAGTTGTTAATCTGTGATGCAGATTCCCTCTGAAAGCAATTGACTGGGGACTTTTGCCTCAGGCAGGCATCACTGCGGACAACCGAGTCTGTTCTCATGTCTACCACATTTAACAGGCTATTTGTTTCTCTGAGTGCTTTACACTTGAAGACAATGCTGCATCCACTCTGTGTGGTTTTCCTGAAATAAGGCCCCTGCCTGCAGGCTGAATAAACATATCAGTCATTGTTTCAAGCTGGTGTGACCTTATCATCTCACCAAGATGAAGGCTATGTTAAATTGGATTAACAATTGGCCATGTCCTGGTTTCATCCATAAGACATCCGTCTTAGATAGCTGCAGTGCGTGCATTAGCTGCGTCGGTCAGCTGGGATCATATGTATGAAGTTTTTTTATGGAGGACAGAAATGAGCTGAATTTATTCATTGGCCTCATAGCTTGAGAATCTGCTGTCAGTCGGCCATGTCACTATCGAACTGTGGATCTGCGACGCCACATAAATGTCACATTTATGTTATGCGCTGCTTATGCGCAAACTGGTAAAGTGGATTTTATTGCGTATTTTCCAGTGGACCATGGTGACTGCGCCCCGAAGCCCCTCTTGCCCCGACATGTGATGCTTTGCAAGGAGGGCGTCCATGTTATCTGCAACTGAGCCCACTGTTACGATCAGTGCATCGTGGAGTGTGACACGAACAGCAGCGGGTAGACCCGCGTATTAAGCGGAGTCTCTCCAGCTGACCCCCTCCGTGTCCAACTCCACGAGATATGCGCTGCAGTGGCCGCTGCACGCCGGCGTGTCCTGTCGGGCTGCGACACCGAGACTAAATCACACATTCCTCTAATCCTATCAGCTTTGCGTATTCATCTCTGTTTATGTTCCCACTTATTTAAGAGGATCGGGTGCTGGAATAAGAAACGGGTTGGGGGGATTTCAGACGCCCCTGTTGCTCTCCTGCCCTCTCCAGATATTTGGACAGGCGCGCGGAGGAGGCGGGATGTGAGTGAGATCGAGGATCGAATTCAGCGTGTCGCATCAAGAAATCCATCTCTAATGAGTGGAAAAATGAAGAGACAACAGAGATCTGTTGTGTTTGTGAGTGTGTGTGCGTGTGTGTGTTTGTTAGAGGCGCGCGGCTCAGGAGCGAAGCAGCAAGTTGGAGGCATGAGAGGGATGAAATATCTGCCCAAGTCTGGTCTCATCTACCAGGTAGATGGAGTTTAAGAGCCGAAACTAGAGGAAATATTTCATTTGGTTATATGAAGAAAAAAGTTAACTCATTCATATTATTTATTAGTGTGGCTCTTCGCGCCCGTCAGACAATCACCGCAGACAAATGCAACATTTTCCGCCCGGGGCGCGCATTTAAAAATACAAGAAGGAGGAAAATGAGGGCAACTAATTAGATACAAGCAACTCCTGAGGCTTCCGCACGACTTTGAATTCCTTATTGCCACGAAGAAAATCCAAAAAAGGTGAAACGAAGGCATTCCCTTCCCACAGGATTGTAGCAGCAAAAAGCGCACTTACCTCTATAACCAAGCATAAATTGAAAGTAAAGGGTATCCTCTTAGTTTGGGGTTCACGACGGGGAAAAATAATAATCCAATCCAGGACGTGCGGATTTAGAGTCGGATCCAGCAGAAACGCCTCTCACTCTCGAGGCTAGAGCTGTGTGGAGTTAATGTGGAGCAGCACTTCACTGTTTACCGGTGCTCCCACTCACGCGCGCACATCTGTAGGCTGAGGCTGGCTGTAGGTGCACGGATAGATCTCTGCACTAAAGTGCACTTGTGTCTGCATCTAGCGTCAGTAGAGCACTGATGTCATCTGGAGGAGGGGTCTCTCTCTCACTCCCTCCCTCCCCATCTCTCCCTCCCCCTCTCTCTCTCTCTCGTTCTCTCTCAATGGAGGATGCATGGAGGAGATGCAGTGTCGGATGGAGACACTAGGTGGAGTGGAGGGTAGAGGAAAGCCACTCCTCACCAGACATGAGTTCTTCAGAGGGTCGAGTGGTCATTGGTTCAAAAGCAATGACCACTCTCTCACCTGCGGCCAGAAAGAGGAATCAAAATTAAAGCCAAATGCAAAATAAACCCACCCATGTTATGTGGATGTTGGTAGAGAGGGGTGATTAGAGACTGGGACCGGCACTCCCTCGTTTTGAGTTGGTGCATTTTTTTTAACCATAATTAAGCTATAATTTTCTAAATTCGGATTTAAAAAAAAAAATCTTTGTATCAAGGCTTTCATGAATTCATCAAATTATCTCTGTGGCATATTTTTTATTTTTTTCTAATCCAGTATTGTAAAAAAAAAAATCTAAGAGTAGAATATTTTAAAAGATTTAGTTGAATTGGAATAGAAATAACTTTATTAATCCAGCATAATCCATTACAGGAGGCTTCAAAGTTTGTAAAGTGACAAGAGAAAACAATAAAGATATAAAAATGTGTATTCATGTATCAATAGACACACATTAGATAATAAAAATAAATAAAACAAATGGAAAAACAGATATAAATTTAAAAAAAAGTATATTCTAAAAATAATTACAAATTATTAGGTAATGCATAAAACTATGAACAGATTATTAAGTGAGACTGTACAGAAGTTTTTTATATTAAGTTCAAATGATGAAGATTATAGAAGGAGATTTAATTTATCAACATTGAAGAAGATGTCTTTTTCCAGTTTATGGAGTGAAACTGTGGAATTCTCTGGACAATAACTAAAAATGTTCAAATGTTGTTCAATTTAAGGAAACGTATAGAGAAACATAATGGGACATTAGTAAATTACAGAGTAATATTTAGGTTACGGTTATCAGTGGTTGAGTACGGTTGAATCTAATGAGCGACTGAACAAGAAGGGACAACTGAATTTATATTTGTTATTATTATTGAGATAGGGGGAAGGTTATATAATAATTCTCTGGTTCTTGCTCCTTTTTTCAATCAATCGATCTTTTGGTTTCATTGGAATGAGAAAATACACAGATGAGCGAAAAACAAAATGAAATGAAAATTAGTGTTTAACAATTGTGATTTCAAAATTCCAATAAACATATTATAATTTGCTGTGATGAAGCACATAACAGATCTGGGCTTAAACGTAGATAGGTATTAAACTTTTGACAATATTTCCCGTGGGACCCAGATTAATTTATCAGAATTTACATACGGAGTTGTCCTACTGGATGTGTCTGTAGCTGCGTCCTACTGGATGTGTCTGTAGCTGCGTCCTACTGGTTGTGTCTGTAGCTGCGTCCTACTGGTTGTGTCTGTAGCTGCGTCCTACTGGATGTGTCTGTAGCTGCGTCCTACTGGATGTGTCTGTAGCTGCGTCCTACTGGATGTGTCTGTAGCTGCGTCCTACTGGATGTGTCTGTAGCTGCGTCCTACTGGTTGTGTCTGTAGCTGCGTCCTACTGGATGTGTCTGTAGCTGCGTCCTACTGGATGTGTCTGTAGCTGCGTCCTACTGGATGTGTCTGTAGCTGCGTCCTACTGGATGTGTCTGTAGCTGCGTCCTACTGGATGTGTCTGTAGCTGCGTCCTACTGGTTGTGTCTGTAGCTGTGTCCTACTGGTTGTGTCTGTAGCTGCGTCCTACTGGTTGTGTCTGTAGCTGTGTCCTACTGGTTGTGTCTGTAGCTGTGTCCTACTGGATGTTTCTGTAGCTGCGTCCTACTGGAATTGTCTGTAGCTGCGTCCTACTGGTTGTGTCTGTAGCTGCGTCCTACTGGACGTGTCTGTAGCTGCGTCCTACTGGACGTGTCTGTAGCTGCGTCGGTACTTGTGTGTTGATACAGAGTTGACATGTGAGCTGCTCAGATACACCTTCACCTCCATCCTTCAGGTTGACCCGCCTTGGTTTCACGTTAAAATGAAGCCAAGCAGCGGGTTTGCTCCCATCCAGGCCCGAAGTATCAGTGAGTCACCCTGTTAGTCGAAGGGTTGCAAAGCAGATGTGACCCAACCGACACTCACCAAAACCCTGCGTCATCCCCAGCGCCTCCCCCCTCCGGCTACCTTACAAGGCAACGCAGCAGCCACGCTCATCTGATGCTGAATATCGGCTTGTTGATGCCAGTGGGTCAACGATTAGATCTGCGTGACGTGTGCAGCTGTCTGGTTCACGTGGAGACGCCTCTCTGGCATGTCGTTCACTAAATACTTTTTTGTTAATTACCTCAAGCTTATTGTGCTGTCTAGCTGTGGAAGCCTGGAGGGTCCGCATTCATTTACGGTAAACAAACTAGTTTCTTAGAGAGTCGTTCATTTTTTGTTTCTGGGAACACTAAAATATGTCGCTGAGATTTATTATGGGTTGTCTTAAATCGAGGCAGAACAGCTGTCCAGCAGTGATTAATGGTCATTTGAAAAGCAAAAAGAAGGAATCTTGTCAGTTAAGAATTAAACACCAATATCTTTTTATTGTCAACAGCCGAACATAAAAGTCCCTGTGATGTTTTGCAAATAACCAAAGCAGGTCAATCTAATATACTTAAAGGACGTGTTGCTGATGGAGGAACACGTAAGTTCTGACTTACAAATAGAACTCATCAATGTCCCCATTCAAATGCCATCTGTCTCCCCGTGTTCTGTTCTGTTCCTCCATTGTCTGCTCCTCTGCTGATATGGATGGACCTTCTATTCCCACCTACTGTCACCGTCTCATTAGGTTGGCGCTGGCCAAACAACTCAACACAGCGACTGAGCGTCGGACCGCCGCTTACATCACATGCCCCGTTTTCATGCCAGAATGGAACGTGTTCCAACTCGGACCTTAACCCAGCCACACACTGTTGAACAACGATTACCATCTCGGCCGGAGAGCCTGATTGACCAGACACTTGAGCCTGGAGCGTCTGCCAAAATACCTTGGACCTCTGCTGGAGTTTGTCGCCATTGTTTGCTTTCCAGTTAAAGTGGCTCTCACTTTGGTTTGTGACATAATAGGATCTCCAGACGAGTAGAGCTCGTCTGCCCGTTTCCTTCTCATTCGGTGGAATAAACATTCTACCGAGGTTACGAGCTGTTTGTTAAAGTTGGGCCACAAACTGCCTTTTTTCTACTTATTACTTAATATTTTTATTATTACAACGCGTTGTGTCGCCATGACAACTCAGAGGCTCAGCCACTTCTCACCGGCGCGGTGAGAAACGAAGTGCTGATGTCAGCTTATTGGGTCGAGAACATGCCAAAATTTCTGATATGCCAGAAAACCTTTGGATTATCCGGGCTGTTGTTCGGCCGTCATGACCCCGCGTTCACTGCACCACAAACGCCAAAGAACTGATGGGCCGGCAGTCCTGGGGCTAAATTGCACGTGTGAATCTGGCTCAAATCATAGAGTGTATGCCCGATCATGAAGACCTCATGATTTGGTACTTTGTCGATGAGCTTAATGATCTTATCATACGAGTCCAAGCCAGAGGTGAGCAGAGGTCAGTCCAGACATCCTGACCTGATCCTTCTCTTCCCTCCAGAGAAACCTATGCCTGACCTCCCTGTAGTTTCCTCTCCTAAATGGAGTGCAGTCACATCTGTCGGCGGCTGTTGATTGACCCTCTCTGGGACGGACAAAGAGCCCTCTGGAGCACCGGGTGTCGGGTTTCTGTTATCTTAAGACCGGGGAAAAGGATTTGGGTGCTATCCTTTCCCAAAGATGTCCTCTCCTCTGTCCGCCCAATGCCGTCCTGTTTAGTCAACAGGCGGCTTGTTTACTACGCTGTTGTTTGTTTTTCACAAGGTGGCTAAATATATTAAAACACTTCATTTTGTTAAGTGGTGGCTAAAGTGGCTTTTGGCTCGGGCAGCCACAAAACAACTGTTAAGTGTGCGCTGGCTCCTGCTCTGTGTTCACGCTGTGTCCCCAGTCCAGCCTGTCAAACATTCAACCACACGATTGATTTATTGTTTGATCCGGTGGTCAACAGACGGGGGCTTGTCGGCTGGTCGTGCTGCCCTCCTCGCTTTGCACTGTACGCCACAACACTCGCGCCCACTTTGACTGGTAATACTTCAAATAAGGGCAGATGAAATAGTATTAAAACATTAATCTGCTGCTTAATGCAATATAAAAAAGACCTTTTTTTAAATATGAAAAAACTTCATATATATGGAGATATATAGATAGATGTGGACATTCCATGTATTTTTAATTATAAAGTGGAATATCACACATTCCTAAAATAGTCCAGGTGCAGATGGACAATTGTGATACGGATTGATATTATTTCCTAATATTGTTCCTGCTTGTTTTACTTTGCTACCATAAGGCTGGGAATTTCCCCATCGTGGGACTAATAAATGTATATGTTATCTTATTTTGTCTGATTTTTTAATTTAACTGTCATATGAGCTTAGCATGTGTTCACTAAAAGGCTTGCGTGAAATACGATAAGCCCCAAAAACTGCTCCGGGGCTTTTAGGGGAAAATATAAAGGCTGACTCCCCCCTACACCCCCCTCCTTCTACTGACAGGACCTCATTATTGATACATGTTCTGTATTCTTAGCCAATGGCAAATAAAGGGGAACATGTAAATGGCTGCTGCCAAACCCCCCCCGCATTGTTTTTCATTTACCTTCTGCTTTATTTGCATATTCATCCTCTGCAGGCAATCGGCAGCGATCTTTGCCGTGGGCCTTTCATCTCCACGCCGCCGTCCTGACAGGCAGCTTCTCAGTATCACAACAGTTTAACTAGGATCTGTGGATGAGAGCTGCTGTGGGTTATGCTTCAAAAACTCTTATATTTGATTTCCAGGGGGTGTAATATGTGTGACAGGGATAAAAAAAAAAAAAAAGGAGAGGCTTAATGGGAAAAAAAATATGAGTCAGTGACTGGGTATGTAGACAGATGTTGGATTTCATTAGCGTAGTTTTGTATAGATAGAAATGTATGAATCGAGGCATCGCCCAAAGTGGGAGGCGAGAGGAAGCTTTGAGTGATGGATCATTCTGCTGCGTGTCGGATCTTCAGTCAAATGAGGCAGAGTCGCCTTACCATAGCGCCAAGCTGTAAAGCAGGAGTCTTTTCTGATGCAGATCCCACATGTTGAGCAGTCGGTTGAGCCATTCATCTCTGGGGACCAGGATGCAGCCCGGAGAGAGAGAGAGAGAAGAGCCAACATCAACAAAGACTAAAGGGGCCAACATCCTGCTGCTTTCGGCAAATCCAGCGTCCTCGGTCAGCAGTCATTGGGGCCTTGTATTTGTGTAAGCATGACAAGACATGCAAATAACTTAGTCGGCTGTTTTCCCCGCGTCTTTTGTTTCCTTTGGTTGTTTGCGGTTGCTGTTTTGTCGTCCTCTGTTGAGATGGAGGAACTCGGGGTGAGAGAGTTCCATGAAAAAGGAGGAGGTGGGGGGCCGACTTGCCAACCTTAGGACCTCCCTTAGGTTAATGACCCCCAAACACAATGCTCTGTGATCAGATTAGATAGGACACCCCCCCCCCCACAACACCACACTAATCAGCACAATAAAGGAGCTAAAGCATAGAATTAGCATGGAGTGTTTTCACAGACTAGCATACTTCTGTAATGTGGCTAATTGAAGCCCCTCTCTCTTGCTTTGTTACCACTTCTCTATGACGGCACTAAATCTGTAATTAGCCAATTTAGTAACTTCTCCAGCCTTAGTTAAATGGCAGCATTTATTGCTACAAAGGACCCTGTATGATTATGCAAGCACTGACACAAGCTAGCAGAAGCTAGCAGAAGCTAACAGACAAACCGTCCATCTGGGCACAGTCGGTTCTTTATTCACCTGAGATCAGGAGTCTGTCTCATGAGAGGGTCAGTCAGGGTTTAGAGCTGCGAGGAGAGGAAGTCAGGCTTAATGTTATCTGGAGAAGCAAACTAAGCCCAATCTGCTTTAGATAAGATAAGATTGTATAAGATCCGTGTTGCCCCCGTTGATTGGGACACCTACAGGAAGCGAGGTTGTTAGGCTGCACTATTTCGGGTCAAGAGAGGAGGGAGCGCTAGAGACGGGGCGATCGTCACACAGAGCTGCAAAGTCTTCATTTATCAGCGCCAAACACCTACTCCGACTTTGTTTTGTCTATGATCTGGGTGACCCTGTTTACTCTCATGAGTCACATCTAAAAATGACCCATTTTAATGATTCCCCAAACCGTTGTTTTCCCACAGCAGAAAGCTGGAGAGCAGCGAGAGCTTTTTTTCTGTGTCCATTCTAGCGCTCGATACTAAACAAACCAGCACCTCATCTGTGAAACCAGCGCTTTATTCACTTACCTAAGAAACACGCTCATTATCCGGATAGATCCACAGCGGAGCAGCAGGAGCCATGATGTCGTTATCCGTCATGCTGGATCGGGTCGTGTTGACATTTTGTCACTGTTGTGTTGAGAAGAGTCTGTGTCAAAGGAGAATGTGTGAACCTGTGGATCAGTCTTCATGAAGGAACACAAAAGTGTAATTCAATTTACAGTTTAGAAGAGATGCGTTAAAGATAAGATGGCTATAAGATATAGAACCTCTACATATATATATATATATTATATATATGTATATAAGCACTTCTTCTTTCGTGCGTTTTTTTTTGTATGTTTGCAATTTCTTTATTTATCTTTTTTTTACTAATTTTGGACACTCCTTGCTTTTGTTGGTAGTTTTGGAAAATACGGTAAATCAAAATTTGATGAGGCTGTGAGAAATAAATCAAATCAGAATTTTAAAAAGCAAAGCAAAGAAGTGCCGCCAGTTAATTGGCATTGCGCTCCAACTTAAGGGGTTTCCAGGTAACACAAAAACAGGGAGGTGTCCCCGCCTCTCTGACACTTTGGCACTCATCCTCAGTGACTTGGATATCGGGTGTCTCATTCCTCTGAGGGTCGGAGCCACGTTCAAAGGAGACCCATAGAAAGTGATGATGGGGGGAATAAAAGGGGCCGCCAAGTGGAGGTGGACGTTTATGGCTTTCCTGAAATAAGTTCTCACAGACTTCCCAACCCGCTATTAGCGCAAGAGTGGAAGGTGCTTGTGGTGGAGTTGTGAGTGACACGTTTTCTGTAAAACTGGGAGTAATTTGAGAAGACCCTCTTTATCCCACTCTGTGGCCGGGGTGTTTCTGAGGTTAACCATCTGCAGACCTAAACGTGTGACGGTGTGTGTTACATTGGTGGTGATGGTGAGGAGGAGAATTAAAGACATGATCTTCATCCTCCTTCGCTGATGAAACCTTAGACGTACTTATTTTTGTCAGTGTTGTTAACCACAGGTGCAACAATTGCAATTTTTCTTGGTCGATTCTGATTACCGATTTTTAACAGTCTGAAAAAATCTGAATCTCTCTAAATTGAGCAGCTCAAACTACAGTCCCTCTTTCTTTATGGCGATTTCCAGCTTTATAGATAATCCAACAAAGCAACAAATACAAAGCTAAACAAAGAGTATCCTGCTCTTCCAGTAAAATGTGCTCCACCGTTGCTGCCGTGAACGTATTCGCCACCATCTCTTTGTTTGTTTACTCGCGGTGTTGTCTCAGGAAGCGTGCGGTCTTACTCTGTGGTGATTTTGAACAGCTACACCACCGGCCGCTGGCCTGACGTAGATTCTGCAGTGGTTTCTATTGTTTTTTGCACATTTGTAAACATGAAGGTTTTCATAGCATTGTCTTACAAAAGTAGATTTTGTGTTTCCCCAAAACACAAACAAAGAACTATTTCCATTTTCGGCAGAAAAGCTGCTATCATGCAAGCAGGGCCTTAAGTCGACTAAAGTAAATTCTCCTTTTCAGAGCTGATGTGGAGAAAAACCTTGGGACCTCACATGAGGTCGGATCTTGCTTCAGGCTTGGAAGCGCCCGTTTCTCAGCACTCTAAAAAGCAGATCGATGATATAAGTAAAGTGTGACACACAGTGTGTTTGCAAAGACATGCTTGTGGTTTTATTCAGCCTGTATAATGATTTCCGTTTGTCAGTACAGGGTCAGTCAGTCTAAAAGTTTTACTCGAAGTCTTTGCTGACAGAGACGGATTCAAAATGATTTCTGTTGTATTTTAACCTAAAGTCGCTAATAAGTAGTCATGAAGTAGAAAGTGGAGTTAACACTCCATGCAGTCAAACGTAGCTCGCTTACCCAGAATTCTCTGTGCTAAATAGACCATACAACCTGTCCACGGGGCTCTTGACACCGACGAGTCCAGATACGCCGGCAACTTTACAAAAATAAAAGAAGTTTCGGCACACAGGATGGAAAAAAAATGATCAAAACAGCTCGTTCTGTCGTGTTAGCGTGTTGCTAACAAACTGCCTCGGAGCTTTCAAACACAACTTTATTGACAATTGTAACTAGCAACAACAGGCTGCAGGAGCCGGACGGGTCGTACAGTGTGAGCGCACCAATTGCGAGCTTCCACAGACGCTTCAGTCGTAGAGTTTGAGTTGAAATGAAACGAACATGACTCTAAAGTCAGACGGTTTGAGCCCCGCTTTACGGCTCTGGGATCAGCAGCAATGCTTTTCTTGTTTCGAATCATAGCCCCAAAAATATAACACTCCATGCTTCAATTTCACAACTGAACAGTAAAGACAAAGCCGTGACATTTCACAGGTGGGTGAGAACTCCTTTAAAGTGACTCATCAAAGACGGCCAGTAAAAGCTAGAGGAAGCCAAGCAGCAAATCGCCGATAGAGGAGACGACTGGATGTGTTGGGAGAGTGGAGGTGGTGCTGTTATAACCCACATCAGTCACACGGGCGTCAGCAGAGACGGGGATTTTCACCCAGCCCCTGGGAAAATCACTGAGAGCAGGAGCCTCCAGACCCGGGCTGCTGATGACTCGCTGTAAATTAAAAAAATGCTTCAAATATGGAAATGGTGCCTTTCTTTAGACGGGGTTATTGTTGAACACTCTTTCTCTTCAATACGTCGATTCTGCTCCCTCTGCAAAAGCTCACCCACTATAAAGGTCATTGTTTATGCAGAAAATGCCAGCATTTCCTACATGGTAAGATTTAAGCAGTTTACCAAAGACATTTCCACAATGCTTGTAACTGAAGGTGTATCGCTCATAAAACTCTTCCTCATTGTTGCTACAATTCATACATTATTTCAATATTTAAGTTCAGATCTTAATAATATTGTTTGGCATTATATGATATATTACATTATGTCTCCTCATCCCGGTGCTATAGTAACCACTGCCACCATTACGCTATACTATCGAACACATACATTAACCCAATGATGCATTATTACTGGATTTGATTTAATATTATTTCATCTTATATAATTCAATATATATATAATGCATCGATTCTCAAATTTTCTCTGTTATCATTAGATATACTGATGACCTGTGGGGTTCATTCGAGCTGAGGCGGACTCACGCCCCTCCTGGATTGCTTTTACTCAGTCTCAGTGTTTTAAGCAGACATTTCTTTGCATAGTTTGTAAAAGACGAGCTAAAATTCTGACTAAATACATCCAATTTGTTCGTGTGCTCCTCCAGCAGCCGCCCCCAGCACTCTCATGATAGGAAGACCCCAGAGGAGGCTCCATTTAACCCCAAAGGATTAGAGCTCATGCCTACTTTAGCATCGGTAAAAGGGGAAACGTCTCGGCGCATTGAGTCAATAGAGACTCAGAGCCACTCTTCTGGCCTCCCACACAAATACAAAGAAGAAGAAAAAACTAAACTTCAGCTCTTACTTGAATTGTGCTTGATGCTTACTCAGCAACCGCATGCTTTACCGATCGCCCTTCTGCTGCCTTCACGGTGCTTTACCGCAACCAAAATAATCTACAACACTACAGTCCCACTCATATATCAAAAGCAAGAAAGGTTGACTTGAATACTTGCATATTGATGTTCGGCCTCTAATTGTGTGTGAGGTTTCCCATAAAGACATTGACATATTCTACTAATTGATTTATTTATTGGTGTTTGTCCCCTCTCCTCCCCTCCCCCGTCTTTAATCAAGTCTGAACTGAACTGACTCACCGCTGCTTGGGAAGGTTACATTCCCATTAACCGGCTGAAGTGACTCGAATGTGATTTAGTTTTTCAGCTTAACGTGACAATAATCAGATTTTTTAAATTATATTTCAGATCAAATTTGATTTTCTTTCATATCTGCTAGTAGACTGGAGGCTTGGGAAGAACTTTGCTCTCATGCAAGAAGACTATCATGCTAACGTTTCACGTTCTTACCTGAACATTATCATGAAAAAACGTGAAAATTGTCAAGAGAAAAACGTGAAAATTATCATTTTATGAAGTTAAACTTATCGCTTTACTAAATGAAAATTCACAGACTTGAAAATGATCTATAAGAGTGAAAATGCTCACGTTATAAAGTGATACTGAATATTTTTGTATTTTCTGGCACAAACATTTGATTCATTGGGTTGTATTATGAATGCAGAAATGTTTTGAGACTTAGTAGTGCCAGATCATTAGAGTCAGATACAGGTAATAATAATAATTATGAATGTAAACCGTCAAGATAAATATATCTGGTCGGAGTAAAGAAATCTAAATTGAGTAACGAGACCCGCGATGTGAATGTAGAATATAAATCTGTCAGTTTACCTTCATCAGCTTGTTTTCTTTTTTCTTCCTCATATTTTGTCTCCTCACATGTTTAAATAACATATCAGGAAACGCTGATGTCCGTTTTTGGGCATCAGTGCCCAAAAATCAGCTGAGGGATCCAGAGGTCAGCTGAGAGGTCAGCTGCATCTGGTGCTGTGTCGGAGGGCGGGGCTTGTCTCACAGGGGCCAGTCACAGAGTCCATGATCAGCCTGTTGACTTTAGTTCTCCATTGACATTCCCTCGTGTTTGTCCAGGGCTTCATCATGGCTCCGTTCAAACAAGCAGCAGCAACAGATAAAACACATGCTCACACACATGCACACACACAGACAGACACACACACACATACACACACACACAGATTCAGGGACAGACTTCCGTTTGACTTCATAACAACAGGTGATGGATTCCACTCTATAGAAGTGATATTGTGTTTCCAGGACGGGTCTTGTGAAGATGACATTGGACTTTACATTTTGATTGCATTAACAGCTGTTCATAGTGTGGAATCATATCATTCTCCAGCTGTCAGAATAGCGTGGGTAAATGTTTCAGAGTGTTTTAAGCTGATTCCTAGGTTAACTGGAGTTAAATATCCACACTGGTTGGAATCTTTCATTCAGGAGAGAAATAAAGAATAGGAGTATTTTTCCTTTTTAATTATTATTATGTGTAGTGAGGTGGAGGTACTCTCCATCCGGCAGATCACACCCTCCAGGGGTTCAGTGGGGGGAGCAGTGGGTGGCAGGGTGTGGGGTTTGTAGCAGGAGGCGTTGCAGGGCTCCAGAAAGGGAGTTTGCTATAATCCCAGCATGATCGCCACATGGAGAAGTGAGGCATTGTGGAATGCAGGTGCAAACCCACACCTGCCTCTGTTCCCTCCACCTCTCTTAATTAGAGTTCAGTATCCTCCTAATGAATATTCTCACTCTTGTCGCTCCTGCGTCTCTGTGTGTGCAAATGCATGTGGGTGGGAGACGATGGGCTCAATGGGGAATTATCCAGCGTTCCCTGGAGAAAGCCTCCTCCTCCTCCCCCTTCATCTACAGGAGCACACCTATTTTAGCGTGAGCCGCAGATACTCAGTAGCTCGTTTCGGTTCTCCTCATCTCTCATTACATTTGTCCTCAAGTGTTCTCATTTAGAGAATCTGGAAGATTCAGACTGATACCGAGTTAGCAATAGTTACAGTTCTGTTAGCCCTCTATAAGTAGAGATGGAGTGATGAAGACCCTTTTACACGCCTTTTATTTGTTCTACCTGATCGTAACGGCTTTACATGGGACACCTCTCTCCCTAACCAAAAAAACCCTTTTAGAATTGTTTACATGACCTGTGACCCTTTCTGACCCTTTGTTTAAATGAATCGACGCATTTAATGGGAAACTGCTTTCTGACTTGCGTAGACGATCCACGCTCCTCTTCAGAACTCAACCAGAGAGTTTTCAGAAACAGGGTTTCCGTGCAGCGAACGACTATCAGAACGGCTTTCTGAAGGAACATACGGCATTTTCCTTCTGATTCGGCTTCTTTCTTAAACAATCTCTTCAGAATTAGGCTGTAATCCCACCTAAAGATGCCCCCAGGCTGTTGAAGTGTGTGATATTAAATAGAGGGCGCGCATACCGCCGCAAACAGCACGTTTTAAATAAGGCTGCCGCCCCCCATTGAAAGATATGTTGGCCTGATTTTCTTTTTCTTGAGCTGCTAACTGCTTCTAGCCGCTTTTTAGATTCTCTGGTCATGGGCCAAAATATTCCACCCTCATGGAGTGGAGTGGAGTAACGGCGCGGCGCCTCTGGTAAACCTTCCTTGCATATGAAAGAACGCCGCTGCATGAACGGTCTGTTTCAAAGGAGCTTTTTTCGAAGGGATGTTTCTTTCTTTTAAGTGCGAGCAGGAGATTCTGAGACCTTGTTCCTTCTTGCGGCACAATTCCTTTTTTTGGCACCCCCGGTTTGTGTCAAAATTGATTTGAGGAAGTCCGGACAGAAAAATGAAACTTAACAAAAAAAACAAACAGAAAATATGATTTCTAGGAAATCTCATCTATTTGGAGGTGGTTTGAAGTGTGAATGAAATCAACTTTCCTACTGATGCGTCTCATTCTGAACACTCTGACTGCTGAGATGAGGTTTGAACAGAACTCGCTTGTTTCACTCATTATGCAACACACAAGATAGATCAATTCCAGATTGACAGAAATAAAGCTGAACCTCTGGGCAGAATCCATGTTTCTATTAGAGGAGTGATCTGGAATGCAATGTGTGCTTATGTTACTAAGATGAATAAAACATTCCCCTCAAGTAGGCATCAAAATATTATTCAGATATATTATCCCTTTAACGTCCAGCACCAAGATATGTGTGTTAATTCTTATGGTCACTTATTGATTTAATATCTTAGACACTCTAAATTTACAATAAAACGGCTCATCGTTTCATCAATCAGGTTTTTAAACAGTAAAACCAATCAGACTATTCTAGAAATGTCTTTGATCATGATTTGTACAGAATAATCTTTATATTTTCCATCATCTTCATGCTTTTGGTCACTTAGTTTAGTTGAGAACTAAATTAAATAAAACTTTTTGTTGTATTGGCTGCATGATGATGATGATGATGTATGAAGACATGTTTGCAGGAATATTGAAGGAGGTAAAGAGAGCGAGTTAGTGATACGCTCTAAACATAATAAACATGTCCTATTTTCACCACTTAATCAAAGGCTTGTTTATGAGATAACAACGGTACTCTTTTGATTTAGAGGAATTTTGTAATGTACTGTAAAAATGAAATCTAGTAACCTGAATTAAATTTTGTATTTTTGAGTCAACGTATTCATTTAAGTTGTAAATATTTAATTTAGTTGAGTGTTACCAGTTGAAGTAATTTTTCCAACAATTCTCTTTTTTACAGTGTAATCTGTCCATCCTGGCATCCTTAAAGACTTAAAGACAAAACACGAATGAAGGAAATCTTGTTCATATTTATAGTAACTACCTAAATTAAATTGAAATTAACTAGCCAAAAAATTAAACGTTCTTTTGATTAGATATAAAAGTCACTCTAAAAAAAAAAAGTTTTAATTTTTTTTTAGAGTGTAAGTCAAAGTCAAGAAAAAATGTCATAGATTCTGAAAAATTGTCTCAAGCGATGGGATTCATTTGAATCCCATCCCTGCAGCGTATGATGTCATTGTTATGGCTGCAGACGGTGCCGATAGGAAGTGAAGTACGTTCACGCGCACATCCGATCCGGTCCTGTGTAAATAACAGTGTGTCAGAGATCTGATTGAAAAAACACACGGATCTGAGTCGCCCGCAATTTGAGCAAAAACCTTCTCGTTGTGGAGGTGCAGAGAGAAACGGTTCTTTTCCTGTCACCACATCTGTCAGCGGGTTGGAGCGGATCAGTCGCATCATTGTCAGCTCTGAAGCTGAATGTGACAGAAGTAATAGAAGAGTGTCTCTCCCAGCCCCCCCCCCTCGCTCGAGTGTATCAGCACTCTGTTATGTTCCGGTGTCTGATGGGTAATAATTGGGGCTAAAGGTGCTGAACCCCCATCTGCTTCTGCTGAAGACGATGTCATGGATTCCTCCACACAGACTTAGTCTGTGATATTATTATTTTTTTCTCCCCAGCCTGACAGGCGTCACACAGTTTCTCAGTTTACCTGAGCCTGTCTGTCTGCTTTTGTCATTGTACGACTTGTAAATGTGGAAACACGAGTTCCACACATCTATTTATGCTCCTGCTATCAGTTAACTACAACCACATTCTTCCAATGGTTTCAAACTCACATTCAGACATCAAGTCAAAGATCCAACCCCGACCCTCTCCCTATGATTGCTGGTGCTACCGCCCACATCACATGACCAGCTGACCGTACCCCCTCCATGTTTAAGAAACTCTCCGTCTTTGTTCACTCAGCCACGTTCCCATGGTTACCGGGCCGAATCACCTCAGAGGGCATGGAGAGCCGGCCTCAGAGGGCCTGGCCGGCCTTGCATACGTCCGTGGTTCCTTAATAACCTTTGAATGTAATATAGCATGAAAGCTCCACGGATGACAGACACCAAAGCTCAACTGATCATTCAAACCAGCGTCTTTCAGACCTCCTTCTGCTTTAGATTGCTGTCTGGGGACTGATATCGTTGTCTGCTCTGTGGGGAGAGGAAGAATCGAGAAGGCCAGTTGTGTTTATCGTTCACCCAGTGAGCAGTTGCCAAGCTGTTTTTTTATTTTTTGAGCCAGCCATTCTTTGGTCATTTGAATGGTGCCTCATGGAATATGAAACAGTTCTCACAATGAATATAGAGCACCGCTGGCTGGTCACGTACCACTGGGCTCTCTGAGTCGTGTTGAAACCCACAGCAGTGCGGATTTCTCTGGACCTGGAGCTCCCACTGCCAAAAGACATTCACAGAGACTGAGAACCTGTGTGGGGACCAGACTGTCGCTATCCAGGCCCTGATAGTCGCCCAGAACCGACACTGACGTCTGGAAGGGTGGAATGTAAAAATCTTCCGACCGACCTCCGTCAGCTCAACGACAAAGGGGGTCGCAAATGTATTTGAGAGGGTGTGTGTTTGTCTGTGTGTGTTTGTGATCTTTTCATCATTCCAACCATTGCGAAAGGATATTCAGGGAGGGAGGAAAAGGTGTTCACGACAAATCCCTATCGGTACCTCAGAGTGGTTTGACTCTGACTAATGTTACATCATTTCAACTTTATCAAACATGCAGTGATCACTGAGGCCGTGTTGTGTGGTCAACTCAGAAGAGATGTTACGTTAGCTTACGTTAACGTCAGCCTCATCATGCCCTTTTATTCTGAAAATCCAGATCTACTGATGGTCAGAGACTTTCACAGAGGTGTAGCTCCCCTTCAGTTACTTCATTCATTATTGAATAAAACGGGATGATGGTGGTTCTGATCCGCTTTTGTTGTTGTGATATTTATCTTTATAAATCAGCATCTTCGCTTTCTAATTTGTCCACGGCTCAAACGTTTTTGTAGAGTTCATTATTTCTTCTTTCCCACTTCATTCTTTGAGAGTTTACATTAAAAAGAAACTCTCTGCTGTGATCTGGATCATTAAAGTCGGCATCGAGCACGTGAGTAGCACCGCCGGTGACACACTCACCAGGGATTATTCCCAAAGACCGTTTACATGCAGCGGTTGTCTTTCCCAACGTCATTCTGAAAGAATCGATTCTACCCCCCTGCAAAGGAATGAAATCTCAAACGGAGAGGTTTGTTTACAAGCTGCACTTTCTTCTTTCTTCTAAGGATTTTACATGGAATAAGGGGTCCATGAAAAGCCAACTTGTGTTGAGATTCCACAGACGTTCCATGTCGGGACATATGTAGGAAGTTGATGTTTTATTATTTGGAGATTTTTAAGAAAGTGTATTTTTCTTGTTTTAGTAAAAATATTCAGCTCGGAATGATTTTCTAGCCTCGTATCTTAAATGCCAGCAGTTATATGTGTCGCACACACATCGATCATCAGGTGGAGTGGAGCATTCTGGGAACATTTTCGACTTTCAGAAAACATTTTTCTTCATATCCTTGACAACAACTTATTCTTCATTTATGTGGTGGGTTTGGTTTCCAGAGCAGATCCCAAAAACAATTTAGTATTTTTCCACAAGTAGTGAGGCTGTGATTTTTGCTGTTGACTAACTTTGTTTGTTTGTATTTTACCTTGTTTTTGTTTTTGTTTTAGGGAGTTATGTTGAAGTTCAACCCTCAACTTAACCTTCTTTTAAGTTGAATATCAGCTCATTATTGGTGCAGGACAGCAGACACTCAAATATATGCATAAATCAAAAACTAAACAATCACTAATCATTAAACTTGATCATTATCAAACCTCCCATCTTATAGAGAGGTTCGTGGTATTTTGTGAGTTATTGATTTTTTAAAAACATCTTATTTATCCTTTTATTTTTATGTAGCAGACAAGAATTGTATTTAACAGGGACATTTTAAATTTGGTTTTTCTTCAAGGAAATGCACTCGGGGCAGTTGATCCTGAATAATTCATGCTTTTTCACATTTTGGTATGCAGGAAAAAAGAGCAGAAACTCACATTAATCATGAGCCAAATCTCTTGACTATGTTTTATGCCAGCCACCTTTTGGAGGAAACTCCAGCAAAACACTTTAGAAACGACATGTGAGCAAATATAGAAATTCACTCGGACACTTTAACTACATTTTGGCCCTCTTTGTAAAATACAGAGCCAACATTCTAAATGTCATAACTACAACATGACGCAGATGAAACCGTGGGGGTATTCGTGCTAAGAGTTTGAGGAGGATCAATCTTCAACACTCTTCTTCTTCTAAATCTTTATTCTCCAACTGACCGTCATCTTTACTGCCAATTTAGAGAATTCAGAAAACCGCTTCTGCGTCAACTGCAGCACCGAAACGTCTGGTAAGATCCAGGATCCCGCGGTTTTCTGACCCCTCAAAATATTTAACTAACTTCCTGTCTACAGCGCTCATCTAAAAAAAAGACAATGCTAAATTTGTTTCGAGACAAATCCTTTAAATATATCTGAATAGAGTTGACCGTAAAAATGTTTTCCTATAAACAAACAGTAAACAACCGGCAGCAGATTATTTACTTACTGTAAAATTAACATTATCTTACTTTCACTTAAATTCACTGGTTTGTACTGTTAATGAAAAATACAGTATGAACTTGCTTTTTAATTACTTTCCCCTTTTTTAAAAAAAAACCGTGACATATATACTTCCTGTAATTATTAATATTTAACTGACTGTTTATTACAATCACAGTATTTTACGGTTAACTTTTTTACAGACTAGTTTTAGTTTTAGCATACATTGTAATACATACATTATAGCTGTGTTTAAAAAATAAATAAAATAAAGGTGTAATACTGGCTGGACTCTATTTATAATTAGTTATAGCGTAGTATTTGTTCATTTGTTGTTTAATCACGTTGCTCCGTTCTCTCACCTAAGGTGAACAAACTTCAAACTTGTTAGGTTAATTGCATTAGGTTTGGACGAACTCACAAACTCCAAAATGAGAGAATGGCCTCCGGTGGCTTTGAACCCAGAACCATCAAATCAATGTTTTAGACTTAATGGTGGTCCTTCTTCATCATGTGTTGTCACACTAATCTGATAGACGTTTAAATGTACATCAAACTCAGTTTCACATTAGGATTATTTTCTTGCAGCAGTTTCACATGGAAATTTGCGAGATTGTCTTGTTAGTTTGTGCATGACTGAACAAGCTGGTAGTTTTAGGCACCTCTGCAGGTGTGTCTTTGGCTTAGCGGTAGCCGTGCTAAAATTGGCTGAGCGACTGTAATTACTAATTTAGCTAAAGTGCAGGGAAAACAAACAGAGCAGGAAAGCTGGAACGATCACACGATTGCTCCCTCCAGCTGCCTCCAGCTCTAATCTGCTCAGCTAATTCTCCTCAAACTCATTGATTCCATGCAGGCGATTGAAATTCAATGCATCTCAGATGAGATGGGGAGAAAAAGACGACCTACCTGAGCACTCACATGGATTGGCAAGCAGATGCTCAGTCAAAGTGACGGGTGATAAGTGCTTTGGCAAGCTTTAAGTCAAATCTCTATACATTTCTGGCGGCATGTATGCGGCCGTGCTCATCTCATCTAGACTATTTTTCTCCCAGCGTTTTTTCACACCATCAGCTCTCCTGGTCTGATAAACACCCGCGACCTTTACCTTCAGATGCAGCGTTCTGCTTATTTAAGTGGCCACTTCACAACTGTGTACTTCACAAGGCGGTGCATTGAGGAAATGAATAAGCAACTCCTCTGCCTCCGGTACTTCATCAGAGCTGCCCTAACTGACCCCAGATGGAAATTTTGTGGTGAAATAATTACATGCTTTTTCAGGAAATAATATAAATCCAGTTAAAGGCACCTGCCTTTAGAAATTATATTATATAATAGAGGCTTATTAAACGAGCCTTACACTGACCATGATCCATGAAATATTTTTAAGTCATCGCGTTAACACGAAGGGTCTGCGGCGGCGGCGGCGGCAACATCCCAAACTTTCCGTTGATGTATAATCGGAACACTGAGTTTTTTTCCTCACGTATCAGATGATAACGATATAAACTTAATTCATCACTTAGTCATACAGGTAAAAGTTTTACTCTGTACAACGTCAGGACACAGATTCTCTACATTGGACAGAGCTTTTTTTTACCCTCTCAGAAACAAACCGCCTTTATTTCTCTTTACTCTCAGGGCTACTGCGGTCCTTTATTACATGTTTACTGCTCGTTTGTTCTCTATACAGTAGGTTTCGCTCCCTGCCTCGGGTCTATCTGGGCAGCTTGCTGCGTTTTATCGTAATTGCTGCATCCTCTTTATGGGAATGCAGAGCACCTGCCAAAGTTTACACCTCTCGTGGAACAGTGGACAGTTAAGATAACACTTTCTCTGGAAAAAGAAACACATTTAAAGAATGCACTTTTATTTACCGGCACCTTGCCTTTAATCTTCGAAGTGTAAAGCCCTGCAGCTTTTACGTACTCAACCGGCCACACATCCAATAAACAATGCTCTCCTCATTCTCTGCGGCCGTTACTTTTACTTTCATGTGCTGGTCCTCCGTAGAGGCTATCGTGAAGCGTTCCAGGTAACACTGTCTCACTGTGTTTACCTCACCTGATGCGGCGCCGCGTTTAGTTTGATGCGTGTGGTAACACGGAGTCCAGGGGAGAATCTCTGAGCGCTCTCTTAGTTCCGCCCCGCAGCTGTCTGCAGGTCAGAGGTCAGCTTGCGTAAAGTTCCGAGCCACAGAGAGAGCTTAAGCCAAACGTTTCATATCAAGGCATCAGCTCAGCTGTTGGAATTTGCCGCAGCATCTCTTCATTCCCCCCACGAATTGGCCTCGGCCTTCATTTCCTCTCTGCTTTATCTTCCTGTATGCGTTTTTTTTTTAAATTTAGATTTTTTTAATCCGTTTGGATCAGGAGCAGTCTCTTGTGAGGGGTTTCTCCACTCACAAGTACAATAACACATCCCTCCAATATGGACGACCCAACATCTGAAAGTGATGGCAATCAGTTAATTGCCATCTTAAGTGCAGTGGTAGTGCATTAGTGATGGTTTGCGATCATAACCAAAGAGCTGTGGATCAGAGTGGTTAAGCCTATTGTCTCTGAGGACAAAGCAGGTTTGGAGCCGGCATTGGTGACTATTCTAACTCTTTTCACCTCTGATCCCAAAGTTAAATTTTCCCGAACCGTCGATCTAATCCCCCTTTTCCTAGTCTGGCTGTCAATCATTCTTTCGCTGGACACTCACCGTTGCATAGCATCATTAGCTGAGGCTCAGGCTTTTGCTCTCTTTAGCCCCCTTTGCAGCCCCTGTTGCTCTTTTTGAGCATTAAGTCTTTAGCTGCTGGACTGGAAAACTCTAATGCACGCATCTTAAGGGGTCCTTAATCCCTTTGAGCAACACCCATTGAACACGATGATGAGCCTTTGCATGGGTCCCACTCAATGGTGTCGCATTATTGAATGAAATCCATTATATTGATGTTTTGTTTTTTTTAACATATTTCAAATTGGACCTCCATTGGAAAGCCATTTTCTTCTTTCTTATCTATTATAATGGCAGAAATACCATTCCTTTACTATTTCATCTGTGAGGCATTTAGCGTAAACGCATGAATAGAACGTACGGAGGGAGACGCGACTCAAAACATTTGTTTTAAACATTTCTGGGGGACAATATCAATCATCACAATAAAACCGACAACGTATCGGATTGAGTGATACCAACCGAAATGCAACCTGGCTGACTTTAATAATATTAAAAGCACTAAAATGGCATATGGCCTTTCCAAAATAAAGGTCATAGCAGTGTTAGCGTCATTGAAGCAAGGCCTGGACAATTAATTAGATCAGTATATAGACAGACAGACAGACCGCTAAATACTTTGTGAGATTGGAAATTTAATTGGAAAAGAAAATTAACCTCTGTCTTATAACCGATCGCTCTTATGACCGCATGAAGAGCGGCATGGATGGAGGCTCGCTCAAAATAAGATCCAGCATATAGAATAAATAACGCATGGTCCATCATTTTGGCACCTTCTGGATCCAATGAAGGTGACGCTGAAAAAAAAAAAGGTTTCCGATGGAAACTTGCTGACATCACAGATGTCAGTGTCCAAATTTACCGAAACAAGTTAGATTAGTTTGAATAAATCAGAGTAATCACACTACCAACTATGAAGAGTGCAGAAAGAGGGAACTTGTTAAGCAGCTGTCGCTGACGGCGACAGCAAATAAGGCCATTGTACTGTAACATTATTACAACATGAGGGGTTTGGCTGTAGTAGATACTGTGGAACTTAGTCGGTTTAAAAGTCACGTTAAAACCCTCGTGAAAAGACGTTCTGGGCATGAAAAGACGTTTTGGGCAGACACAAAAGTCATAAATAAATGCATAGAAATAAAACGAGATGTGAGTAAATGTTAACTAATCCTTGTTGAGGTAAAAGTTTGAGTTGATTGTCATTATCTTTAGACCTGATTTAAAGTTACTGCGTATACATAGGTCATCTATTTAAACCATTTTTTTGTTTGCACACACAGATATCAAGAGCCATAAGTTATTGCCAGATAAATTAAAGAAAATATCAACTGAGCGGCCAACACTGCTGAAGACCGGTACTTTATGAGGCGGGACAAACTGATCTCTCAGAGGTTATTGATACTAAATAGAAATTGGATTAAACATCTAGACATGGAGGTTGTTTGGGGACGATTAGTGCTGCAGCCAGGCGTGGTGTGATTCTCCACACGGCTGTTTAATGTGCAATTAAGCCACTGAGAACCTGAAAATTCACGTTCGCTTCCTCCCACAGAGTGTTTTTGGAGCGTGTTGCTATCCAAATGAGTGGAAACGAAAATTGCATGAAAGAAAAGACAAAAGCGCCTCAGCATTTAGAGCAGAATTCACTTATTAGATTTAGGGACACTCTTAAGTGGTGCTCGTAAAAGTTCCAAGGACACTTTACTCTTCCTTCTTGTAAAATCTGTGGAGTCTTTTACATTCATTGCAACAGATTTCTGTTTCGCCAAAAGCTATTATTCAAATACTGTTTTTGGAGCCCCAGTAGTTTCGTGAAGTGGCGAGCATGACGGCACATTTTTCAGCTGTTGATCTGTTAAAGATGATTGTGGATCACATGTTTGAGGAAAAGAAAATCTGTTTTATGTTTCAGAATGGGATATTTTGTTTACTTTGTTACTTGAGTCAAAGAGTAGATTTTTTTGTGTATATTTTGAATTAAAGATAATAGGGAGAGACAATAAATACTTTTTATGCATCTGATTTTACTAAAAGCCAATAATTCTGGTGGGTTCTGTTGGATTCACCATCCTTGTTCCTCTTCAGTCTCATTGTGAGCCAAGAGTTAAACCACGAAAACTCAGTAGATGGAATGTTCAGAGTGAATCTGGGATCGTTCCGACTCACCATGGTGCTCGTCTGCATTTAAATACTCTCTCAATTATTACTGTAACTTAAATATCAGGATTTTATCTGAGAAAATGTTCATGAGAGAGAGTACGGTCTCGTAAAGGAGACGATGCTCCTCTTACTCTACTCATTGTAATTATTCACTTCAGGGTCAGCGGCACAGCTCCACTAATTGTAAGGAGAAGATTACATATTAATAAAATATCATCCTCTGTCCATATTTCTCATTCTTTTATTTTTCTCTCTCTCTATCTCTCTATCTCTGTCTCTCTGTCTCTCTCTCTCTCTCTCTCTCTCTCTCTCTCTCTCTCTCTCTCTCTCTCTCTCTCTCTCTCTCTCTCTCTCTTCTCTCTCTCTCTCTCTCTCTCTCTCTCTCTCTCTCTCTCTCTGTCTCTCTCTCTCTCTCTCTGAAATGTGAAATACATTGCCTCCTGTTTCCGTCCTTCCACCAGTTGACCTAATCTTTGTTATTTATCACATGTTACTCATGTGATAAATAACACGAGTAATTGTTATTTACGATGACCTAATGTCGTGAAGGTTATCCTCACATTTGACCCACCCCTGAGGGAGCAGTGGGCGGAGCCTGTGATGCGCCCGGGGGATTATGTTAGAACTTTGTGTTATTTCTTTGGTTGCATCTTATTCAAATGTTGTTGTTTTTCTAAATTTCATAAACCTTTGGTGTACGTTGTGTTTAACGTCAGAGAAATGGATTCAGCCCCAACATATGGAAAACGCAGATTTGCGTGCATTACTCTTGCCGATACTTCTTCTCTGGTCTGCGCCGCCGGGAATCCGCTGACTCGGCATTCTGACCATATGCTTTCTGCAATTATTTTCTGATGAGCGATGCATTCGTACTGGCGTGACAAATCGGACCCATCCTCGTGGCAATCATGTATCCACTTACTTGAAGAACAGGCACACATGAAGAGGATGGTTTGCATTCAAGTCTGGCATGATTGCAAAAAGAACATAAAAAAAAAAGACAATAGTTCTGATGCACTCTTCTTCTGTTCCAGCTGCTTCACAGCACTGAGTGATTTTGTATATAGTATTAGTGTTCCCTTTGAAGTCAGCTGAAATTGATTTGTCTTCTGGTTACAGCTGTTCCTTCTGCCCAAGGGGAAAATAATATAAAAACCATTAAACACGGGGTGCAAACCCAAATGCAAACGGTGCAACTAATCACATGGATTTTGTAACCATGGTGCAGAGAGAGTGACAGCAGGAACACACTGTTGGACCCTCTTGATGTCTAATGTTTTTGGATTATGATTTGACACTGGAGGGGGGCTTGTTTATGGATGTGTGTGTGTGTGTGTGTGCGTGTGCGTGTGTGTGGTCAAACTGTGAAGTAGTTACGTGGAAACTTATGGAAAAAAAAAAAAAAAAAGCAACCTGAGTTGTCACCAAATGTAAGTTGGACATTTAGATCTGAGAACTTTAAGCAAACACTCCTGATAACTGGAGATCAACCTCGGTGGTCCTCTCTTCTTCTGCTTCACTGAAGCTGCTTTGGAGGAGTTGTGAGCATGAACTCACTCTTTCTCACAGCCCACCACAACACCTCCTGGATTGTGACTAGACCATTTTTATTCCTTCTGAGCCACTCAGCGGTAGACTTACTCTCACTCTCTTTCTCTCTCTCTCTCTCTCTTCTGCAGCATGACCTAGTTAGCTTGAGCTTCAACTCACACATGCCGACACACAGGAGGTATAATGTTCACCTTTTGGAATGCTGGGTTTGGTTTATGAGAGACCCTTGGCTTCTGAACAATTCATCTTTCAGCATATCCACCTCTAGAATGTTCTCCACAATCTCTGAGGGTCGTCAGGGTGTCCTGTGGATGGATGTTGGATGACTTTGGAATGGTGGAACCATGACATCTGGTTTTACTGAAGGTTCAGAGGCCTGTAAGTCCTCGGCTGTTGTTTTTGGATCTTTTCTGACGTCCTGAATGCACCTTTGTCATTCCTGGCTTCCTTGGTTGGTCACTTCTGGGTGTTTCTTAGCTGCTGGGTGTCATACACTGTCCTCCTCTGAGCATCATCTGTTTTTCCCGGCCCGCTGTAGTGATGAACATGCTGGGTCATACTTCCTGTTGAAAGCCACTAAACAATGGATTTACTGATCCGATTTGCTGGAGTGAACATCCTTCCCTCGTCTTCCTGAACAAATAACTCTCATTTTGTGTTCTACTGGACCTTCTCCCGTCTCAATTGGCAGCCCATTTCCTGGCTGCACACACTGCTGTTTCCTGTTGAGTCAGAGTGAAGTGTGGAGTGTTTCTGTTGGCCCGACAGTGGAGGGATCTGAAGGAAGCTACACGCTACCGGTTCTGAGATTTTAAACCAGTAAATCAAATCAAGGCTGACATCAATTCAATTGCTTTAGGACGACACGCAGACACACGCCCACGATGAATGTCTACTCTCCGATTGCTCCGCCCTGCAGCTTTTATTTGTGTCAGTGTCTGACCTTAAGTGGCCACAACCTTTTTACAACTCCAGCTCACACACTTTTATTTACATGTACCAAATAATCCATTTCATGCCCAGTGGAATGCATGTTCTCTCCACTGCACCTGACACTAACCTTAATTCTTCTAACTAATCGAATGATTCTTTTTTTCCAATAGTCGATTTTAGCTGTAAACACCCGCGTAGATCTTTTGTCGGACGTGACGCAAAAAAAAGCCTCAGAATCCCAGGGATGGTTTTTGTTTACCGATCAGAACCTTCACTTAAAAGTAACCATAAGATTAGACTTTATTAAAAGGGTAATTATAGTGATACAGCAGCCAAGCCAAATGAAAACCTGAGATTGAATATGTGTGAAAGAAGAATACTAAAACGATAAATTGAAATGTAAGTGCAGGAGAGCCAACAGAATGTCTTTGTGTATATATGGTGATAAATAGGAATGTTCCTGAAGACTGCTCCCATTGGGTCTGATTTACTTAAATAGCTAGTAGTAACTGTAATGTCAAATGTTTAACATTGTTGCTAACTAGCCTTTAGCATCTGCACTATAACCAAGCCTTTGTAGTGGGATAATAACTTCTCTGTTTAACTAAAAGGTTCACACTTTAGATGAACCTTGATTTGTTTGGGATAAAGTTTCCCTTACATCATGACCCGGAGCGTTAGCGGTGCGACGTGTTGTGTTGCAGTCCTACTTACCTGCAACACGTGTTTGGAGTCCGATGTGTTAGTTATTGCTGCTGAATTACAGCATCTTACTGTAGTGTTTGAGATCCGATTGGGCTTTCCCTTCTCCACCTAAATGTTTACTGAGCCTTTTCTCCGGCGAGCATTTTCAGCTTGGTATTTATTAGATTATCCACATTTCAATGAGTACAGTGAAATCAATAAAATGTAACCTTCTGCACAGACTTTTAAAACAACAGTTTGATAAATATTTGATTCAATTTCTCCTGACTATAATAAAACAGTAGGCTTGGCCGTCTTGTGTGTTGGGGAGTGTTACTGGGGCGGTCCAGATGGGTAGGGTTCTATCTGCGGTTAGCGGGCTCAGAGGCATGCAGCCTAAACAGATGCTGCACTTTAACTGGGACTTCTGACATTAACAGCGGTTAGTCCGTTCCTGTGAGGCCTCCCTTTACAGCTGCACCGAGGCTATTTCCTCTTTTAATTGGGATGGGAGAGATCATAGATTACATTAGTCGAGCTGGAGGCACTGCGGGACAATGGGCTCCCACGATGGGACCCCTCCCTTTTTCCTGCTACGTTGGACGTCTAACTTGACAGTAACCTCCTTGCTGCTTCAGCCTTCTGCATCGAGTACTGGTCCACACAGACAAACCCAACCATTATCGTTCCGCATGTGAGGGTTTTACAAGGACATTTAGTCAATTAGTTCCTTATGTGTATATATGCTGGAACGGAGGGCATGTGTTCATGCTAGACTTTGAAGAGAGAATACATCGTACATTAGTTTCTTTCCTCAAAGCCAGTATACCTTCGGTCTAGACTGGGTGGCTGAAACCGATACCTGCTGTCTGGCCAGCAGTGACATTTTATATATTTGCCGAAGACAATCCCTGTATTTATGTTTGAGTTAAATATGCCCAGGAGACACCAGCGGAGGATTACATATCTGCAACTGGAGTGCTAGAAAAGATTGACGTACGGCTGTTAACTCGATTCAAACTTGATTAGACCAAATTGAAGAATGAATGTGCTGCCCCTTTTGAGAAAGGAGGCGGGAGGACGGACAAAGAGAGGTATTGACAGGGTATCTCTGCTCCCCGAACAGGCTGCAGAGCTCAAAGAGTGGGTTATATACCTCAAAGGCTTCAGGGAAGTGGGTCATATTTTATAACTAGAACAGAAAGTTAAAGTGGTTACTCTCTGGTAGGTTTAAAAAAATCAGGATATCCAATCCTGCCACTCCAAAGCGCACACGCACACATGTACCCCATCTATAGGCCAATTTAGGATCAAGGTTTAAGCCTTATATGGATGCACAGGATGGATTAAAGGGTCCCTTTTGGAGATCCCACGGGTCCAGATGAAATAGACTTGTTGGGGGCATTTTAGCCTGAAAGAGGAAATACATCCTACATTAGTTTCTTTCCACAAAGCCATTATACCATCGGTATAGACTGGGTGGCTGAAAATGTCTATGGAAATGATTGAGAAGAAAAAGGTAAAGTGAGGTAAAAAGTAAAAGCCCTCTCCGTCCATTTATCACAATCTATGCAATGACCTTTGAGACCATTGCTGAGTGGACTGTCGTATCTGCTGTATTTTATTCATCAGGTATATCGACAACGTCTGTCTCTTTTTGCTGTTTGACTGATTACTGTCTTGTTGTGAATGTATTGATGCTAAAGTAAAAGTTGTTTGGAAGCTAGAATGTATTTTTTGTAAGTAGATGCAATATAAATGAGCCCAACAGACAGCAATTATATTTTTGGTCAATCCCCTCATTTAAAAGTTGTTTATACATTTTTGTTGAGGCAAAAATGCCCCAAATGGGAACCAGAGTTTGATCTTTTGAAAATGTCACTTGTCACAGTAATACACCTAGTGTTGCAACCTGGACACATCATCAGTTATGCACCCGGGATTCTCAGTGGTTTTGGGTCTTGTCATCAGACTCCCTCACCTGTGCAACCTAGCCAGGGTCGATCAGGCCCTGAGCTTGTGTCCAGGTAGCATACTTTGCCACGTGTCATCCCTCTTCAACCAGAGCAGTTGGGAAGACCTCTCAGCAGTTACGTGGATGTTCCTGATGGCACTTCAACAGGCTCACAACTGCCCTTCCAATGCCGCCTGTGACAGTTGTCTATCAGACCAATGTACATTGCCATTTTCCACAAATGAGCCTCCTCCAAGTGGTCTTCCCAAGGGACATTTAGCTCCATGAAGACCATCAAGACGACTTGCTTGGACTCCCTTGACATCAGGACTATGTCAAGCCTGAGGTGGCTGCTATGATGTCCGGGAACCTCAGCTGTCTATCTAAAGCTACCAGTCTCTTGTGGATACACAGTTTTCCTGCGCAGTTGGTACCGGCTAAGGCCTGAAAAAACCTGATCAGGATGCCACTGGTACCTTCCCTCTCTCATGCTCTTCAGGCAGTTGCTTAGGATATGGTCCAGCGTACCCCTCTGCTGGCAGAGGTGGGCGAGTCAGCGGAGCCCCAGCTGTACAGATTAGCGGTTAGCTCGGGTGTACCCATCCTTGCCCTGCAAACTGGAAAAACACAGTTCTTATTCAAACTCTTTATTTAATCTTACTTTTTCAGGCTAATGGCCATGACTATTCAGGACAACGACCAAAACACTGGTTGAAGTTTCACTCTTTTTTTTCTTTTCTTTTTTGACTCGGGACCGGTACTAGCTGTACACTGTCTTGGGTCTCAGTATGGGTATCTGTGTCTCTCTCTAAGGGTTCTAGTACAACTAACCACCAACAAGTATTTGTCACAGTCCAACTGATTTGTCTCTTTGCTCCCACAGCATCTTTTTCTGTAGTGCCTGCAATACGGCAGGCCTGTATTCTGTTTTAGCAGTCCTGCTTCTTCCTGCTTCAGATCTCATTAAAGATGGAAGTGAAGATTAAACCGCATCATCTTTTGCACACTTCGGCAGGAGACATCCACATCCTTTTTACGACTCACAAATAAGATTGAACAGAGCGTTCATGCTGTGACTCCAGTAATGCTTGTTTGCCACACAAGTGAAGAGGTTATTTGAAGCTGACGGATGGTCTGGACACCGATAACAAGGACTTAACTACTGTGAATTTAGCAGATTTGGCAGAAAAGAACGTGGTTTGAATCGTAGTTTGTTTATAAGCTTTTGGTGGGAATAATAATAATGTAGTTTTTGACATCTGCTACCTCCAAGTTTTCAGATTGTACTTTTGTCAATACAATTCAAATATGGTAAATATTCTTTCCTGTTTTCGTGTGGATGTGTCGGACAGTGTTTCGTGGTGTGGGTCTGAATCTGAGTTCCTTCATTATTTCTGTATTCCAGAAGGACAGATAAGCCAATTAAATGCTCTGGAGGTTTGAAACTGTAGTTCTGCTTCATAAAGGATGAACACTGCCAGAGCTATCACTGGTCTGTCACTGGTGGTTCCTCAGTCATTAGAACTTACATTAACAATCACGCTCTGTCTTCTTTGAAGTGGAGCCTTAATCCAGTGTCACATTCTTTCAGTCTAATCAGGGAGAAAGCTCAAAGAAACTAATCTGATGCCGAATCTGAATTTAACGGTGTGACGGTTGTTATGCTGTAAAGAGAGGCCTCTGTCTTGCCGTTTAATTAAAGATAAGAAGAATGCGGATCTGCTTTTCCATAATCTTATCAGTTTATTATTTTGTATATTACATTTTTTAACCAAGTTCTTAATGTATGTGTGGACTGTGGCCAAGGAGAAAGAGCTGTCGTCCACGTCTCAGAAGATTTGGGTTTGGATCCCAGTCCCCTGCTGTCTACAAGTCAAAGGGTCCGTGAGCGAGATACTGAACCCCATCTGCTCCCGAGGTGCCAGACAGGGTTCCCTGCTGCTCCTCAGGGGTTGGTCAAATACGGAGAACAAATATCGCTATGTTGTACAAATTGTATATTTGTATGTGACAACTAGAAGAGGCCCTTAGAGAGCACACACCTCCAACAACGCACAACGGTAGCAAAGGTTTAGGAAAACTTCCTGCAGATTCCTCCTTTAATGTCAGAGTTATTGCCAGCCTCTTAATCTACCGACAACTCAAGCAAACTCTCTGAGTATATCTCAGATACTCTATAGCCGCTTGTCTCCTACGCCGTCCACTTCAGCGTCTCTGTTCAGCCCACTTGGCCCCTAGTTTCACCAGGAACATCATAGGAATCAAAGGAACAAAGGCAGCTCTATCTGAGTGCTCTTCATGCGAATCCATCCTGTAATTTTCCCATAATCCTACTCACAAACAAACAACACATACAAAAAACAAATGTACGAATGAAAACTAACCTCCTTACATTTTCTATGTACAACGGGAAATCGACGAGCGCCACTTTTATCTTTGATCTGGTCATCTTCACTTTTTTTTTGTCACATTTATAACGGGTGACAAACATAACGGAGACAAATGGAAACCCACTGATGGACACCATTCCAGTCAGTCAGCCTACCTGTGCAGCTGTCCCTTCTGCTTAGGTCATTCATTCATCTCACCCTCCTAACAGGATTGCATTCTAATCATGTGCGCTTTTAGCCCTCTGTGTCTCCAGCTTTTTTCTCCACCCACAATGCAGTCACATTTACTATTTGGTGATATATAGACGGAAGCCCCTTCACTTGACAACATGACAGCTGTGTGGTCGAGGTAACCTTGGAACACAGATAGATCCACACCTCTATTAGAGGTCACAGACATTTCCATTCTTCTTTCCATTCAAAAGATTCCTCAAACAAACATTTCACAATTAGATTGTATTTGTCAAACATGGGGCCGACTTACCCGTGAGATATTTCAAGCCATTTTTCATGTTTACCTCTTGTCCCATGAGCAGGTAAACATACAAATGGCGAACCCAGGAGTGCTTTGTGTTGTGTGCCGGGAGTTGGTACTCATACCCTCCTATTGGTTGGTGACAGCAAAGACCAGTGGAGGTTAATTCTGGAGAAAGGATATGTCACAGTGCTATGGCGAGCAATGCATTTCAAATGATGTGTCCTTGGGATGCAAGGTGACTGCTGAGTTCTCCTGCTCCTCTAGCGGGTAAAAGCCTTGTAACTGCAGGGATTATCGAGAAGGCCTGTCAACAAAAGGTCCTGTCGACCTGTGCAGAAGGTCTGCTTGCCCTCTGACATTATTGTTGGGACAAAATTTCCAAAGATAACTTCCTTGTGGTGCTTCAGTTTATTAAGACTGCCACAGCAAAAGCTTTTGTGCTCCATATAATATCATCTGGAACAGTAATTCTGAGCACGGCTGGCTGATTTAGGGACAAACAAGACAGAGGAGATTGTAGTGGCTCAGTAACTACAATCATAATGGTTCCTGGATATCATTATTCTGGCAATATTGCCTTTATGTTCCTGATGTGTTTCACAAGCCACCAGGCAGTTTCCAGAGTACATGCCCCTCATGTCTCCTTGTTCCTTTCACTAGCTATCCTGAAGCTGGTTTTACCTGCCTGTGAAATGTCAATGCTTTTTTTCCTCCTTTTTTTTTTTATCACCCTGGATTAAAAAGAGTATGTGTGTGTTCCATTGGATCACAAAATGATGTCTTCTAAGCTTTTTTTCTACCTTGTAATACTGGGCACAGCATTTTCTATTCTTTGGGGATTTTCTCCTGAGAAAAACAGCAGTCTTAATCCTCTGCTTCTGTCACTTTCTCTCCCTCCCTATCATTACATACAAATCTTTTGCTCCTCTCACCTTTATTTTATCACATCTGTTTGAGTTCATGCACAACTCCTCGGTTTTTTCATGCCCAACTGCAACAGTTTTTTTCTGTCAGTCTTGTTGTTGTCAGGGGATTTATTTACTTCACAGTGCAATTGCCAACTTCTGGAAATGTACAGTCAAAGTAATTGACGTTGAGTTGAGTTAGTGCTGGCTTAATCGTTGAGATTTCCATGAATTAGACAAAGTGCCAGGAAAATAAAATAAAAAGAATAGTGACTTCAATAAGTTTTTTTTGTAAAATTCAGCTCTGCTGTCAGCCTCTCAGTGGGTCTCAGTGGGTCTCAGTATGTGTGCCGGGAAGAAGAAACGTCAAAAGCCAAATCATTTCACTTCTGAGAGGCCTCCAGAAGTGACTGGCCCCTCACAGTGTAACCACTGTGATACGTTTCTTTGGTATTTGATTGGTATTTCTGAGCTGCCGAAATGAAACCGCTCTCACTTTACTGCCCCCACTTCCCATCGTAGAAGCTCTTACAAAGGAAACCTGAGGCCGGGCGTACGCGGTACATTTTGAGCCCGATTCGAGCCCGATAATGGGCCTCTGGACCGTCTGGCGGAATGTCGGTTTCTGACCGGCTTTGTTTGTCATTGTAGTGTACGGGGCCAGAAGAGCCAATAAGCAGGTCCTAGACAGCTGTCGGACAATAGGACGGTCTGAGAAGGGGCTACTGAGCGTTTGAGTTGCCATGGCGACCCGACACATGGTGTGGATGGTAAATAATAAGTAGTTATATAGTAGAAAATGCAGTTTGCGGTAGCAACTGAACAGCAAGGAATAAGAAAGGTTCACAGAAATGTTCACATCTGTCAGAGCGGCGCTAGCTATCAAGTTAAACTCTATACAGGCTAATGTCGCTCGCTTACCTCCAACTCAATCACTCGCAAACTCTCTGCCAAATAGTCCAGCCATACTGTCCACGGCGTTGTAGACAACTATGAGCCCAGATACACCGGCAACTGTTTTTAAACAGGTTTTGGCACAATGTTGCTCTTGTTAGCATGTGGCGAGCAAACAAACGCTATTCTGGCTTGGAGTTATCAAACAAAACTTTATTTACAATTGTCAACAGCTACAATGGACTGCAGGAGCCGGACTGGTCGTACATTGTGAGCGCAGCAATCTTGAGCCTCCGTAAACGTTTGATTTGTACAGAGAGAGGGTTCCAGCGCCCTCACTTCTTAAATTATCTCGGTAGGAAAGCCATTATCTCTCACCAGCAGGAAATCTTAAAGACAAACTAATACCGCTTCAATCTTTTATCCACAAAATAGTCAGTAAGAGTGGAAGGAAATCTTCACTTCAGCTCATAACCCAGCATGACGATGGCTACAGAGCATTTGTGTTGGGAATCGGCAATTAAATTAAGAGCTTGGAGGAAAGCCAATTAACTCCTGCAATTAAGCAGCAACGGGAAGTACTGCAGGGGGACGGCAATATCATTTAGAGAGACGGAACCATTATCAATCTTGTATCCAAGTTAAGCATTCCCATGATAACCGTTTCATTCTCTCACCTGCAACATGTCTGTCAATTATAAAAACTATGTTCTGTTTTCAGTTTTTATTACAGTTTTATTACCGTTGAGATTGTTTTTGCGTCACAGCCAGGAGGAACACTCTCGGTCCTTGTGACTCTTTGAGTCTCACAGATTCAGCACGGTTTTTATACGATATCATAGGATGACTATTTAAGCCCCATCCAATAAGAAACAGAAACAGGTTTTCTTTCTGTCTCCTTGTAACAACAGACTGCAGATACCAGTGAGCAGGAAATTATCCGTCGGGATTCGGAGTGACGCTCAAAAGAATATTGCGCTGTTATCGTCGGAGACCGTGACATTTCTCTCCAACTTATTTCTGATGTTTTTGGGAGAGCAGGAACTGTGAAGTGTTTTTGTTTGTGAATATCCTCTCCGGCTGTTGGTGCTGTAGTATTTACATTTTCATCAAACTGGGAGATAACAGACTTCAGTGCTTTCAGTCCAATCTCCTTTTTTCTTTCTGCTGTAGTATTTTAGAGCATGGATGTAATAACCCCAACCAGCTCACATTTCAAAGCCTGCTTGTGTTTGTGTATTGTTTGTGTTGCTTGTTTACCTTCTACACGTGTCGCAAGAGTTAATAGAATGTCGTGTTTGAGTTGCAGTATATAATTATATTACCATAATGAATTATGGGGGGGTATAATCTTCTATCAGAGAACCCCCCTGATATGATGAAACTGTTACAACTGTTACTTGAATAAGTTTATTATGGAAGCCGAGAACGGCCACGGAGGCATAAATAATTGCTGGCCGATATATCGCGATAACATTTTGTCGATAAGTTCCTTTTCGCGACTGTTGACTTTTATTTTCTGAATGTTCTTCAGAGATTAAGAGTCTCATAAATGTATTAACTGATTTAAAATGAACATAATCCGCCTATTCTCAAATTTTTTTAAGCTTTGCTTAGCTTATGGGTCGTCATGTGATCATGTGACTCAGAACAAAGCCTTAATCAACATCGTGAACGCAACAAATAATACTTGATATTGACTGAGGAGTGTCCTTTAGAAATTAATGAATCACATGCTTTCTTAAACACAAGCAGAAATAACTTTTGTAGCTGCTCTTTGACTCTTTTAACACGTCGCCATGCCGACACCGGAAGTCAATGTGCGTGATTTTGGATTAGTGGTGAAAAGTTTTCTTATGCAGGTGAGCTTTGGGCGCCATGTCATTATTATGCTCATTAGTTGTTTTCATCAAGTGTTTCACTCGAATTTTTCTCGCCTCTCGCTAAACTCCCTGTTCATGTTTGTGTATCGCCATGGCAACGGCAAAACGGTTGGTTGTTTTCTCGTGAGGACGAGTTAATTATCTCACTTTAATACGATAACGGCGAGAAAGGATTTATTTAAAAACAATTATCTACCTCCATGGCTGCTTTGGCCCTCCAGAGTTTATATAATAAATATCATGAGGTCAAGGCCTCCCAGAAGGATCTGTTTGTTCATCGTTAGAGCGTTCTATATGTAGAAGCAGAAAGTGGAGAGTTGTCTTCATTGACTTGATTTAGGACCAGCATTACAAAGACAAAGAGAACATCATCATTTTTTCTAAAGTTGGCTTCAAGTATAAATATTAGGCATAGAATCAGGTTTCTTTTACATAAACATTTGTATTTATTGTATTTTATGATCATTGGTCGTCCCTATTTGTTTATATTATCAATGCTACAAAGAAAGACTTGTAGATGATATCTGTAGCAGTACTGCAATTTACACCTTTTGATGATAAATTAGAATTAATGCACAACTCTCTATCTATGGAAATATTGGGGGCTTTTTTTCACCGGTGGTTGCGTGAATAATACGGTGCCGGCGGATGATTGAGGTTGTCGCCGTTTGAACTATAGTCTCACTCTACTGAATTTTTAAAAAGTCATTACAACAGGTTTGTTTTCACTGAACGTCTACATACGCACAGTATGTGCCCCTTTAACCCCTCATGTGGGGTTAAAGAGGATGTTTTGTGTTAAACTGTGCGTTTAACACAAAACGGTGAGGCAACATGAGAGTTTTCCCGCTCAGCACCCGAGGGGTTAAAGGGGCCTTTGATATAAACTTGTGGCTTCAGGACCGACTTCACACATGACCTCAGTACTTTCAGCACTGAGTTCACACAGACGCTGGTGGGAATGGATTGTCTTAAGTGCCTGTTAAGTGCAATTTACTAAGGAAATAAGATAAGTTAAAATACATTTATGGCTTTAAAAAAAAAAAAAAAGCACTCTTGCTTAATGCAATGTTGTGCACTTAAGCGGAATGGAGCTAAACCCTGACTGTATGGACCTCGGCCTGTCTAGCGGGGCAGGGTCCTCTTTTTCAAACTTTATTCTCTGCAAAGAGAGAGCAGTGATATGTAAGGAAGTCAACAGAGATACCACACTTCAGTTGGCAAAGATATCCAATTTAATGCTGTCCCGGCTCTTCCGTCTGGAGAAATCCCCTCCATGTTATTCTGGATGTAGTGAGAGAAGCTGTCTGGCGGGTACCTAGCTGGGGGGTATCAGACTGTGAAGGCCCTGAAGAGCCATGCAGGTCTTTACCATACCAGAAGCCCTAATCGACGGTAAGGAAGAGGCTGCATTAATGCAAGGTTGATGAATCTGTAGACGTGACTGGATGAATCCATAATAAGCGGCTGCCAGAGCTGCACAGCGACACTGAGCCCAGTGAAGTTTGCAGATGACCCATTTAATCTTAACTGAGAAAGGATGGTGCTTTTTCAAAGTTGGCACACATGCATGGGGCTGATAGACAGTTAATATATCGGAGTTATATAACACTTGGCATATTAAAACTTCATTTTGTTCAGTTATCAATATTTGATGTCCGCTTTATCTATTTATGGACTTCTTTTGAGAATGCTGTAGTCATCTGAAAGCGCTACGGGAGAAATGGACAGATTTCACCCCAATTCACCCCCCTAAAAGTAAGCGGGGGGGGAAACTGGTCTGAAGCATTGATTAATCCCGATAGATGGTCCAAATCATCTGTGAGGCTTTCAAAGATCAAGTCTTCCTCATCCTGAACTGCTTTTGACAACTGGGGCCACCCCAGTGATTTCCAAATGTCTTGATCTCTGTGGAGATCCCTGCTATGTGTGCGATGAATCCTGATTTCACGGTCGGTTTGGACTTTCAGAGTTCTGGAATGTGTCTCTAGCTCCATGGAATCGCTTGAGTCCTGTGAGCACAGAGGTGTGCTCAAAACATACATCTCATTTATCTTCTCCATCATCTCTTCTCCAGCACCGTGATCCAGATGTCTCTTCCTGATCCTGGTCTGGTGTCTTAGTCAGGTCACAACAAAGGGGATTGGGGACTTTTCGGGGATCCAGCATAGACCTAGTTTAAGTTGCGTATATGCAGAAATGTGGTTAAATTCTGAACTACCTGTTTAATGTTATTGGTAGAGTTAAGTTAGTGATTTCCTTGATGGACTCTCAACAGCTGTTTCCTATTGTATGTTGCTCTTTCTGCTTTCCAGATATCGTATATGTAGCAACCGTCCTGCTGCAAAATGTGGCAAACATATAACAGAACAACCTTATTATGGAGCGTATTTGTTTTCTGAGATTGTGCCTGTGGTTTCTCGAAAAAGCACAACCTTCTTTTTTTTCACTTGTAAACAAGCAAAGTGCATTTGTGATTAAAAATAGCAGGAAGGGATTGAAACAACTTCATCTAATGAACCCTGCTCTCTCCACTGCCCACCTGCATCCAGCCTTTAGAGCTCTCGCAGGGAGTCTTTCTCGTTGGTGCTAATAGGCTGTGCTTTACAGTTCCAAACAACCATTAAGTACACTTCAATTGTTAGAAACTTGTTTTCTGTTTCTTGCTTTGGTGGCGTGGACTTTCCCTTGGTGTCAACTTCAAAAGGAACACATACCTGCGCTTTGCAGCGCCCGCCCACGGCCTTATTTTCCTGACTATTTCTCCAGGCTTCCATCTCATCATTGGGGTTTGAGCTGGAGCAGGTAGATGTATATTTATGAGTGGGATGTGTATCTCAGGGAGAAGCGCTGTTGTGAAGGGTGACCTTGTAAGATAAAAAAAGAGGGCTGGGAAGCCAAAGCATGAAAGAGATTGGATCATTCCTGGCTCATTAAAGTGCATTTGAAGGTCGGGTAATTATAACAATAGATTTGTGGGCTGGCTAAAGCATCTGGTATTGTAGCTGCAGAGGAAGGGGATTGATCGCTGTGATACTAGCATGTTGTCACATTGATGCATTAACTCATAACGCTGCTGCATTCGTTCCAAAAATAAGCTGCAAAGACAACATCGTTTTAGCCATCAGCAGTATGCGACATGTACGCTCATGCTTTTTATAAGACGTTGTTTCACGTCATTGTTTTAGTTATGCAGTTTAACTTCCTCACCAGTGAGATCTGTGGAACAATCCAGTAACTCACACACCTCATGGCGATGATGTCATCGTAAATTCTGTGAGATTAGCGTACCCTTAGTGCACACCCTTGTGTGGAGGAGGCTCCTGAAAATTGGATTCAGCCATAATAGTAAAATTCTAACTCCTCCACATTTTATTGTACATGACGGATGAGCCAATCTTTGGACTTTTTGTCAGGTACCACCTCTACAGCGGGTCTGTCTGTGGCTCCACTGGGACCACTAGAGGCTTCAGAGAACAACAATGTCCACCGATATCATCTGGCGAGGCAGCATGTGTGCCTGCAGCAGGCTTTTTAAGATACCAACTCTGTGTTCCACAACGGCTGGATCATTTAAGTTTTTCTTTATCTATTTTTCCCCCAAAAAGTTGGAGAATTTCTGGAATCGTGATCACTGACGCAAGTCCTTCGTGTTAACGCCATAGCTCATTAACTATGTCATTGAACGTTTTCAAATTTGATACCCACATAGACACTAGTGCGAAGAAGAACTGGAGTGATTTATGGAAAGGTCAGTTCTATATTTCCAAAACTAGGAGGAGATTGTAGTCCAAAAGTTTTCGGGCCATTATTTCTTAACCGTTGGTGCAGATGAATCGACTCAAGGATATCCATCTTGTATACGTTGTATTTCACTCTAATAGTTCTTTGTTTTACTCTCGTACGGCAGCTGTTTAAATAAATACTGTGGTCTGTACATTTAATTTGAGGAGTTTAATCTGGGGAATTACTTTTACAACGCAGGGGATTGGGGACTTCTCGGGGGTATACCCTAGTTGTCAGGGACAACAGAGTAGGTCTAGTAAAAAAGTTGGTATCACCTCAAGTGAACGCAGAACTTCAGGGGTCCAAATATTTCAGCTAATCTATATATTTCCACTTGTCCACTTGAGTTGGTTTGCATTAATCTTTAAATTCTGTGTGTGTGTGTGTGTGTGTGTGTGTGTGTGTGTGTGTGTGTGTAGAAAGATGGTATCAGAGCCTGTTAGGAGGACTGGTGAAGTGGAAAAGTGGCTGTGTGTTGAGCAGCGCATTATTCCCACTCAAAAAGAATTTGCCCAAGTCTTTCACTCCACTGACTCTTTGAACACTGACATATCAGAGCTGACATGTTCCACATCAGAGGAAGTACATCAGAAGACCGTCTTAAGTGTCAACCGGTCTACAGATGAACAGCTTTCTCTTGTTTTCTTGAACTGTTTATGTCGTTATTGTAGGCCATGCATTTGTAGGTCATTGTGTGGAAGCTGCTAATTTGTGCCTGTCAAATTAGCTGTGAGTGTAATTTCTAATTAAAGCAGGAGAGAGAAAAAACCATGTGACCATTTTTACACAGAGTAACCCTTTTTACCTAGTTTGTGCTTTTATTGGGGGCAGTTTGTGTGTTTGGAATAACATCAGCTGAAGTCAGACGTCGTCCTTTGAGGTAAGGCTTAGAAAGCATCAGTAGGTGGGCTTACATGGACCCCCTTATGAAGAAAAGCCTTGCTGCATGTAAATAATTGGAAAACCCCTTACGATTTAGATTTAATTTATTTGCAGGGGACGTTCAGTCCTGTATTTTGGTGAACACAGCCTTTGAGTGAAGGTTCTCTGCTGCAGCAGCTCCAGAGCATGAAGGGGGTGTGAGGCATTGTTCACTATTTACTTTGGTTTGCTGAGCTCCTCACCTCAGCCACCGGCTGTATCGGATCCAGTACTGATCCAGAAGTTGAGCTCTTAATGAGGAGTTTCTGCTTTAAACTTACTTCAGGTGATGTTGATGATAAAGTAACATTTCTGGTGAGTTTACCACACAACACGACCTCATTAATAATTTAATCTTCGCTAACGTTGTAATGATGTAACGTTAGTCACAGGATAAATAACTGCCTTCTGATAAAACTCTCCATCCATCGGTTCCTTTTGCGTCTGTTGACAACTCTTCTGATGGATGTGTGAATTCTGCTGATATGAATCGGCATCCCTTCCTCTAGAACAGTCCCTCTATGCAGGCAATTTGAATCGATCTATTTCATAAAAATCCTTCTAAAATGCCTAAAGTGAACAGTTATTGACTTGCAACAGAAGAAGTAACCCGATCCACAACACTTTAATAGTTCCTTCACTCGTGTTAAACCTCTCATTAGTGAGGAATGAGAGGAAGAGGCTTCCGAGAATACGGTGAGTGGGATATTTAAAGGGGTCACTTCAGGTGGCAGAGACCTGAAAGTAGTCGCTGGATCTGTTTACTGCCTTTAGGGTTTGTGGTTATGCTCCAGCAATTCCCATTTAACTGCTTGATCCAGAACTCTGCTGACGACACTCCGCACACACAGCTCAGATCCACGCCTCGCTGCTCCATGCTCATAATCACACCCTTAGGTGCACCCGAGCCATTTCTGTGATTTCTCTACAAATACATGGACACACCGAGGCGAGAAGGTGGTGTCACCCTTTTGTTTATTTGATCCCTAAACTCCGTATGTCTCTTTCTAGGGCTCTGTTATCAAAAGATTCTTGCTGTGAAGAAAAAACACAGCAGCAGCCCCACTGCATTGTCATTGGCTGATGGATAAATGATGTTGTTGCTGGGGTTCAGAGGTCAAAGGGCAGGCGGGAAGTGGGAGCTCCCACAGTGACAGTTTAGGCATGTGTTTGATGGGCCAGCCTAGTACCGTGGACCAGCAGTTCCTAATAACCTGCCATCTCCAGGCAGTCTGGGGAGCCTTTCCACTGAGATTTATGACCCATGTTGTGGTTCCTACTGGGATGTCTCAGCAGCACTCCAACCAACTCCATGGTCTCACTCTTCATTCTCATTAACTGGGTCATGGCAAACCTCATAGGCTCATCTTGGCTACTACAAAAAAACACTTGAAGAATCAGTAGCTCAAAGATCACTATTAGAGGGGCACCGGTTGCGGATCACAGATTTTTATGAGGCCGGATCTGCCGATTCCCATTTTGTTTCTTTAAAGTTTTTAAATTGTAATGAGTTATTTATTTTAAACGCTTTTATTTTGAAGGATTACAGTGGAAGTAAGGCTGGCCGGCATTATGTATGTATCTGGACCTGACCTCCCACCATCTTAAACCCCTTGAGTGACATTTCAAAGTGAAAATAAAACTTTGTACGCCTCGTTCAGTCCACCAACGTAAGCTTCTTGAAACTTATTATATTCCTCGGATGATTCATTTTGTGTAGTTAAGTTTGGTGGGCCAAACGATTTTCTGGACTGTTTTTCTGCGGCTTCTTATGTCCTTACATTTTAAAAACATTGACGGCGCGCACGCACACACACACAAACAGATACACAAATATATACAAACACACACAGATACACACACACACACACACACTGATACACACATATATACACACACACACAGATACACACATATATACACACACACAAATACACACACACACACAAACAGATACACACATATATACACACACAAACAGATACACACACACTGATACACACATATATACACACACACACACTGATACACACATATATACACACACACACAGATACACACATATATACACACACACACAGATACACACATATATACACACACACAGATACACACATATATACACACACAAACAGATACACCCACACACACACACAAACAGATACACATACATAGATACAGACACACATAGATACATACACACACACAAACAGATATACACACACAAACAGATACACACACACACACACACACACACACACACAAACAAATACACACATACACACACACACATAGATACATACACACATACACAGATACAGCGGGCTCGTGGCTGGCTCTGCGCTATCGCTAGCTTTAGCCGCTCAGCTAATGTTAGCCACTCTGCTAACGTTAGCTTCTTGAAACTTGCTATGTTCCTTGGGTTGGTTAAATATGAAGTGTGTGATTAAGTTTGTTGTGCAGAACCAGTTCTTACTGGTGTTACAAACAGTTAGATTTGTGATTTCTGGTTTATTTCCGAGATGTTTGGAGCTGTATTAACTCATACTTGGTTTGAGTGGAACCAGCTCGGAATCTGCATACACGGCCGATTGCCGATTTAATCAAACTAAGTCTCCCAGCACCGATCGATCGGCCACCTGATCAGCACACCTCCAATAGCTTTAGTAATTTGTCTAATGTGATGGGATTCTGGTCGTGGTTTGGACAAGGAGGTGTAGGTCTCCCCTGTCCTTGAAAAAAAAAATCAATCCTAAAATTATCTTGGGAACACATATTGGATGACACTAAAAGGAGACCCAAACCCATTCAACAAGGAAATAAAAGCTCGCCAGCCCGGCCAGTTTAGAATGAACAAATGATGTTCTTCTGATTAAACTAACTTCTGGCTCCTCTGCTTTTCCCCTAAAGGCAGATATTGTTGATCCGTCACTCGATAGGCAGAACCAAACAGCAAGGGGAGCTAGTTTATAATTAACACACACACTATAAAATATGCATTATGTGGTGTATGGGGCCGAATAAGGATTTGTGCTTTGATTTTTCGCTCAGGATAGATGAAGCACTTCTCAGGTGCGTCATAGCGACTGAGGGACAAACTCTGCCTCTCCTGCCTGCTGTGCTGCAGGTCAGCTTCTTCTAGCTGTTTCCTGTTTGCCTCCTGCTTGAAGACTGATTATTAAAGCAAGTCCCCATCCATTTCTCTGATAAATTATAGTATTTATTTTATGTTTTCTTTTTTTAAACCGTCTGCTTATTGAATCTTTAAAGGACAGATGAAATGTTTGCATTAAAGTGATGAAGAGGCAAGATAACGCAACGTCCAGCTGAGATTCAAAGAATAGAAGATGTTTATGATTTAGATTCCAAACAAGAACAAAGAAGAAGAAAATAAGAAACAGTCTTGGTAACTTAAGTAGGACCTTTTGGGTTGAGTCCAAAGCAACTGGACTTCTGTCAAGGCTTGAAGACGTTTCACCTCTCTTCCTTCAGAACAGAACAACTGTAGGGGTTCTGAAGGATGAGAGTTGAAACGTCTTCAAGCCTGGACAGAAGTCCAGATGTTTTGGATTTGACACACAACCATTATGCCAACCTGGATGAATGAGGATCTGCACGGACCAGTCGGACCTCGTTTGACTCTGTTGGGAAGGAGAGCAATAAAGTCAATTCACTTCCGCTGGGTTGCCAACCATTTGTGGTGGTTTAACAGATTTCCAAGTTGACGTATTCCTTATTAGCAGGTTTATATCCAATGCCTTGAGTATGAGTCACATTTCCAAACTCCCTCAGCCAATTATGGAATGTGGGCTTTGACTCAGTTTTCCACAGTTTTAGAACGAGGCATTTTGACAGAGTAGAAGAGAGATGGTTGAACAGCCTTTTTATCTACGACAGAAATATGGCGTGAAAGGAGTTGTATGTTATTGTTTTACAATAAGCCTTTGACATACGATGAAATCTAAGATAGATAGACATATACATGTATGTACATATATGTATATAAACATATATAAATACACACACAAACAAATAAAATGGCTATAATTGCCTTTATAGAGTTAAATTGGCACCATGGAGTTTTCTGGAGAGCGTTTTAACATCCGTACACATTGTGCGGCAATGCTGCACAGATATGATTTATATAATTCAATGCTGAATCCGGCTGGGCCCGAGGCTTTGTTGTTCGGAAATTGCGGAATAGCAGTCCTTATCTCTTTGTGAGTTATCTCGGCATCTGGGGCCTGTACTGTCTCAGTGTCGAGTGTAGGAAGCCTACAGTGTGCTAGGAATGCATCCATCATTTCTGGGCCAACAGGACATTTCTTTTTATATATAATTTGGGGTAAATAGTAGCAAACCCTCGATTAATTTCACCTATAAGTTATCAGATCTTAGAAAGTACTTTATCAGCTGCTGATATCAGCTTGGAGTCTAGCAGAGAGTCTTCTCTAAGTTTTCTCTGTGAACTGGTAGGAAAAATGAATTCTCTCTGTCTGCTGGATGGAAGAGCCTCAATATGTCAACTACATTTAAACATCCCAATAATGTATTAAAGCCAACGCTGGAGTTTGAGTGCTGGAGTGATTTTGAGATTTTTTTATCCAAAAGAGGATCCATTACACAATTAAAGTTTGGTATGGCCTTGAAGGCCTTCTGATGAGACCTGGGCACCAGGTTGTGGCCATATATGTTCACCAGTGTAATTGGTACAGAGTTTAGAGTGCCAAGTATATAAAGAAAACTCCCTTCTGGATCAGAAATCATAGATAAATGAATTCATATTTTTTCTAAATAGTATTTCAACTCCTCTTGACATTGACGCTTAAATCAAACTGAACCCTTTAATGTCCCAGCTGTTTGGTTGAGCACATTTTGAGACTCTACTGACTCTAAAAAAGTGTCTGAAGCTGTTTATTATAAAGTGACCCAGTGGTAGCATGTATATGCTAATCAGTGAGGGAGTCGAGATAGCCGTCAAACGCTCCTCTTCTCCCAGTGGATCACATGATCGCATCAAGTCACATGTGGTTAGCTCACTACTACACCCACACACACACACACACACACACACAGCGGCGTTCTGTCAGACTGATTAACAACCACATCTCCAATTTGTGATTAGGTGTGGAGTAAATGAAGCAACCCCCCTCAGGTATGCATTTCCATAATGTCAGGTAATTAAACCCTAGAGCTTTAATGCCTCAGGAATAGGGAGCTTCCCCAGGAGAGCAGACAGTAATGAAGGCTAGTATACTATTAGCTTGCTTTTAACCAGCCCCGAGACTATTATCACTTTCATCGTAATGATGATAGATAGATGACAACAAGATTAAAACATTAACATACTTTTCCATGTATGCTCTGTACAAAGTTTTCAGTTCATTTATAATAAAATCAAAGTGTGTCTGGCTAATAAAGACTTTTCACTTTTTCAAACTACATCTGCTCATGCTTTTGAAGCATGAGCAGATGTAGTTTTCGGCTCTGGGGACACGCAGTAGAGTTTGTGTGCTTGTTGTTGATAGCTGACAGATTCCACAGCTGAACAAAAGCTGTGAGAGCATCGGCTTCTTTTTCATCACAGAAAAACCTGGAGAGGTGCTATTGTAAACATGACAGTGGTGTGTCAGTACATGCCTATTTTAGTTGCTGTTCCTTGTGTGTGTGTGTGTGTGTGTGTGTAACGCTCATGTGATGCCCACACACACAAAACAAAGGCCCTTTGATGAAATAAATTGTGCAGTTGGAGAGCTTTCTTTGTCCCCGTCCCGGCTCGTATCTGTGTGCTGCTCTGAGGAGAACAATGCAAAAGCCATAATGGTGCCACAGAAAGGTGTGGAAACTGAGTGAACTCCTGAGGTCGCCTTTGCACATATTCCTACAGAAAAAAACCACAACAATAACAGCCGCAGGACCGGGCTGCAATCAGAGATCTCTCCCTGGCGCCAGGCATTCGTTATCTGTTGCTCGTGCGGCAAAAATAATTTTCAAGAAATAATAAGCTCTTAACAGGATGATGTTCCCTGCTAATGATGGCCGGTGCTGTAGTCGGTGCAGAAGATCATTAGAGGCATGTTGCAGTGTCTGATTCTTCCAGTGCCCGCCGAGTGAACCACACTTCAAACACTCCAGCTACCTATTCTCAGCAACACCCAAATTAACAGATGTACTCTAAGTCCCTTCTAATCTTTCTCCTCTCATGTGGAACAAATGTCTCAAACTGACGGAGAGCAGGAAAGCTGTTCGTTTTAATGATGCGCTCTCACTGAGAGGGTATCCTGACCATACCTTCTTTTGATGCTTAAACTACGCTGCATGTTTGAGATTCACATGAGCAACACTGGGCTCAGCCACACTACAGGTGTTTGTGAACTAAACTGTTCTAAAGCTCACATGAAGATGAGCTGGGATGTTCTGAATATCAATGTCACACGTGAGAAAGATGAAATCACGTCGTACATAATGAAGCCAGAGAAAGTACTCGGATAGCGCAAACCTCCGCCAAGTACAACAGTACCCAAGATTTAGAAAAAAAAACTCTAAATCTACCGAAAACTCCAACAAAGTCTGAGTGTCTCTCAAATACTTTTTAAATGCTCATCTCCTGCACATTCCACTTCAGTGTCTCTGTCCAGGCCACTGAGCCCAAACTCACACCTCCAAAGATACATCAAAGGAACTCTTGGAACTGAGCCCCCTGCTCCACCCACCCACTAAAGGAATCAAAGGCAGCAAAAGCTACATTGTGACGTCATTTCTCCAAATGACTCATTTTATTTTAAATGCTGCACATTGAAATCACCTCTAGGATACGCCAAAACTTTCATCTGGGTTAAATTTTCATGCAAATCCGTCCGGTAGTTTTTCCTCACAAACAAACGAACAAACATACAAACAGACGAACCCGCAGGAGAAAATGACCTCCTGAGCGGAGCCCACAAATCCATGGTGAAAGGGTCCCCTGCTCCCCAGAAGTGGAAAGTACTCTGAAACTCAAGGCCAATGTTAATTACTTTAATGAACCACCAATTTTATTGGGCCTAAACTCTGTCATTTCGCCACAAAGAAAGGAGAAAGCAGAGGAGTGATTATTGAAATTAGCCGCAGACTGAATCACATGATTATAGCCAAGTCACAGATGTAATGTTGAAGAGCCTCCAGAACACTCGGACCGCCGAGGGCCTTTTGGAGAAGTGATGAATAAGATATTTGTAATCCCTGGATGACAGCAGTGTTGTTTGTAAACCCCATAAAAATAAGAAGTAGTTTTGCTATTTTTTCTGTAAAAGCAATAAAATCTGTCAGATAACAGCTTAATAATACAACTTAATTTCAGCCTCTTCTCGAGACCCAAACCCAACAAGTTTTCTTTTGAGGGATGTGAAGTTAAAGTGTCTAGGAATCATTTTGTTCTCTTCATATCATTGATTAGGATTTCTCCAGTGGGAGTTAAGTTCATAAGATGGGATGAATTCATTTAGAGGGTCCTTTCAGTGTTTTTGTGTCCAGACATAATCAATGTATATAATAAATAATTAATGCAATTATTCTTGTAGGCAAAATCAAGGACTATATAGTTTTGTCTCTATTTTACTTATAAGCTTCTTATTTGATGGGTTAGCGGCGCTGAAGAGCCGTTTTGCCACGCCCTCTGTGGCGATCCACAAAATACGACATTTTTCGCCTGACCTGATAAGGTGGGCAAAGTTTTGGTCATGGAAGCCCCCCAAACACGCAACTCTTTTGGTGGAAAAAATAATAATAATAACAAAAAACGGAGCATTGGTCTATTTTAGATATATTTTTGTGAAGTAATGATGTCATGTCATTGTATTCTTGTCTGAGAAATGCTTTCTTGGACCTGTGTTACTGAAAACTTTAATTTTAGAAAGAGTCCAGATGTTGTTAACTGCACAGAATTATCCACATATATGTTTACTGACTCCATGTTTTTGTTCTTTTCAGCAAACTCCAGTCTTCTTGGAGGGGGAGGAGGTGAGTGTTCAATTATTCCATCTCTTTGTGCATTCCTGATGTATTAAAGACATTAAAGTTGTCCTCCTGAGATGCCACATGTTCTTACATCCACACTCCTGGTTGCCGTCTCATCTTTCACGGCGGCAGACTTTAGTGTCCATTTCGCTCCAAGTGTGATAAATGTGGCCGAGTGTGAGACCAAAACATTTGAGCGAGGTCCGCTGTGGCCACAGCGAGAGACGGTCATTACTTTAGTGACCTGCCGAAGAACATCATCATCAAAGCGGTGGAGGAAATTTGAGGCAGCCGAGCGTGGTGGAGGAATAATGGGTTGGGAGCTCCGGTAGAATTTTGCCCAATCCCACTGTTCTTTGTGTTAATTTATCTTTTACTGTGACATGATTGAAATAATCATTCTTCGCCCCAGTGAGATGAGGTTGGGGTTAGAAGTGGAATGTTAATTTTGAGTGCGAAGAGGGCTTGTTGATGCTCTGCTAGAGTGGTATGACAATAAAATAAGGTCACTGCTTCATCCTTATCAGTTTATCCATCTGTGCTGCTTGTCCCTTTCAATCTGTCACCATTTTTCCGTTTGCACAAGTGGATCCTGGACAGTATAATAAATATTTGTACATCCTATCTAATACGTTTAATCCATTTTAAACTATCCGCAGAATAAACATACAACCGTATTAAGAGATATTTTTATCTGTTTCATATCGTGGATAAGCCCAGTGTGCCTGTTTGTCCGCTGTATGTGCTAAGTTCTTTCCAATCCTGCAGTGAGACAAGGACTTTGACCACACCTCCTCCAAATAATCTCATCAATGTGGAATTGTTTTTTTTCTTACTATGCCCAAACTAATATCCTGTGACGGTTGTTTCTCAGTAGACCTCTGAGGAAGAAATAGTAACGCCTGTCAGTATGCAAAATATACGCATTCCATTTTCTACCAATTGTTGTACGACACCATTCAGCTCGGCCTGGAGCTGCTTCCCGTTGTTCCTGATTGGGGGTCGTCACAGTGGAGACTGATCCGAGACGACGGGACAAAATATTGGGAGTGTGGAGAAAAAGGGGAAGAAACGAGTACAGTGTGAGGAGTTATCTGTGACAGAGAGGAGCAGCAGGAGTGAAGGGACAGGTTTCCAAGATGGAGGTGAGAGCAGTTCTGCTGGATGGTTTAGAGACGGTGGTTGTGAGCAGAAGATGAAGATGTTGAGATGTTCTCTGGGAGTGAGGAGGAAGGACAGGATTAAAGGAGACATCAGAGGGACAGTCCAGGTTAGACATCCTGGATCTTGGATATAAAAGTTATAGAACGGGATCAATGCCTTGGTATTTTTAATTTAGTTAGCCCATTATTATTTGTTTATCATGACGTTGGTAAAATTAGGGATCCTATCTTACAATGTTGAGGAGAAAGGTTTTCCCAGACAAGAAAAGTTTAACAACTTATCCTTAGACCGAAATCTTCCCCGACACAAATGTAATCAAAGTACATTTTAACAACTTTTTTGGATACCTTGCTGACTCATTAACGTTTGTGATGACGTGTCCTCCTCCTCAGCAGAGGTCCAAATCATGATGTGGATGACTTAAAACGTTAAAATGTTCTATCCATTTTATCAGTCAAACTTTTCCTCTAAACTACAAAGTCTGTCTATAAAGTATCTTTATGAATCTGTTTAGCAGCAAACGTCGGGTTTGGACAGATTCGTGAATTTTGCAGGATGGCTTCCTTCTGTCTATATTTATTCATCAGCTTTTGAGTACCTGGCATGAAACAGGAGAGATCAGATGTAAGGGATGTGCCTGAAGCGACATCAAAGCCACAGCCTCCGTGTTCCTGGTGTCCATTAGAGTGAAGACAGAGCTGCTGGAATCAGAATTCACACCTAATCAAGCAGCCTGGAGTGACCCTTCGGTTTGTTTGATACATGTTTAGGAAAGTAAACTTTCCCATCCTAGCATCGACAAGGAGAGGCCGTCATCGCACGACCATCTGAGGGGACGTGTGTGGTTGAGGTCAAAGGTCAGGAGCGTACGTCTCCATAACCCAGCTAAGCCGTGTGAAGCGGGTCCGTCTGAATGGTGTCAGTCTCTGCTCAGTATTCATTTGCAGATAAACAATAGAAGCAATTTTCTTTTCTTCTATGTTTGATTATTGTTATTCTGGAGCAAATTACCTTTGTCACGCGTCTCGGAATCTCAGAGCGTGCAGCGCTGCTGATCGATCCTGGTTCCTTCTCAAATAATATTAGATGTTGGGGTGTTACCCAGTTGGGGTGTTACCCATTTCTCTATTTCAATCCAGCAGCAACGAGAATTCGGTTTGAAATGTGACCGTCATCGCTGCGGCGACTAATCTTGTGCCCGTATTGAAGCCAGAAAAACATCTGTATTGATTGAGTCACAGCTGTTCCAGATGAAATCCAGAAGTAGCAGAGCCTCCTTTTATTTTTCATATCACCTCCAGCAATACTTTTTCCTGCCAAATTACTTGCACCAGATGAGAGGTCAAGTATCTGCTGCATTTTACTACTATTAATGATTACCGCAACAAGTTATTTGTATTTATGTATCTGTGAATGTCGAACAGAAACGTTATCCTACGATGGACCGGATGTTAAACTGAGGCATGTTTTTTATTTGCTGTCCTCTGGCAAAATTAGAATTCAGACATCCTTTCAAAGTAATTTGAATTGACAAAATATCATCAGATGAGACGAGCAGCCAAATATCACACGCACACACACACACACACACACCTTATCAGTGCCTTTAACAGAAAAGAAGATATCTAAGTATTGAGTCAAGCAGAAATGAAACATATCCCAGCGACAGGAAAATTCACTTATGGCCAAGTTTCAGAATGTTTTACCTGATTTGAGCAACACAGAGAAATGTTTTTGTACGATATAATCTCGTTTGAAAGTTTTCTATTGGATTTACAGAGTTAACAGATTGTAACTGAAGAAATTGATGTAAGGGAGGAGGAAGCGGAACATTCACAATGTAATACATCAGGCAACAACTTGAGAGGAGGTTCTACTCCCCACAGCTCAGAAGATCAAGTCTTTATGAGATCCTGAAGTCACAATCATGAATAACCTTTTGTCCAAACTTTTAATAATCGTGTTTATACGGAGAATCCAGAGGTCTAATAGATGCTCCAGACAAGTTCCTATTTTTTTTAATTTTGCAAAGCTTCAAGCTTTATCAGAGATTTATGTTTTTTTATTTTTGATCTGACTATTACAACAAAATGTTTACGTTTACAAATAAAAGGATTCAACAAGCAAGCTGCTGACTCAGCTGTTTGTGCAGGTTCATAAACAATCATGAGGGTTTGTTTGGTGGTCAACCCATGTGACTGATCAGCCACTGAACGGTCATGAACATACAAGCACAAATAGTATGGGTCCAGACACCAATCCTTGAGGAACCCCCATTTATGTAGTAGTACTGTATGACATCATACTTAACTCTATGAAATGCTTCATGTAAGTCCACAGCTACAGCAGCGGCTCCTCCTCCTTAATGGGATGTATTAAGTTTAAGTTTCCAAGCAGTCTTTGCGTTCTTACTTTCTTTTTTCTTAGGCGTTCAATGCTTGTTTTTCTTTTCTTGGCCATGTTGAAAAATGAGCAGATGATTAAAACTCGGGAGAGATCACTGTTATCTAGCGGTGAGTTGGAAATATTATTTCTCCCCTGAAACAAACCCGTTTGTCTTTTGTCTGCCTGGAGCCGAGAGGGTTTTTATCTTCCAGCGTCTTTATCACTAGGAAGTGGCTCCTAAAGCTGCAAAACTGTTCTCTCCCTTCCCGGTCCGGCCCTCCCCCCCCTCCACCTCTATCATGCGAAGCATGTGAAGACCTCCTGCCTCGATGGCGGCGAGGATCGATGTGATGAGGAGATGTGCTCTCATACAGCGCTGGGTTTATCTCCCAGCTGTCTTCTTGGGGCTCTGCAGAGGGGCAGGTCCACAACAGGACCATCCATCATGTCGGCGTAACGCACCTGAGCCAAGTTTGGTCCTCACAGCCGCGGCGCTGAGCCTCCCAACAGTGAGGGGAAACCGGATGGGATCCTAACTTCATGTATGAAGGGTTGGTTTTACTACTTGGAGCCTTTTAATAGTTTAATTGGCTTCAAATGATTTGAAGAAAATGGTTTTCTTTTACTTTTACTAATTGATTTAAAAGCAGCCGACAGACGACAAAAGATGCAAAAATGAAAAATGAAAAATGAAATTTAAAATGGGGAGCTGCATAAAATCTAAAGATGAAATTGATAAAACAGATTTTTACAATAACTTTAGTGATCAATTTGAGGAAGAATCAACTCATTATTTAGTCTCTGAAGTCGAATGTGCGAGAAAGCGTGACAGCTGACATCTTTAGATAACCACTTCTACACAATCTACTATCACGCATGAGAAACATCTAACGTTTACATTTAAAGCTGAACATTTCTGCGCGAAAAAACAAACTAAACTATTAATTTCTTATCAAAGGAGTTACAAATGTTTCAACTTAAGAAGTAGTTTATATAGAGCCCTGGTTAGTTTCATCCTCTACCCCAAAAATCACATTATATACTTTGCTTTATTTGTGAAAAAAAAAAATCTATTGAGATGAAAATATTGTGCGGCCCTGATGCTCTATAAAATCCTTACAAATCGCTGATGGGAATTCTCTCTGGGTTGTGTGTCTTCACTATTTTGTACACAATGGGGTTGACGGAAATAGCTCTGTTATCTTCGGCAGACATGTTGGTCTCGCTGGGATTTCATACGTACATAGAGGGAAATAACAATGATCTCTGATAATGGCACACTAAATGAGCCCTTTGTGGATAGAGGGTAATTATGACTGGTAGCAGGTTGCTGATGTGATGTCACAGCGGGCCTGGATGCTGGCACGCTCCCAAAAGAGGACATAATGTAAACATCGTGCCGTCTATCGCTCCTTTACCCCCACCTCCCCTTTGTCTCGTTTTCAGAGTCACCGACACAGACAGGTACAAACATACAGATTCAGGGGCGCACTGAGCCGTGTAACGGTACCGGCAAGCCCAGTTTATCCACAGTACAGGACTTTCAGCTCATTGGCATTGTAACCAAAAACCTTTAGACCACCCAAACAAACCTTAATCCTCAGGATGGACCACCTTCATCTTCTCCGGTCAAGCAGTGGGACACATACATGGTGGTTTAGTATGTTTTGGCCACAGGCTGCTAACGCCGCTAAAACTCACTGGCCCATGTCACCCCTAAAGCTTCGCTCGCACTGTACGGGTCTGACCCGTCCGGCTACCGCAGCCCTTTGTCGATACTCACAATTGTCAATAAAGTTTTGTTTAAAGCTGGGAGGCAGAAAAAAAGTTTGTTTGCAAGCAACATGCTAACAAGACAGAAACGAGCTGTCGTGATTATTTTTTGCCATCCTGTTTTTTATATTTTTTAAAAGGCACTGGTGTATTTGGACTCGTAGGTATCTAGAACGGCGTGGACAGTATGTCTGGTCCATTTAGCAGAGAGAATTGTGGGTGAGCGAGCTACGTATGGCTGCATAGAGTGCTAAATTGATAGCTTGTACCGTTCTGACGCCTGTGAAACTTTATTAGTGTTCACTTTCTACCAGCCACAAACTGCACTTTGGACTTCATGACTACTTATTATTTATCCACACAGAACGTTGCGTCGCCATGGCAACTCAAGACGCTCAGTGAGGCGCTGACGTCAGCCCTGTTACAATTTCCGACAAGCCGTCCGATCATCACACGGTTGCCAAGGAGCCGCTATTCGGCCCCTGCGACCTCCGTACACAGCACGACTAACAAGAAAGGACTGGCCGTCAGATGACCCGGCAGTTCTGAGGCTCATGAGCATGTGTGAATCGGGCTCAAATGGTACAGTGTGGGCCCGGCTTTAAACCGCAGTGTAAATCATGGCAAACACCATCACATTTCAATATATGGGTTTGATAGTGCTTGCTAGACGGATGCCTTTCAGTGGCGTTGGCCAGTCCTTTGTCTTCCTCTGCAGCCGAGGAATTCCTCTGCTGCAGACTTGTGAAGATGTGACGAGGGAGTGCGAAGAGACTCTGCTGAGAAGGTTGGGAGCAAACAAAGGCCTGCAAATTAAATATCTAATTAACAGAGGGAGCATAATTCCTCAGTCCCAACCTTTGGCTGGAAAAGAGGACTGACCATAGAAGACACAGTGTGAGCGTTGGATCCTCAGAGGAACCAAGCAGGAACTGCGAGCCTCGCTCCTGAAGCAGAGAGCAGGCCTAAGAGAGAGAATGTTTCCAGTTTCTGACATGTTTGGAGAATCCTTTATCAAGATTCCTAAGTGCTTCACTCTGCTTATCTCCAGCTCTATTCGTTAGGTAAAGAGCTCTGTTTTCTTTAGCTGTCACCTCCAGGTGAACCATTATCTTCTGTCTGAGTCCCACCCGAGGCTTGTTTATTGAGCAGATTGGAGGGGACCCGGCCCGGTGCTCTCTGCGGGGGGAGGGGCGCATGTGAGCAATCTAACCCGTTTATACAGCTTATTTAATGTGGGCCTTCACTCTACAGCGGAGGAGTAGAAAGGAGTCTTTGTTGCTCCGTCTGAGACGACAGACAGAGGGAAAAGTAACACCTGTACAAATGGCTGAACGGTTGTGGCGTGGTGTTTTCCACATGAGTGCGTCTGGAGTGCAGCTAGTAGTAGTTAACAGCTGCCTCAGACGAGGAGACGATTAAATGAAAGATTTTTCCAATTAGTGAGACGGTGTGAGGATCGGGAGCCCCTTACTTCTTACACTTAAGTTAAACTTCCAAGTAGACGCCGACGCTGCTGCGTTATACTCGACGCCTGTTCCCCCCAGTTTACCATCTAGAGTCGAACGGCGGACCGCCGTTGTTCCGCCATTGTTTTTTCTCTAGTGTTAATAAACAAAGACTTTGAAGAATTCTTTACTCCAGCTGGACAGAAACGATTCCTCATGGCAATAATCATGCAGATTAAACAATGATGGGGGCTGCAACAAGGGAATCTTTAATATATATGCATTTACATATATATCTTTATTTGATTTTATTTATAAAACTTATTTTAATTTTGTAGGTTTTGTCTATTCTATAGTTTACTGATCTATACGATTCCACCTAACAACTGTTACTCACTGTTTGTAGAAGTAGTGGAACTCCTCGATTCAGGATTAGGAGGTCGGAGGTCTGTATTTTTTTTTAATGAAAAACGTATAAATAAAGTATTATAAATAAATAACAGTCTTGGTTTCTCACGGAAAGGTTCTTCTATGTCACAATGTGAAAAATACCAGTAAAATATGATTTAAAAAAAAAGAAACAGGCTCTGTAGAAATGGGTTTTCATGTGATCTCTGTGCAAAAAATAAAATAGTACTAAGTAGATTTCTGTGACGGTTTGGCTGAGTTGACCTTGTAGCCCGTCTTTTTCTCTGGGAGCCGCAGAACTCCCTTATATGATTAATCGCTTAAAGATTACATATTACTCTCATAACTCCACACTCTGCCTGACTGATGGTCCTCAGCACACAGATGGTAGCAGCGGCCATTAGCATAACTTATGACACAGATAGTGTATTTCCCTGTGGATTAACCTAAATAATTTAAATGATGAATTGATTGCAGAGATTCCACAGTCAGCGCGATACCCTTGAGATTTTCTTATCTCCTTGTGTTTAGTGGGCGGTTAGTTACACGCTGATCTAGATCCGCCTCGGATCTGCGCTGTAATGTGGTTGAACGTGTGTTGAGACACAGCGCTGATAAGAACGTACAAATGTCCTCCTCTTCGGGAAAGGTCCAGCTGTTAGAGGCTGTCCACCACATGAACTCGCTGCATAAAGGCATTTGCATTTTCTTTAAGGAAGAAATATATTTACATACATATGTTTGGTTGAGGACACTGTAATCAATCCAAGTGTGGGAGAGCCATCTTGAATTAAATAGATCCCTCTTATTTTGTAAAGGCTTATTGTTGTAGAAACAGGGAGGTCATTTGTAAGTTACTCATACTTAGCAAAATTACAAAAACTGTTTTGCTACACAGCTCTAAGAAATGAATTTTTCCCTTCTTGATCATTTCAGTGAAAATGGCAGTTGATGTGAGCAACTGTTTGGCTGAACACATTTTGAGTCACTTTTTCTTATTGAAAAATGTGACCCAACCTGTTAAATATATGACACCATGGCAGCAAGTAAATGCTAAAAAGTAAGGGACCAAGGACGGAGCCCTGGGGGACACCAGAGGATAAATGGGGCGCAGAAAAGGAGGCTTAAACCATAGCTAGTGAGATTATTCTTATTCCATAAGTAGAATTTATTTTTTGGCATATTAAAAGCATTCCGATACGATATAATGTAAGGTGATACACCAAATTAAAAAAAAGTCAATAAATAATGGTCAAATAGTTATTTTTAAAACATGCCATCACAAAAGGTTGACCTAATCTAATTAAAATGCATTTCTGATTTTGGTGTAAAATATTACATTAGAATAACTCTGAGATTAAATTCAACATGAAAGGGTTGAAGTTGGTGAAAAAGTGACCTTAATATTAATGCATTTGTGTAAAGCACAATTCAATCAGTGTTGATCTTGTGACATGACCTCTCTCCCTGTTTTCAGGTCAGTCACCACGTTGTTACAGTGATGATGTCATTTAGAGGACATTAGACTGAAATTAGCCCTTCAAGGTCATGGACTTCAGTCCGTCCAACCCAAATAATGATGGAGATTGAAATTCAGCGGGAAAGCTTTCTCTAATGCCTCGCCTCACTCCCGTCTGCCACCACAGAAAACAGACACCGTGAACACCCCCGCCCCCCCCCTCCTCCGCCTCCCCCTCCAATCAGCAATGATTGATGGACTAATTGATGCAGAATGATTTGGCCATTCATTTTAGTCTCCAACAGTGGGTTCCATATTTAGCATTAGCGCTGCTTTGTGAAGGGAAGGGAAGAAGAAATATTTATGGAGCTGATGAATACTAGAGGAAAAGCAGCATACATGCACAGATGTACTAATACTACCACTACTGAGGTCAATAGTCCTACTCCTACTACAACTAATACTGATACTCCTGCCAATACTCCTAATCCTACTCATACTCCCCCCCTTCCTACTGCTAATGCCAATAATCCTACTACAACTACGACTACTAATAATCCATTTAATTTATAATGCCCTTTACATTTGGATCAAATCTCAAAGTGCTAACTGACTTCTGATACTACTACTCTTAATACTGCTGCCTACACTACTCCGACTACTACTGCTCCTACTACAACTAATACTACTAACACTCCTAATACAACTGTCAGTGTTACTGCTTCTAATCTTACTACTACCACCCTTACTACTACTGCTGCTACTACCAAGAGCGGAGGTAGGAGGACTGCTCAGTTTTGCTGTTTGCGGCAATCTACCTTTTTTCAACATTGGAGCTTTCAAACAAGATTTCATTGATAATTGTAATTAGCAACAACTAGCTGAAGGAGCCGGACGGGTCGTACGCCGGTAGCACAGCAATTGGGAGTTTCGCCAAAGGTTTGATTCGTACAGTAGGAGTTGAAATCAAACGGCTAGGACTCTAAAGTCCTACGGCGTGAGCCCAGTTCAAGCATGTGATACATCAGAAAGTGCTCCAAGCCATTTTTGGAGAGGTTTGTGTCTGCGAGTGAGAGCTAGCGAGAAGGGCATGTCGCCGTCACGTGTCCCGGTATCCCTCTCTTAACCTATGAATCATTCAACTCTGTCCCCACTGGCCGTCGCCCGCGGCAGTCATGTCATTAGGTAGATGACGGAATCACTTGATCTCGGGATCTGGATTGTGGTTTAGGGAAATGGCCTATCTTTATAAACGGCACATACATCAGCATATAAAAACTATGTGGAGCTGTCTGTTCCGACTGCGGAGGGTAGCTAGCTTTGTGGGCCGAACCAGGACCACACAGAGACACCCTTGTTCAAAGAGATCTTCTCCGACTCTCACAGTTGCTCATTCCTATCAAACTGACATTTTCCTGGAAACGACTCAAGTGTAGTGCGTGTGTGTCATGCATAACTTTCAGAGAGTGTCTGTGTTATGTTCGGATAGTTAAGCAACCAAGAGTTCATGCAATTCACTTTATTTCTTTTGACAGCAGAGAACAAATCAAATTGGACAATCGTGTTTATTGTGATACAGCAGCACATTTCATGTGTTTCAAAGTTGACCATGCCGACAGGATGAATCTATATATTTGCCTTAAACCTTAAATGATATTAAAAGCAGCAGTTTCCTGCCTGCATTAGCTGATAGTAATACTAAAAGAGAGATTTACGGTTTGATGGGGATGTTTTTCTGTGATTAGAATTAGAAGTAAGGGTGATTCTGAATACTCCACCAACTATTTATTATAATATGTGGGCTGACGTCAGTGCTTACAGAACACAGTACTACTGATATGAAGACCCACATTGACCCAGGCTTGTACCAAAAATAGTTCCCTAAGGAGACGTTTTGAAAGTGACATTTTTTTCATTAGAATCTAAATAAAATAAAAGAAGTGGTGTAACTTATAAAAGTCAAACCTAATGGATGAGGGTAAATAAGCAGAGATGAGGTAAATGCACTTAAACATATAACCTTATCCGGACGGATGATGAAGATCAAAATCTATAATCCGCCATGTTTATTAGTTAGAAGAAGAAACGTTAATGCACAAAGTGAGAATTACATTACTCCTATGTATACAATGACTGTTAAGGTTGCGGATTCAAACATCAGGCCCTGAAACATGCTTTTGAAAGTTTACTATTTCTATGTCTCTAAAAAGCTGTTGTCATGTGAATGAAAGGCCGAACCAGGAGAAAAAAAAATCACTGATTCAAAAATGTGTGAATATGTGAATCATAGCCTTTAAGAAACCCCTTGGTCATTTTTCTCTTTGTCTAAGAACCAGGAAAAGGTGTTTCATCTCACATAACAGCCCACATAACAGAGTTCGTCTTTTCCAGCAATCTCACTCCCATAACACACTTACTGATTCGGCTCAGATACTACCTCCAGCGAGTAATCAAAGGTGGAACCAAACCCCCCTCTATTCTCTGATTGTACCTCTCAACAAGGCAGAATAACAGACTCACATTTTTCTGCTTGAACAGGATGTATTGAGGGGCAGCTTTCAGCCACTTAAGTTCTCCACCTCAAATGAACCCTAACTCCGCCAGAATCTCTCCCATCACGTATTAAACCGGGCTACTGAGCAAGTCTGGAGACTTCTCGGTTTGAAATTCTACCTCTGCCAGCTCCAGCACAAGACCTCAGGGCTGTGGCCAAGCCTTTAGGGCATCTCAGCATAGGGATTCACGGGGCGCTGTCATATTTTGGCTAAAATGGAACTCCTTATTCAGAATAAATCAGGATAAAAGCAAAAACGCTCCATGTTTACTCCTCAATCAAAAGAGAACGCTCTTTCTGATTGAAATGTTGTTCCTTTGGATGGGGTTGGAATAAGCTTTTCGGAATAATGATCAGAAAGACAAAAACAGCATGTTAACAGTTGATCGGAATACTTCCTCGTGAGCGGGTGTCCGGCAGCACGAGTCACATGCACAATGCCAGGAGAGACTTCTGTGAAGGTTGTTGACCATCAGTGGTCTTTTTTATAAAAGATGGGCGTCTATTCGTCATATAGCAGGTCGCCTTGCCCTCGTCACACAGCTGTTCTCAGCTGGTCAGATCTCTGCTCATGTAAACAGTTGGTTATTTCATTATTTTAGTCAGATTGATGAAAATAGTCCATGTGGACCCAGATAATGTTAAAGAACAAAATGTTTAAAAAACTCATAAAACATTGCATAAGCAAATCCTCTTGTTTTGAACAGGCTGCTGTAGGTTTGTGCTTGAATTCATGTGCGTTTGTACATGTTTTGGGATTTGCCTCCAAAGAAAGAACACCAGCAGCCGAAACAATTTAATTTCCCAGAATCATTAAGCTGAAAATAAATGTATATGTTTTGCAGTTGGATCCTCTCCTTCCCTCGGGGTTTCTGATCTAAACTCATTACAGCTGCCTGGTTTCCTTTGCTTCGACCTCTACAGCCTCTGTCTCTGTCTCTGTCTCTCTGTCTCTGTCTCTCTCTCTCTCTCTCTCTCTCTCTCTCTCTCCCCCTCCCTCCCTCCGAGGGGAAACAAAGGTGGCCTTTGACTTCAATCAGGAGACTAGAAGAGTGACATTCCTCAATTCCAAAGCATATAATGCTCCTTATATATATTTCAGCCATCTCACATGCTTTCTAAGAACAAAAGACGATTTAACAATTTGCCACCTTATTCTTTCTTCCTGAGTTTTAAAGTGAGCTGACCGTCACAGGACTTGAGCAGCGGATCTGATAGTGTCTTTTTATCAAACACGCCCCCCACCTCTTAGTCTCCAAACTCCCTGCTGTGCACCAGCATTTCTGGGTCAGTTCTTGGGCTTTTGGACAACTGAGAGCATCTCCACCCCCAACGTTGTCGGAGCACATTTGTATCCTGCATGTCTTTGTCGGGGCTGTTTTTTTGGGTTAGATTCTGCCAGGTCTGTCCATTTTCTTTTGCATGCATGCGTCTTTGTCCATGCGACGATGTGAATGGGTGTCTGTGTGTCGCTCTTAATTTGCGAGTGGGCGTGTGCGTCTGTGACAAAGAGAAGGGGCTTCTTATTCTGAGATAACTGGATTCTGAGCTGTCTTGTCAGATGGCTCAGTGGTCAGTTTTGGTCCCACTGCCCCCGGCAATGCGGGGTGTAGTGATGGGATCTGACAGTGGGGGACAGTTCTTTGCAGGGCACTAGCCCATTCCATCGTCTCACCAATCATGGGAAGTCGACAACAAGGACATCACAGGAGGTTCGGAGAGCTGAGTTGATAATGCATCAGACAAGGTTGACATGCTTTTCCACCATTCATATGAATCCTTAGAATTTACCATGGAGAAATCTTGTAAGGCATATATTGCTTTTTTAATGAAATCTGGTTGTCTGAGGTACATCATGAAGTGTGTACCGAGACGAAGATGTCTGATAGTAAAACGATGAATCGTTTGCTTTGCTTTGTTTTCATGTTTAAAAGAATCCATTTCCTTCACCCTCCACGCCACATCCAACAGCGGTGAAGGTGATTGAGGATCCTGTGCAGATCAATGGAAGGCATTAGCTGGACAATGCTGTTAATCAAAGCCATTAGATGGATACCGGTCACGCAGAAAAACTTTGTGTTCACAACCATTGAGTTTGTACGGAGCGCCTGAAGTCCTCCTGTTTTTTAATAATAACAATTTTATAATAACAATTATAGAGGAGAGGAATGAGCGTACGTTCATTTCATCAAGTCATGTACAATACTGACAAACCTTTTTTCTGCCCTGAGCCTTCAAAATACACTCTGCAGCAACAGGAAACATAAGCATGACCTTAACCTGAAAATTGATTCCAGAATCCTATTCTAACAGCTTTTGTTCGTAGATGTGGGCTCGTCATCGGCAGCACTCATTGACTGTGCACACTGAAGGACAACAGGCATGTATCTCTCACTAGTAGTTTTTAAAGACCATTCCTGCCTTTGCAATGTTCATTTTTATCTCGTTAATGTTATTGCGGGACTCAGTAGTAGACAAACTAGTCTTTAGGTTGTTTTTTTTCCCCACATCACCACTAAGAACTGTGACAAACATGTTACGGCTTGATTAGATTAAACCTGCTGTATTTTTTTCCTCAACTTGTGTTTATTCATAGATTTTATTATGGTGTCTCTTTGAGTATCTAGAAGCACTTTTTAACACGATAGTGGGAGGGATGATACATTGACTTTTTGAAAGCAATTAAGTCTGGCAGCACGTTTTCTTTAATCACAGTAGTTACAGTCAGTTTTCATGGCCTCACTGTTTGAAGACGCTGGACACAAAATGGCATTGATGGGTGGGTAGTTGGGAGAAAGCCACTCTGGGGGCAGGGAAGTACAGACAGAGAGCCGTGGGCTTACAGGAAGGTGCATAGCATCTCTAAAGAGCTGGTTGGTGGTGATTAGTGGCACTTCTTTGACACTCTCTGTGCAGAGATTGACCTGCCAGGATGGCTTCATGCCAACGAGTAACAAACTGTCAATCTTTTTGCATCTCGTGGGCAGTCTCTTTGGCTGAGCCTGACAGACTGCTGGCCTACAAGTGAGCCTTCAGCCCAGGGAGGAGAGAGCGAGCTCCAGAGGAAAGCTGTCATCTTTTTGTCAGACCACGGGCGAGAGGAAGAGTTTGTCTCTTCCTCTCTGTCCCTCTCTCTCACCCTCTATCTGTCTCTCTGGATGTCAGCCCGTTCCCCTGGTGCAGTTCTTCACTTTCCCAGGTCCTCTTATGCTCCTCTCAGTCTGGCTGTGCAGAATAAACAGGCTGGTGTCAGACGCCAAATGTCCCAGAGGAGTCGGGCCCATCACTGCGTTAACCCCCTCGCTGTTGGTTCCTGAGGGCCACAGCAGCCATCATAGTATACTAACTGAGAGTGACACCGAGTCAGGCAGCTGGACCGGGATGAAAGACGCTCCGTGTGTCCTTCCTCTGGGAGAGATGAGCATTTATACCACAGGGATGATGCCCAGCACTCCACCTAATCCTCTTTTCCCAGACACTTCATTATCACCTGCACACCGCTGCCACAGAACGTGTGTGCAGAGACATCTCTAAGGACGAACGCCGAACATTATGCAGGGATAGAGAGAGTGGAAAATGTGTTGAAGGGAATGGAAAAAAAAGGTTTGGACAACCGAGGGAGGAGGACATTGGCGTGAAAAATGAGTGAGGCATATGCCAAGTGAAAACTGCGGTGGGGGTGAAGAACAGATGTCAGGCTTAGTGGGTGGCAACAGGAGGAAAGAGTTTGGGTAATGTTTTCTCATTTCCTTTGCGTATAAATTCATTTTTCACTACAGAAACAAGATGAAAAAGGAGTTTGGGGGGAAATTAGATCCTTTCATTATCAAAGAACACAATTCATCAAATGTAGTCTGCAGACTGTTTCCTTGAATAAATTAATACCTCAGTGATATCCCTGTTTTATGGCTTGAGTCATGAGCGGTTGTACGTGATTGTGCTCCTTTCTGCGTAGCATGTGGAATGTTCGGCGCTGTCTGAAATGGGGCAGATTTATTTCTGTGTGGGAGAGAGCAGCGAAGCAGTTGGAGCCGACTGGAACCTGTTGGCGCTCTTCTGTGAGCCTCGCATTAGCACATGCCATAATTGATGGAGGAGCATATTTAGTCGTAATAATGGGCATTATAGGGGGTGGTACAAAGGCGTTATTTTTCAGAAAGTTGTAATTAAGCTGTATGCTGTGACTTACTCCTCACGGCCCAGAATCATCAGGCATCATTTCTACGCTTCTGAAGAACCAAATGTCGGCCAGTGGCTTTTTCTGTGTGACGTCCCGTGTTCAGGAGTTCATCAGAGAGTGAGCGACTGAGCTCCTCTCCGCCGACTCTCATCCTGGCCCCAGTGAAACAGCAATCATCTCGGTACCAGAGGGAGTCATTGTGTTTACAGTCGGTGGGTAGATAGACCGCTGCTCGCCAGGGGAGATTAGACCTTTGTGGTTCCCACCACTGGCTCGCTCTACTCGTGGAATTGTAAACAAGACCTTGTCCCTTCCCCTCCCACTCCACCGCCGTTAGCGAGATCGACACCACACTGACACTTTCTCAACACTCTTCAGCCATCGGTGCGCCAGAAGGTCGGTTGGCTGAAGTAGAATAAATATAATGTGTGCATGAAGCCTTGTGACTATATGTTGGTGGTGGAGACATGCAAAGGTACCCACAGTTATTATCAAGACCCCACCCCACTCCCACAACGCGAATGGTGCGAGTTCACTTCCTCTCTCTGTTGTTTGAGATTTATTTTTCTTATTGGAAACTAGACCTATGCTGTCGTCACCGACAGCAAGGGTATATCCTCAAAGTCCCCAATCCCCCTGATTGCACTCCTCAAATTACAAGTAGTAAATTACATTAGTAAAATGTGAATTGTAAGAGTAAAATATAAATATAGTATAAATAAAGATATATCTTGGTTGATTCAGAAGCACCAGATTTGGACTAAATCATATAAACACTGAGGAGGTTTTGTTTAAAATACACTGTTTTTGTAAAAGAGCTCCCCATAGTGAATAAAAGCTGAAATGTTAGTTAAATATAATAAATATCTGGGGTCTCAATCCCTCCAGTTCTTCCTCACACTAAGGTCCATGTGGGTATAAAATCATAACATGATCAGAGTGCCCTTTGAGTTATCGCGTTAACACGAAGGCTCTGCGGCAGCGATGACGATTCAATAGTATCCCGGAGACTTTTTCGGCAATATATAATTATAGTTTCTATAAAACGCAACGACTCGGTGGGCGTGTTGTTCCTCGGTAGCTGATTCACACACTTTGCTATTTGCACTAGAGGAAAAATAAGCCTGGAGGAAAAAGATCAGGATGGAGTGTGAGCGTGACGCTCAGCTGACATCCACTGCAGCATGTTTCTCCCCTCGGTGGGCAGCGGACAGAACCTCGCCACGCGTGACGATAACAGAATGCCAAAGCATGGATCGGGCCAAATGAGCTGTGAACGCAAACAAAGTAGCGAATTTGTTCTGGGGCATTTGGGTTGGACATGTGTCCCCTCAGCATGTTAAATACGGAACGCAGGCAGGAGGAGGAGGAGGAGGAGGAGGAGGAAGAACCATTAGGGATAGGAGACAAAGCGGAGAAAGTCAAACAGAACCGTGATGACGACGTTGGGCCAATCCTCCGCATAGTCAGAAAGTATTTATTTATCTGGAGCTCTCCTTTGATTCATCACGGCTTGTTGTAAAGTTCTGAGGCGTGAGCTCTGCCAGCGGAACCGATGTTCCTTTGGCTTTTCTCCCTCAGAATCCATCTTATTGAAGAACGTTTGATTCTGAGTTATCTGCGCGTACCTCTTCTTCAATATGCTCTAAGTGCTTCTACTGGACCGGGCCCGACTGTCGTTACAATCCTCAATCTGCTGCAGCTGTTAGATGTTTTATTTACCGACTGTTGATGAGATAAGGGCTGAGAGTTTTGGAATGTGTGTCTGAGGACGTCAGCATGCCTCTCCATTTGTGTACGCTTCTTCTAGGTGCTGATTGGTGATTTGGCATCCGTCCCCCAACACCTTAATGGACTCTTAGGGAAACCCAGGAAGGCCATAAACGTAAGCAGCTGATGCCAGGGCTAGTCTGAAAGTAACAAGAAAACTCTACCTCGTACACAATTCTTTTGAATCACTCCACCGGGCTATGAATGGATTTTCAAAACTTTTAAGTACGCCGCTGTTTAATTGGAAGTTTTGCAGAACTGCACTATTATATGTATGAAAAGGTTCTAGTCCCTCTCTTACTCCTCGAGATGCTGAGACTGACCAGTTAAGGAATCCAAAAAGGTCCAAATGGCATGGAAAATGGATCTGTGTTGGGTGGCTTGTTTAATGCCCCAGCAGGCTTCCTGAGGTGAATCGCTCTCGATGCGGACGCCGCCTTTGATCATTCACAAAGTATGGTTGCGGCAGGGTCTGCTTCGGTAACCAACAGATGGTCATTAAATCGTGCGTTTTATTTTACTGGAGCTTTTTTACGTTCCTGCAAGAACTGTGCGCTTTTATTGCTGTCATTTAGTACGGTTACCACGCTGATTAGAAACATGCCGAGCCTTTGTGCGAGTACGCCAGTGGAGCCGGCGTGTGCGCTCCAACATCACATTAATTCTAGTTGGAATACGGCGGTTAATTTATTCTTCGAGCAAACAGAGGAGTAGGTGGGAGACAGGATTAGCCGGTGAATGTTTTACTGAATACCAGAGGTGCTCTCTGTATGTTTAACACTAATTCCAGACATTCTCCGTTCCTCCACAAGCATGTTTTTCCTCAGCACTTCATTATTCCACCCGAAAAGTCGGGGATCGTCATCGCCACCGCAGATCCTTCGTTTTAACGCGATAACTCAGAAACTGTTGCATGGATCATTTTCAAATTTTATACCCCCATAGACCGTAGTGCGAGGAAGAACTGGATTCATTATGGGAAATGCCGGTGGTACTTCCAACACTAGGGGGAGCTTTATCTGCAAAGGTTTTTGGTCCATATTTTTCTCCCTCGGTTGTATATTTCTGGTACTGGGGTCACCTCCAAACGGTTTTGGGCCATTATTACCCAATCATTGATCAGGTATAGTCCAAATTTGGTGCGTATGAAGCGACTGGAGATCTAAATTATTTATATCATAGTTTACCCATATTTTAATCCATAAGTTAATATTTTATTCACTTTGTGGAGCTTCTTTTGAATTACAACTACTGAGGAAATAACCTATATCACGGGGACTGTTTGTACAACGGAGGGGATTGGGGACTTTTCAGGGGTTCAGCCTTGAAGTCAGGGACGACGGCGTAGGTCCGGTTTGAGTAGAGTGAAGTGAAGTTTTTGAGTGGTCATCGTTTCAATGCCTTCAAAGCCAACAGAACGTAGTTCATCATGTGGGAAATAATGAGTTATTTCTCACCTCCAGTCAACTGTGCTCAAAAGCTTGTTAATCTTTGTGTCAGTCAAAGTCACAGCGACATAAATACCTCGTTATCTTTGCATGATTGGCTGCTGAGTAGAATAGGAAATCCGCCCTGATGATATATGTCATCTGATAGGCGTTTAAATCACCCACGTAAGGCTAGAAAGAAATCTCCTGGACTGGATGATGGCCGGGTGTGCAGACACAGACGTGGATGGCGCGAGGATATTTTAGTTCTATCCCACGCTGATGCATGTGCACCCTCCTCTTTTGACCTGGTCCAGTTTGAGTATGCATTCATTTGCATCAAATGTAAAACGTTCTACTTCAATCGGCTGCGACTGAAACCCTCTGAAGCAAACGGCGGCACAAACTCCCACCATAAAAACATCATGCTGCAGTAAAAAAAAAAGAAAAAAATGGAGCTGTATGATATAACCTTTCTGACTCCTTTTATATTAATGGGCTAGATGAGGAACAAAGGCTGGGTGTTATACTGGCATGGGGGCCAAAGATCCTGACATGGCAATTTGCTGCCTTTTCTTTTGGGTGAGCGGTGACAATAGGACGCCGTCGGCTGATTCTGGTTCCTGTGTGCTGCGGTGTGAAAGCAGCTTGGCTCTTTGCCCCGAGGGTCAGTGTGAGGCTCTGAGCCACCAGCACTGATGAGCACTAATCTGGCCTCCTTGGCAAACACAGGCCTTTCTCTGTAACCTTCAAACCGTGAAACATAATTTACAGAGGCGGCGGGGGGTCCAAAGAACCAGGATGTCAACAAGTGAAGGGGGCAGAGATAAGCCACAAACAGAACTTTTTCATGTGCTGCAACAATCTCGTGGTTCTGAACGGATTTCTATGTAAATGTTTATCCCCTTCTCTTGCACCTGCTGTGATGTAAACGGCATTAACTTTATTGTAAATGTTCTGTCCAAAGCAGCGGCTCTACTTTCACACCCATTTGTATTTCTGATGCAGCTCTCTGTGATCGGTGGTACTCAGGCCCAAAAGGGAGCATGTATTACTAATAATAATACATCTTATTTATGGCCGCCTTTCAGGACACTCAAGATCACCTTACAGATACACAATCAAAAAAAACAAGACAATAAATATCACGGCATTACTCAAAGAATATGCAAAGAAAGCTAAAAAGATAAATACAAGGTCAACAGGGCGATCAGACAGAAGAGGCGAGTCTGAGAAGGTGGGCTTTTAGACGGGATTTGATGGTTGGAGAGAGTTCCAGAGACGAGGGGCTGCACGTCTGAAAGCTCTGGACCCCATAGATGATTAACGGGCTGGAGGCGTAGCGAGGAGGAGGAGCGAAGAGTACGGGAGGGCGTGTAGGGTTGGAGGAGGTCAGAGAGGTATGGGGGCACTTGAAGATGAGGAGGAGGATCTTATAGTCAATGCAGTGATTGTGCTGAAGGACGGGGGTGATGTGTTCTAGGGAAGGAGTTCTGGTACTCATGCGGTCAAGCAGAGTTCTGGACCCAATGGAGTTTATGAAGGAGCTTGAGCAGAAGACCAGAGAGGAGCGAGTTGCAGTAATCGATACGGGAGGTGACCACGGCGCTGACGAAGATGGCAGTGGTATTGGGTCTGAGTGACGGACAGACACCCATCAACCATTACATTAGAACCATCTACATAATCGAACAAACAAACTTTATTTATTGTCAAAGTCGCTGGGGTCCTTCAGATTCTCCATTTTACCTGGTTCCAACACATCTCCAACTCCAGCTTCTGATCATTGTCCTGCTGGAAGGTCCGACCACCACCCAGTTTAAGTTTCCTGGTGGACGTTCTCAGGTTTACATCAAGTGTCTGCTGGTGGAGTCCACGGAACTATGTGAACCTAAAAATATCAACCAGTCCTGGAAATATGCTGCAGTTCCCTCCTCATACCTACCTATTATATAGTACGTCTTCATTTTTACTCACCTGTAGAATATCTTTATGTTGGAGCTGCTGCAACGACTCAGATTAGATTTCCCTTTTTGGGAAAATCTATCCACAGGATTTTCCGTCCATCTATCCACAGGATTTAGAGAAAATACTTATTTAATGTATAGAATGTAATGTTTTTTCAAAAAAAAAAATAATAATAATAATAATACATTTAATTTATAATACTTGAATAAAAGGTTAGATTTTTGTGAATAACTAGAATTAAAACATGTCATGACATTTTTGGGATCTTATTTTACAAATTCTTTCAAAGGGTGCCAATAATTCTGGAGCTGTAGATGGAAAAAAAAAAAGTACTAATAAATATTGGAGAAACCTAAACGGGAAAACCTGGAAAATCTAGAAAAATACAACTCCATATTATCATATATAAGTAATGATTATAAGTTTCAGACATGCATTAATATTAGATTTGTTTGATTCAGATCGTAACCCCATCCAGAATCAGTACTTTACCTCTGACCTCTGTTAAGCACAATTATCAATAAATCCAAGTTCAGGAGGTCTAATAGTGTCAAAAATGTATAAGAAGGAAAAATTCTAGATGATATGTGAACTTCCATAAATATATATATACTTTGATTGAAAGTTAGATTATTATTCTGATGCAGTTTTCATACTGTGGTACATAATAAATGATATTCAACATACTATCACAAGTTTATTTGTATTGCAGTAACCATTTTGGTTGATTTGGTTGAGTGGAGCATCTAAAACCTGCTCATATGGGTCCGGACCAGCCCTCCCCTCATGCAGCCAATTCTGAAGTTGATTAAAGAATTTAAACGGTCCATTTAACCCCTGAAGCAGGCGAGGCCTACCTGTGTGATGGTACCATTACTATGCAGTAATTTCTGCAGGCAACAGCTCCAATTGATCCCCGCTCAGCCATCAGGAAGTTTTAGTGCTGCTGTGTGCGCGCTCAAAGCCCAGTTTAATAAAGCTAGCGGGTCACGAGCTGTTAAGGCAGAGGAGAACAATAAATAAACAGAGCTGCTCCACTCATTCCTCCCTCCTCCATCTCCAACACACTTCTATCCGCCGCATGGCGGCTATGCAAGGTCCGGCATCTCGTTAGGACCGGCTTACAGGTGGAGCCGCTGCACCGGACCCTGAGTTTCCAGATGGCACGGCAGGGTGCCGACCCTTTAAGAGGGTTCTATCAACTCCCCCGCAAGAACAGTTACGAGTCTCCTAAAAATAATCTTAAACGGCATGTTGCGTCGGGCATCAGTCTTTTTATTGTTATGCATAAGCAGGCGGGTGGGGATGCTTTACGCAACTGACACGACAGCAGAGCCCATCAGCAAGGCAGATTGATGTCGAGGGGCCTGGCTGAGGGGGATAGAGTTTATCTGCTGCAGGCTGGGATATGAAATCTAATCACACAAGTGACAGGTGAGGAAGCGCCGCCACAGACTCGCCTCTAACGCACACCATCACGCCATCTCAAACCCAACAGAGAGGAATTCCTCTCTGTTGGGTTTGAGACGGGCGATGAGACGAGAAGTCTCCTGCTGCATAGACACGGCGTTCAGGGAGAGCAAGGAGAAACGGAATGAGAGGAGACGGAGAAGAGGGCTGAGTAAAGGTTAACCGTGAGAAATATGGAAGATCGGTTTGAAAGGAGAGCATTTCAATTCTCCCAGCGAGAGGAAACAACAAATCTTCTTGGCCCACCTTTACATTCTGTTGTCACTTCTGGATACTGTCCTCCGGGTCGGGTTCTGTTCTTCTGATCTTGTTGATCGTTTCAAAAATCACAACACTAAGGAGAGATTTGTCTCTTGATGAATGCATTCCAGTGTTTCATAGACATGTACCTGTATATATAGATATAGATATAGATATAGATATCTATATATATAGATATAGATATAGATATAGATATCTATATAGATAGATAGATATAGATATAGATATCTATATATATAGATATATAGATATAGATATCTATATATCTATATATTTGTCCACTCTCTTATTGAAGAAGTTGGCTAATGACGCTTATTAAAGCATTATGCATTTCTGAATAGTAACTGAGGATCATTTCAGAATATACATTCAGAGCATGTAATGTAAAAACTGGAATGTTGCTATATATTTCAATAAATATCCCTCTACACCACAAAAAGATCGCGTTACGAATATGTACTACAATAGCAGTGTACAGCCAGCGGCTGTGTAACGTATATTCTATCAATCCTTACGCATGAATTGCTTGGATTTCCACTGTGGGGTGTTCTGTTCCTGATTGGAGGATATGTTGAAGCCTTGAGTTCATGTGGATCACCCTGTGGTCGATCTGGTAGGAAACACAGATATACACACATTGATTTTGGGTTTATTTTGTTTTGTTTCCCCCCCATTATTAACGTTACAAATTAGAAAGAGGGACTACAATCCTAATTTCCAGCAACTCCCACTGTTGGTCTGTGTGCATTATGCAGACCACCACATGTTTCCCTGCTACACATGCCGCCGCCAGCTGCTTTAGTTTTATCGGATCCCACCCCGGTCTACATACACAGGGGCCCGAACCCACCAGTGGGAGATCCAGTGCACTGCCAAGGACATGATTCTGTGCTGGCTTCCCACCCGCCAATATTGCCAAAGCTATTCACCGGAGCACCCAGCCAGGACAGAGTCAACACACACAAATATTTAATCCCCCGATCCTGAATTCCCCTCACATCTTCAAACATTCCTTCTTTTGCCCTTAAAGAACAAAAAACAACAAAGAACTGTCTGCTCATTTGTGTCTGTCTACTGAAACCCAAACCTCCCAGTGACCCGTACTCACACGTGGAAAACAAATCTGACCTTTCAACTGTCCTTTCAACCAGCGCCATTTCATTACAGCAGTCATGAGCGTCCTCAAAGTGGATGTGGGGGAATCATTTTGACAGGATGTTCTGATAGAGCACGAAGAGAGACGGCTGTAAAGATAAGGGAGACGAAACAGAACGTGAAAGAAATCAGCTGCAAAGAACCGCCATTTAATTTTCTCCCCATATCCTTGACGTTTCCTGACTGATACAGATCCTGTCATAATGCTCTAGAGACCAAAGGGTTTACTTCCCTGAGGCTAATCTGTTTGCCAAAAATATCAGTGTGCTATGCTCTGTATTAGCGTAGCATACTGATCCTCATCCCTCTAGTCCGTAGCGATGTACGGCACATTGTGTACAAAAGCAGGGGGGTTTTGGAAGGTGTGAGAGGGACCATGACCTCTTCACCTGGTCACAGACGGAGCCATTGGATCTCTCTCGGGAGCGCCCACTGGACACTTCTCTATCTCCTCTGCCTGTTCGGCATTCCTGGCCTTCGCCACATGTCCACATTTCCTCCAGGCTCCCGCTGAACTGCCGACCCCTGAGCCAGGCTGCGATGCCATCCATTTGCCAACAGGGAGATTGTTTTTCAGCTCTTGAAATCTTAGCCTGAAAGAGCAATGTCGCAGCTGGTCCGACAGACCCCGGCCCAGGCCTCCGGGGCCAAAAGGGGGTGAGGTTAGAGTCTTCTGTCAGGCTCCCTGTGGTGTGTTTAGGCAAAGATATAATGCTCGGGAATCACTCTTGTCACTGACAGCCAGGGGTTTAGTATCCAACCACAGCCTGATAAGGCCTACTGCCCTGACTGATATTCTTAGATCCTTCTAACTTTCCACTTTTGGCCAAAAGCTTCGGCCCTGGAACAACTGGGATGGCAGTGAAACTGTCATGGCTTACAAATGGAGACCGGACACCATTTTTGTTTTTAAATGGGCCAATTCACAAATTCTGTTCGGTCTAATCTTAGCAATCACAGAGGATGAGGAATCAGTTTTTGCTGGGACACCTTAGACGGCCCCTCTATAAGTGTTCCCCCCCCCCACATGAGCTTTAGAGGCTCAACGACGCTCAACATTAAAGATGGAAGTCTTCATTCGGATTGTATTTGTTCACATTTTCAAATGGATTATGCCAATGGACAAACATGTGAAACAGAGCAGTACCACCAGAACGTGTTGGGGGCTAAATATCAAATAGGACACATCCAATAATAATAATAGTAATAATAATAATAAAACCTGTTTTTGAAAACATAGTTACAAAGTGCTTTACAGGAGAAAACCAAGAATCAGAAAATACCAACATTGACAGAAACAATCAAATAACAGGAACCAAAAGAAACCAACCAATAATTTAAAGAAGGGTCTGAGGATGACGATTCTGATTCTGCAGCTTCAGCAGCTTCAGCTCCTCAGGCAAGGAGTTCTGGAACTGAAGGGTCCTGACTGAAATAGTCCTGAGGCGGGACTCAGGACAGGAAATGTCTATGGAAACGATGAAGCACAATATTGAAATGATGAAGATAGAAAAATAATCTCCATCTGCTTGTTGCAGTATTTTTAAAACACAAACCACCGCCTTCAACATCAAGGGTGAATGCAAGTATGCAGGAATTGACAAAAACTCTGTTCGAAATGGACAAATCTATTTTTGCCCATAGAGGGTGTATAAATCATCCTTAACACACTCACACACACTCACACTTTTTTTCTTCCTCTTTTCTCTGCCTCTACAAAACTGAACCAAAGCAAAAATGATTTCACGCTTTCAGCTTAGTATGGCATTATGCAAAATACCGTTACCCTGTAAGGACACTCCAATGTGTGAAAACGGGTCAAGTGCTCATTTTAAAGGGGGAAATCTGCAGAGACACAAAGCAGCACAAACATACAGGCCTCCATTACTCCGGGCTCTAAGAACCATTTAGGAGAGGCACTTTTATGCTCGAACGACGGCGAGCGAAGGTTTCTTGTAAAACTGGTCATTGTTGGTTTGTTTAAGAGGCACACTCTACTGAAACATTTAGATCTCACATACAATGCCTCCCTTTTCTCCTCTCACACTCCACTGTTCCCTCGGTGTCACACTCTGAGTGTGAAAAGGTGCTGTGGGGATTTTGGTGAACATGGCATAATGGGAGCTTTGTTTGCTCAGGTGCTGACCCCCCACAATGGGTAGATGAAGGTGGACCACTTCACGTACAGATGCTGCCTCCTGCTCGCACTCCTGCGTGTGAGCCGCTCAGGAAGCAGAGGAAGGGACTAGCATCACAAGATTACTTAAACCGCCAAGGCTGTCGGTCCGTCCGTTCACACCAAAATGAGGGGTTTATATTAGGAAACGCAATCTGTGCTGGTTGTTCACATTTTCTAAAGAACCAGAAGTCCACCGCAATAAACGGAAGGAATCAATGAACCTCTGTTGGCCCAGTTAATGAAAGGTGTCTGCGTGGAAGTGTTGGTAGCATAAAAATCAACTGCCTTTGACCACAACAACAAAAACAAGGTTGTGCTTTTAGACCAGCACACTTCCTGCACTGGTGTTTATTAGTTATGGGTCACCTTGAAGGTAAAGAGTGGATGGAGGGGCAATCAATAGCTAAGCCAATAAGAAAGCATGAGGCTAAGGTTGAGGGGGTAATCCTTGATGGTAAAGCAGAAAATCTATAAAATAAATGATTTCTCCACTGCTGCAGTTCCAGAGGAGACATTTTATTTGAACAAGTTTGAGCACACACCCTAGGTTACACAAAAGTCACGAAAAAGTAGACAAACATGCTGGAATTCAACCTCAACACAGGGCAATTTGCAGGAAGCAATAGATAAAAACATTACAACGTGTCTTTCTAAGTTCTTCACAAAAATGGTTGAACCTGGAAGGAGGCTGGACGGGGTCATTGGATATGAGATTCTATTTTGTGATCGGTTGGTAACATATTTAAGCTAAATGTCAGTTTTGATGGTATTTACTGAGCAGAAACCACAACTTTGCTTTCGTCCCGGACAGCAAGGGTAAATTCCCCAAAAAGTCCCCAATCCCCAGCGTTGTACAAGCAATCCCACTGTTCGAACCCTTCAAATTAAATGTGAAATAATTTCCACAGTATTTTTAGTTCGAAAAAAAAGGTCCCCACTCAAATACTTTGGGGAGATAAGTTTAACTAAGATCCACAGACCTTAGTGGGAGGAAGAACTGGAATGATTTTGGGAAAGATCGGTTCTATAATTCTGACAATAGGGGGAGTTTTATTCCCACATGTTTTCGGTCCAATATTTCTCAATTATTGGTCCGATTTACTCCAAGTGTGTTGCGGATAAATCGGCTGAAATAGATCTTTTTTGTAAATGTCATATTATATTTACTCTAATAGTTCAAATTCTACTCTATTCTTTTTTTTTTCAGACATAACTTCCTTCCAGTTGGTCGGATTTAATCCAGATTTGTTGCGTATGAACCAACTAATGAAGATCCGTCTCGTATATATCATATATTTCACTCTAATAGTTCATATTTCACTCTCTAGCGGGTTTGTTTTCACAAAAAAATACTGTGGACTTAACGTCACATTTAATTTGAGGAGTTCAATCAGGGGGATTGCTTGTACAATGCTGGGGATTGGGGACTTTTCAGGGACATTGCTGTCGGATACGACTGCATAGGTCTAGTTCACTTTGGAAATGTTGGATACGTAAAACAGAGGAACTGGAGCATGGTGAATATTTCACTGGAGACATTACTCCAAATTACAGAATGGAGGCGTAACGGCTTCATTTTTAGGAAAGTATCTTTGCAAAAAGATGGCCGAATCAACAGAGTAGTGATATTTTAATATTATTTCTGTATTCAGAACGTGTCACTGATATCTTGTCTCTTGACCTTGAATTGTGTCATATCTCGTAACAGATTTCAACATAAAACCTTGACAACCTGCATGAAAAATGTTTTTTTTAAATAATAGTTGTATAAACTGAATAAAAAGGTTTTGTAATTCCAGGTGGCCCTGAGAGAAAAAGTATTTTCTCCTTTTCAAACTAAATGAAGAAAACGCCAAACTGCGTTAATAACCGGTTTCTGCCTCGATAGGTTTCACTAGTACCCAACTCTTTTTTTTTTGTCTGGTATTACTGCTGTTACGGATGAAAACGTTGAACACTAAACTTAAAGTTTGACCTGACCTACTGAAGCAATCCATCTGTGATTTATTTATGGCACAGCTTATTTTGCCAATAGAAAATGGAATAATAGTAGCCTAGGATTTAAAAAAGGGATTTCCGGTGCTTTCAAGCCCCACTAGAACCAATTCTTATCAGCTTTCTATTAATATCAGAACAACCACAACTATGTTGTACTGAAAGGTAGCGTCATCTGATGATGTACGTTACAGAAACCCATGTGAGGTGTTGTCGTTGTGAATCTAATATCTCCTTCATAACTAGGGGGAAGTTTGTAAGAGAGTCCAGTTGTGATCCAGGATAAAGTTATGAGGTTTGAGCGGTCGATGTCAGCGTCACCTCGTAAGACGGGGTTTTAATCAGAACTCAATTATACAGCCATTTCCCTCAAATTTCCTCTTGATAACAGGATAAAAGACTGAAGTGATGACATTTTATAGGGAAGAAGGTCGGGGGTCGTCTTAACTTTGTCATATTAGGAACAGAATGGGAGATTGGACCACATTTGATCGGATACTGAATTGTTGTCATTAATTTTGGACGTCCGCCTGTGGTGAAAATATAATCTTCTCTGCTGTCAGTTGGAAAATGTTTGTACACATACAAAGACTCTGAATCTCAACACCCTGAGAATCTAAGACCCGGCTTGGAATTGGTTTTGAAATGTGTTGTGGGTGATCGGATCACGAACGAGACACATGGCCTTACACCTGTGTTTACACCTGTGTTTACACCTGTGTCTATCACGCGTCTCTGAATGTGTCGAGCTGACCGCTTGTGGTCAGATGTTTGTTGCTGCCTACGTCACTTCTGCTACAAGGTCAAAGGGCGCCGCGCCTAGATATCAGTCACGTCAGTCAAGCACCGGATTAGTTTAGCTCGCTAGCTAGCTAGCACTGGCTCCATAACAACATGAAGATGTTACAAGGGCTAATATATGTAGGGATTTAAAAGCCAAGTCTAAACAGGGCGTAATAGACCACAACCAGCTTTAGGTCATTGTCATTGCTGTTTCTTCAGACGCCATGAGCGTCACCACGGTGTTACGTCATCAAACCACTAGAACGACGCCGACATCTTGACGTAAACTGCTGCCTGACGGACGCCTCCAAATTTGAGTCGGTAATTCATGTTTTTATTTCGTAGACGTGTTATTACAACCCGTTCTAAATTCATCGGCACGGATGGGGCGCTAATGTTTTTTTTCAGCGGCGTGCGATAAGTATGTCAGCATTTGAAGTCTGGCCTGTCAGCGAACGCGACAGGGCAACATTTTCCTCGATGAATAATTAAGACGCCCGTTCTCACTTGCTCTGTGCTTTATGCATATTGATACAGGCAATTTGTTCCATCATCTAAACACTCGGGTTTCCACTGCGCGTGAGACACGTGGTGTTCTTGATGCATCATGGCCACGGCAACAGCTTGTTAGTGGCTTTCCCCCTGTTTTTGCAGTACAACACATGCAAACAGGCTGTGACGAGCAGATAGTGCATCCGTCGCCCCTATACGGCATAAAAGTAACATTTTTCACCCTACCTGCTCCAGTCTTGTACCACGGGAATTTATTGGGCGACAGGATGACTCAAAAAAATGCGTTCTCCAGCAAACAGAGAGACGTGATGAGGCACAGCAGCGTGGCTGGTTGAATAATGAAAAGACTACAAAGTGGGCCACATGTGGACACGTCAACACCCCAGAAACAGGACAGGGGTCCCAGATGTCAGGAGGGATTCATCTTCTTGGGTAGGGATGTCCACAGTACCATCTAAGATGCCTTTTCTCATCTTAGCTTGTCGGAATCTCACAATGAAATGCAATTACTGGTGCCGGAAACATATCCTCCAGCCGAAAGAAATCATTGGATAGGACCGGCCTGCTGGCATGGATTTCATCTCTCTGGATAGAAAATAAGGACCATTGAATTAGAGCCGCGGCACAAAAGAACTGGAGCGTTATCTGGCTCTGTTTGAGGTGGGTGTCCAATGATACAGCGGCTCTCTGCCATATAAAAAGAAATGTGCTCTCTTGTCACACGTTTCCTCTTTTTGACTTCTATGGTCGTGTTTTGTTCGGCAGGCTGAGCGTCCACTCAGCAGCTGAGTGACAGCTTGTGTCGGCGCCGGCCTCGTTCCCTGGCTGGGCGTCTTTTCATTCTCTACAGTGAGACAGTTGCCTTCCCTACGTGGAGCTTAAGCTCTCACACATCCCATTAGCAGCGATAAGTCAAGCTGAAACTTTTTTAAAGGCCAGCTTGACTTTGTGTCTCTCTTCCGCTGTTTAAACTTAAAGACCTTTTATTCCCCGTAAAGCCAATTGGCGAGGTCATAGAAGATTACTGGCTTAATGTTTCCCTTCCATTTATTAGCAAAGTCATTTAAATTTGAATATGTTCAAATAAACCAGCCTTTAAGTGTCTCTCTGCTAGCCAACTGTTTTTACAGCTGTATGTTCAAATATGAACATTGTGATGTTTGCAGTGGGACGTAATCCTCTCTGTGAGCCTTTGGAGTTTATACCTGAGTTTTTAATCACTTAAAGGAGATGGAAAGATCAGACTGCCGTGAAAGCAGGTTTTATTACTGAACGGTTTACGCTGGTTCTGACCGGTTAGAGGGTATTCAGAGACATAAAATAACTATTTACTATTTAAAAGGCGACTTTGTCAGGAGATTTTCTCTCATTAGATAATAATAGATACCCTCAACAAGAATTGAATTAACATAAACAAAGTAATGATTTGCATATTTGTAATCAAAACATGAATGAAGCTGGAAAAACTGACATTTGTATTATAGTTCTAATCAACTTTATATGTTTTAAATACATTTCCCAAAATTATGTAATTTCCTGCAAATGATATTTAAACTTATTTCATGCATTTCTACCAATTTGGATCCGGCTTGCTCCACAGTGAAACACATTTGATTCATTTTTGTATTTTTTTTTTTAACTGATTAAATTGAATTTCTATCATCATTAATTAATTTAGATTTCACAGTTGATTCTGTGAAATCTAAAAACTATGGGGACCTTGAAGTCCCTGGAGAAAAAAAAACAATTACCTTGTGGGCACAAGATAATTACCTTGTGCACACAACTTATTGTCATAAGAGGAAAAAGAGGATTAACTGTTAATCCATAAGCGGTTATAGATGGACAAAGCCACCATAAAACATACAACATCTTGACCGGAGCTTAAAACGTTTTATTTTCACCTCAAAATGATATACAGTTGGTTTAAGAAACAAGCCGTGAGGATGGAGTGTACGTTAATTTCATCAAGTCTGAACACATACACAATGCCGACCAACTGTACTTGCGCTGTGATCATTATAAATAAGAACACTTAAAGTACACTGAGCAGCAAACGAAAACACAAGCATGTGTTTATGCCATAAACAGAAAAAACAGGTCACAGAATCATATTCTAACAGCCTGTGTTCGTAGATATGGGATCGTCATCAGCAGGAATCGTAGACTGTACATACTGAAGAAGAACAGGTAGCAGCTTCACTGCTGGTTTTCAAAAAACAGGCACAACGCTGAAATTGTCTCGTGCGTACAAGATTGAAAAAACAAAAACATTATTACAGGACTTCAAGGGCTCCATAGAATACGTACATTTTCCAAATATGATTATTTGAACACATACTTGAACTGTGCAATGATTCATTTTTGTTGAGTGTAGGTGGTAAAGTGTTCAACATTGAAATACAGAATGATTACTATAACGATAACATTTTGCTGAAGGATTTCATTCCTACGCTGCTGAATTGGAACATTTTTTACAATTATTATTGCCATTAAGTCGTGATATTGCTCGGCTTACGAGAAGGAAAGTGCTTTTTTTCCGTGATTGTAGACTTCTAGGCTTTTGTAGCCTCAAATTACCATCCTTGGCGAGGGCACCAGCGATGAATCTCATGGTTAATTTCCCTCCGTTTAATCTTGCAGAAAGAATGTTTGCCAGATGCTGGCCGTCTTCTGACACATGATTTCAAATGATGCTAAATGGCCTCATGGGCTGATGTGTCCAAGGGTTAAGCCGGATTGTCCTGAGCGACCTCTGACATCGGGGTCACACATGAGGTTCTGCTCCAGGCACGACTGCATTGATGAGGGTCAATGAAAGGGTCGTCCTCGCTCCCTCTTTGCTTCAATCCAATTAGAGCATCGGCAGCTGAGTCGGCGCTTGCTGTTAATCGGAACATTAATTGTGTTAGATGATTGGTATGTGGTTCCGCTAAGTGCCCGTTGAGCGCCACACAATGACGTGGTTGTTTTCTCAGTTTGATGAATAGTCACTGTCTTGTCCGCTCTGACGAAGGTTTGCAGCACGGGCACTTTGTGAAAGAATCAGGTAGGTGTCATAGTGTGAATAACATGAAGTCTGTGTCCCTGCAGCCGACTATTAGCTTCCATATCCTGGCTGACATTCTTGCTCCCGCGCCACAGTGGAGACACAACCTGTTATTGTACATCCGACTGGAGTTAATGGAGATAAACGGGAAGCTTAATCTGTACTCTTATTTGTTAATCATATGTTATAAATGCCTCAAACGTCGTATTGGTCAGCTCCAAAGGGGAGGAAGCTCAGCCTGTTTTGTGTCACATGCACATATTTATTTTCATTTTATTTAGTTCTTTGGTCACTCTAGGCAAAAAGCTGGTGACGCCTGGTTTGCATGTTCAACAGGTAACAAGCAGGAATTTCCTCTAGGAAAATATTCAAGGTTAATGAAGTTGAAAATGAAGACTTTACAATAAGTATTTATAAATCCTTATGAATCCAAACAAAAAATAGTTACCTTATTTACGAATCATTAATAAGCTGCTTTAACTCATTAGATATAAATGGTATCAGAGGCCAGAACCTTGCCGAATAGTGAGCACACTCATCTGCACTGATAGCTTGATGTTGCCAAATAGTGATCCACATTGATCCTGTATGATTTGATTTCAATTATTAGATAACTTGGAAATATTGAAAAGGACATTTGGTTGGATTCATTAATTATATGAATCATTTTTACAATACGTTCATTAAATAATTTTCATTTTATATCCAACACTTGAACACAGATCAACATTAAGAGTCAGAGACATGAGCCGGGCGGATGAGCTGGTGACGTCAGCGTGACGTCGACTCCGAATGGGTCCATATAGACTGGAAGCAGGCGAGGTGAATCCCTCAACTATGTGGGAGGGGCCTGGCTAGAAGGGAGGAGCTAGAAGAGAGATGAAGGATTGAAGAGTGGCCCAGGGCCGTCACACAACGCTGTGATGAACTGGTGACTTGTCCCAGCGCTCACCAGATGTCAGCTGGGATAGGGAACGACCCCCACGCAACCCTGAACCGTTACGCAATTTTAGAAAACGGATGGATGTCTTTGTTATTACGGAAGCAGATGGTTCACACCAATAGTTCACTTTTCATAAAAACAACATGATCAAACATATTGTTTCTTTCCTAAACCCATTCATACGTTAATTTAACGATAGTGAACGAGCGTGTGTCAAATAAAATAAAGTAATATTAAGTCTATCTCCGTAATTTCAGTTGTATATACTTCATTTAATTACCTGTTTTAACTATTCTATTTTTTACAGTGTGGGTTCTACATTATTTTGCCCGACAATTCTTAATCCTATCAAAATGCAAAAGGACCACGTATTTTGGAGAAGCCTCTGCACGCAGCCTTTTAAACGCAATCTCTCCCAGACGGTTCTGTTTCAGAAGTGGGACAGCACCCCCACCCATTTGAAAAATCTAATTAAACTAAACTAGTTTTTATCTGTTCTAAATAACTTCCGAGAAGGCGTTCATTAGGCCTGCCCTCCAGTCTTGTCACAAATACACTCTAATATTGCGTTAATTTGATAAATAGGTTACAAAGTCTTTCTTCCCTTCGCCTCCTCTTTGTTGTGTTGCGTTTGTTTTATTATGCTGTGATAATATATATTTCCGCGTCTTCGGGGCACGAGGGGGGTGGGACGGAACTTTGATGTCACCGTTTTTATTGGACCTTTTACTCTGGCTTGTAGCGCGGCTCCGATCCAATACCACGTCTCACCTTAACCAGCAGATATGATGAAAGCATAATCAGGTGATCAATGACGGATTTATGCACTTTGCCTCCCATTTTCTTTCTGCTGCTGTGGAACCGCAGCATCGGGACCGGGATGAATCTAATACTTGGCGAAGCGACGGCGGAACCGCCCTGGGATTTTATCATCCGATTTGCTTCATCCCTCCATTTCCCCTTTGCCAAGTTTTAGCAGAAATGATTTGACAGACAGACAGGAGAGGAGCGGAGATGAATGGCCCGCCTCATTCCTGGTTTTAGTAAATGCAACGTGAATGGAAATAGGAATAAATACCATTTAACCTGGATCCAGGATGCCTGCCTCAGCTCTTCCTCTGCTGGGATGGAGGAAGGATGAAAATACTGTAGTGGGTGTTTAAGTGGCAGGTGTGTTAACAGAAACCCCCCCATCATGACAGGTGACGTTTACTTTCTAAAAAGTTGATTCTGAGTATTTAATGATCAGACTGACCACTGTTCCTCTGCGCTGTCGGATCAGAACCGTCAGTCTCCATAAAACTGGTATTTTCTTATTAAGAAAAAATAAGTCATATTTGGTATTCCTGACACTTTATTACTTCTGGACTTCTGCTTCCATCATAAAAAAGGTTATGATAAACTGATTCTTTTTCTTTTTAGTCAGACGTTTAACTAAATCATTTATTTTTTTTAATTTTAGTCCTAGTTTGACGAAATCCGCACTTGGCAGAGGATCTTCAGTTGAGGCTAGTAAGGTTCCGGTTACATGCATGCGTTGATACGAACACTAAACTACCAAAGCTCCAAACATCTCGCTAGTCAACCAGAAAAACACAAAGCTCGCAATTTACACACGGTTGGTAAAAATCGTGCGTACGTGCGTAAGAGAATTGCAGCGATAAGGTTTTCATATTGTAATCAGTTTTTATTAATACCATTATTTTTTTTTATGTCAAAATATTTCAGTTATTCTTATTTTATGTTTGTTTCAACATTCTAATCATTTTTCCTTCCTTCATTCTTCCTTTTTACTGTTTTATTGTCTTTAACTGCCTCCTTCCTGTTTTTATAATCCCATATTGTTTTTGCCTTGTGTGTGGATGAGGAGGATGATGGGTGGTTGGGGGAAGCATTCACAAACGTATTGGGTCATCCAGTAAATTTATAAAAGCAGAAAATGTTCTGCTCATGTTGGACTCCAGATAATCTCGGCCCACTGCTGATTACGATGAACTGGTGTGTCGCTGCGCTCCTCCAGACACACGGTTTGGTCTGGGGATGCTCATCTAATTAGAACAAGGGCGACGCGATGGCGACGTCAGCTGAGCAGAGAGCCGTGGCTTGAGACGGTTCCTGCGGCGCCGCTGCTCCGGTCACACACTGCCGACTGATTTGCATTGCAGATTGCAAAGACTTGGCCGGATTTCCAGACAGCGGCCGTTTTAAAGCCACCATAATCCCCGGTTGAAGGACCAGGATGTCACTAAACCTTTCATTAATGCAGTGGAGCTAATGCACCTGTCCATCATTCAAACATCTGATCCAGTCTCAGACAAAGTCACTTCTAGTATCCTAACCAGCCATGAGGTTTGTTTGTTTGTTTGTTTGTTTTTATTTCACAGCGACTCTTCGGTTGTAACATGCTCTTGGAACTGCTGTGAAATAGTGGACTCATTAGAATTATTCACATGGAATGTCTTCCCGGGACAATTAGGAATGTAATTGCCCTCCTCCACAAACGCAGGAAGGAAAAGATCCTCAGCAATGATGGATGACATAATAATGACCCAAACATGCACAGAACCCAAAGCTACGCTTAACAAGGTGTTTAATACCTGCTGAAGAAACTCTTAAACACCTTCACGCATACTGACTTCAGTTGTCGCCTTGGCAACGTGTACAGAAGAGTCAGAATGTCACAAAGAAAAGCTATTAAACTGTCTGGGGAAGAGTTTCAGCAGATCTAAAACAGATTGTTTACTTAAGCTTTGGGTTTTGTGCATGTTTGAGTCACTATTAACTTAATTTGTTGTTAATTAAAGTTTTATTCTCAGTCACATGACTGCATGACCCAGAAGTTAAGCGAAGCTACCACGGCTAATAAAAATATCACCAAACGTTTGTGTATAATATCTGTTTTATTCATAAAAAAGCGCGTACGGGGATTCATCTCTTTTATGTGTCGGTCGTAAACACTTCCGTTGTCTTGTGGTTTTTGCAGATCGTTTTTTTTTTAATGTGTTGTGGCTTTTACAGTAGTGATGTCAAATTGATGGTGGTTGGTTGTAGTGCGTATGACCCTCTCAGCCACCGTAGTGTAGCCCTGAAGATCTGCATCTGATTGACTTCTACTATGTTTTTTATTTGAGTTTTCTCGTCGGTGCGCTCACACTCATCTATGATATAAGTTTCGGTCAATCTAAATCCCCACAAATATATATTTTTCTGGTAAACATTCTGTGTATGCGATGGCTACAAACTATAAATACATGGTTTTACAACAAATGTTAAAAAGCTGAAGCTGAGTAGGCCAGTGTTTTGTGGAGGGTTCAGCTTTGATGAGAAAATAAAGTACGAGCGGTCTTCCTCGTGTTATACTAGACTTCTTATTATTTTGCAGTTTACACGTATAAGCTGGTGTCAACAACTTCACTTAAAATAGAAAACTGTTCCAAGTCCATCCCTGCTGGTGAGCTTTCAGGGGCTTCTAGCTAGCTGCTAAGCTATCTATAAATGCTAAACAACTCAATAAAATATATTTTTTAGTTATATTTTAAAGTAGATCTCAATTAAGCAGTTACTCCTTTAACACCAGTACATCAAACTCTAGCGCCTCCCAGTGGGGGAGAACCGAAGAGGAAATGTGGAGATTCTCATCAGACCAGATCGTATTCTGGTTGTTGATTGGTTAGGGAGACCGTCCTCCCTTGGACCAAATAACAGATCAGCCTGAAAGAAAGAGAGCATTGAAAATCTATTAAAATAAAATGGTAGATCCTGCCTTCAGAGGAGGAGGGCGGGGTCTGTCCTCTTCAATTCTCCACTTCACACAGACTGCCTTTCACCTTGGTGCCTTGTTGGTGTTGCTGTGCATCCACAATCTGGATTTTAATCATGGATTTTTTTTCCAAAGAATATATAAAATTATTTTATTAATGATACAGAAATATGGTAATGTTTATTTCATCCAATTCCTCTTCTTATATTTCGATCTCCCTCTTGTCTTTCAAAAAGAAGGACCGTCATCCACTACCTCTGCTAGTGCAGAGAAAGAAGCGTGTAGTGATGACTGGTGGTTTTTTTCTCCTTAAACCCAGACTGTATTGTTCCCTCATATCTTCAGAGGCATAAATGTACCTAGACTGAATATATGGATATAAGTAATCTAATGTATAGAACAACGGATTCAATCAGGAGGTCCTTCTGGACTTCCTGTCCACGGCTGCAGAGGTTCACGTCAGACATGTTGGATCTCCGGAGGACTATATGGACACATTTGAATTTCTGACTTGCTTTCCAACATGGTACTGCTGCTTGTGCTCCAATCCTCTGACGGCTTTGTTCCGTAGATCAAATCATTGCAGCTCTTTTGTTTACCGTCATAAATATTATTTTGAAATGCCATTGTGTAAAATCTAGAAGTTACAACCAGTAACTAAATCTGGATACATTTTGAGCCTTAACTGAGTTTTTTTGGGTCTAATTTCACGGACTAAACCCGACCAAACGGGCTTTCTTTGCTATGAACTCCAGCTTTAACGGTTCACGATTAACGGGGGGGCAAGTCGTAACATACGTCACTTCATATCAGCATTCTAGTGCTATTATTGGCCGCTGATTCACACTGTCTAATGAACTTTACAGCCTCTGCGAGTCTCTGGAGTCGGTGCGGCGGTGAACCGAGCGAGACTGAGGCAGCGTTCTCATTCCTCTGTTCGTGATGCACCTCTGACGGGCTGTCGTGAGACATCGCACAGATATGATCATTAGCGTTAGTGGGAGGCTTGAAAACACCTCGCTGTTTTTAGAGCATCTGACTGCAAATGAAGGTGTTGGCAGAATCTCGTGGCGGCATTGATGTGACCCACATATCCTGGTGAATATTGGGATCAGAGGTGTCATCGCGGTGCAGGTGCCCCGGAAGGGCTGCTGGAGGGGAGTCCGGATGAGTAGAAATAGATCATTATAGATCCTTCTTGCACCTTCTTTTCTCCTGCTATAGGCAGGAGACCAAAGAGGAGGTTTCTCAATGTGGTGAAAGAGGACATGGAGTTGGTTGGGGTGACAGAGGGCAGGGAGAGATGGAAACAGATGATCCGCTGTGGTGGTTCCTATAGGGATCATCTGAAAGAATGATCTTTACCTTCTTCGTTACATTGAGGTTGATTTTGTCTTCTGCTCTGAAGGAACGCAGCTTCAAGATTCCCTCACATCTGTTTATTACTTATTTTTTTGAGTAGTTGTTAACTGTTAAAAACTGTCTTCTTTTTAATTCTTCCATCAAAACATCTTCCTGCTTGTGAACAAACAAACAAACAAACAAACAAAAACCAAAAAAAAAAACGGGAAACGTTATAACTTTGCATATTTTTTTTTTTGATTTGTGGTATTTATTGATTTACAATTTCAGACACTCTGAATTAATTTTAAAATGACAAATCATTTAGCCAAGCATTTTTTTAAACAATAAAAAAAAAAAAATCTTGATGACATATTGTATTTTATGGAAATAGTTTTAATTAGATTAGCTAAACTTTTGGTAAGGCATGTTCCACAAAACTATTTGGTCGTTATTCAACTTTTTTATGATTATATTAAGATTACATAATTATGTTTAGTAAATCCTCATGTGCGTCAATCTGCCAAAACAAAATTATTAATTTATTAAATAGGACTTTTCTGAATAGCCATGATTATTGCCTCCTCCTCAGTGGCCCCTTTGACCGGTGGTGTCCCCCAAGGCTCTATCATGGGCCCCCTACTGTTTAGCATATACCTGCTGCCACTGGGTCACATTATAAACAGGTTCAGTCAGAATGTGCATTAATGGGGTTGATGATCTCTGGCGGCCGCCTGAAGTCCAGGAGTGGCTGGGATATTAAATGTGGTCACCACAGAATAAGAAGGTACTTGTTAGCAGCTAGTCGTAACTGCTGCAGGGAGGAGGAGTGCAAGGAGAAACAGGCCAGAAGGTTCAGATGTGAGATGAGGATCTGGAGACAACAGCCTCCTTCTGCACCTCTGCACACAAATCACCTCACAGGTAAACAACTCTGTTTACCTGCCGTGATTTTTGAAAAATACTCTCAGTAGAAATAACCCTTTTTAAAAAACAACAACTCTACAGACACCATCAAATTGCTGCTTTTAGATGTTTTGTCTCAAGACAATCTCATCATCACCTTCTGTCAGGTGGTGAAGGTAAGGCAAACACTCACCCCGCTGAGCGGATCTGCAGAGTCAAAGCGAGTCAAGCCTATACAGCATGTGCACCCCACTAATGTCAACAGCTAGTTACCTCTCCTGTTTCCTGTTTTTAGAGCTCATTTTGTCTGAGCAACAGTTCAACAAACCAAAGGTATTCTGTCTTCAGTGTTTGCTCTCAATGCTCCCCTGTTTAGCTGCAGAACACACTCGGATAGTAATCCCAGAGAGAGAGGAGCCAAACCTCCGGTCCGTCTGTGAGCTGCCCGGTACATTCAGCCTGATTGCTGTTTGCCGAGGTTGTGCCAGGTCTATGCGATGGCCAGCTTCATTTTCTGCCCCTTTCTCTATTGAGTAAATCCCTGCTGCATCTCTAAATGCCAGGATCGCGCCCTGGAAAGGCCTCTATACTTTGAGGAGCAGCGAACACTGCAGCATGCAATGTTTTTTTTTGGTATCAGTGTATATCTAAATAGTGGGAGGGAACCTTTATGTGTGTGTATTTGTGTTAAATACCTGTAAGTAAACATTGGTGCTGATACGAGGTATGAAGGTTGTGTGATCCGAGTATTTTTGGGTCCAGTCCTAATAATCCAGTCCAGTTTTTTGAGCAGGAAATAATGGGACTCATTATGAAGCTTATGTACTAAATACCGTATCCAGATGGAATCCAGGACCATTCATGTGATTTCCAAACTGGATCGGTTGGGGTCCGGGTTAAATAGGCTATTACTGGTACAGTTGGCCGGCATGGTGCCCACCTATGGAGGGAAACAGGTGAAATGACGACTCTGAAAGGGAGACGCTGAAAGACGAAGACAAAATAAAGACTATTGTCGAAACCTGCTTCAAGGTTGAGCCCATTAAAATCATATCTAAATGTTTATGGACTTTTGTGTCATTGGTGAAAGTGACAACAGTGAATGGCGTGTTATGTGAGTGTGACATAGGGTCAGCTCACGTAGGCCTCCTGCTACTTGTGTCTTGTCCCCATTACAGGGAAGACACCAGCAGTGCCTTTAGAACATGGAGTTTCCAACCAGTGTGCTAAAAGGACTTCAGAACTCGCCGGCACTAACCCAGCATCAGTAGATCAGGTGTGGCGTCAGACAACGCAGGCTAGAACTGCTCCTCGTGAGCATCCTTGAGCCTCGGCGGCCCACGACCCTGATTCTGCATGACCCGACGTTCAAACTCAGAACGCTTTAAAAAGGTACGAACAAATGAATGCAGACGTTGATCACCCCACAAGATCTTCAGTTCTAGAGAACAGTTCTGATCCATTCATCTCGCCATCCCTGTCAGGGCCTGTCAAAGTCACACAGACCCGTACCTGCTATTATTCTCGCTTTCCACTTTCCACGTTGTCACTCACTGTCTCAGATATCCCAGACACTGATGGCTGCCGTTGTAACTAGATAATCAGTGTTACTCATACTGTCAGTGGTTAAAATGTTCAGTTCTGTCAGCAGGTTGGATCACAGCACAATGACCAAAATACCCTTAAGTCTTACAACTTTCAAACTAAAGTAGCGCCTGAGAGGATTAATTATTTTCCTGCAAAGAGAGAATGCAGCGCAGCAACACTCCCATATCCAACCTGAGGTAAAAACAGCTCATCCGTGTTTTTCAGTCTCCTTTTTATTCCCGTCCTTTGTGCGAGTCTTATTTTTGAGCTAAAGCCACCCTTGATATACAAAATAATCAGATTTTAATAATATCTTAATCTCCTCTTTAATGGAATCCTGCAATTATGCCATGAATGGATTGAATTTATCCTGTTTGAGAACAAGACGTGGAAACGGATCATAACCTGCTTAAGAGCCTGTAATAGATTAGCTTCAAAACAAAGAATGTAGCCAGCCATTCTTTTACCATCCATCACCGCTGCTCCACCGCTCAGATGACAGAAACGCTGACCTGGGAGATTTAAAGTTGGAATTGATAACTAATATTCTCAGAGGTGACAGTGCACTGCATTGTAAGTCCACATATCATCTCTGGAAGGTCAATGGATTCCATCACAGCCGCGGTAAACGATATCGGGCTCTGCCGGTTTGTGATACCGAGAGCGCTCTATGATTTTATTTCTGTCAGTAAAGGATGTAATGTTTAAATACAGCGATAACGCTCCTCTAATCCAAAGACCAGAAAGTTTTTGATTTATGAATGTTACATTTAGGGTTAGGGTTAATAATTAACTGATAATCCTTAAGCGTCACCTGATGGATAAATCCTCAACAGAACATATAATGGACTGACCGGGCCTTGAAAAGTTATATTTTCCCTTCAGTATGTCAAACAACTGGTGTAACACACACACATCATTTCATCAAGTCAGAACACATACCCAATGCCGGCACTAGTTCCGCTGTGATCCTTCAAAATAAGAGCACTTAAATTACACTATGCAGCAAGGGGAAATATAAGCATGTGCTTCAAGCCATAATAAGAACAAAAACTAGTTTACAGAACCGTATTGTAACGGCGTTTGTTCGTAGATATGGGATCGTCATCAGCAGAAATCATTGACTGCACATACTGAAGGCACGCGTTTATGCTCGTGGCTTTCAAAGACGATTTTTGCAATGCTGAATGCGGAATTTTAACGAGCAGTAAGCCACCCTGTGAACACGCTGCTATGCGAACGCTTTAACTGAAGAGGCCATTATAGTGTTCCATATGAATGATAAATCCTCCCCAGAGCAAGGTGGGTGCTGCATGGGTGCATGACAGCCCCTGGATAGCTGCCATAGGTCCCCTCTGTGAAATGGTTGAGTGGGAGGTTGACCAGGCATTTCCCTCATTATTAGACTTGTCACTGTCACTCAGACAGGCGTGAGTGACAGAAGACCTTGCTTCCCTCTAGATTCACCTCCACCCTTCAGAGATAGGGCGGCGTTTACAGTCTTCACGGCGCCCTCATTAACATACGATGAATGGTTGTCCCTCTCAAGTACGTTTCTGTCATAGCCACAAATTTAATTCTCTGGCTTAATTCATCACAGCAGGACGGTTCTGATTGACAATCTTTGCCACACAAAGAAAAGTCCACTTGAAGGCGTCGGTAAATATGTTAAAGCCGTCCTTCCCCGGAGAAAAATGATCTATTAATTAAAAGGACCAGCAGGAAAGGCCTGGAATCATTGCTGTATAATTATAAAAGACCCATTTCTTTTAATCCTCGCTTCTGCAGCAAGGAGTCTCACATGGCGGAGCCGGGCCGCGGCCACTAGTTAGGCGCTGAGACCACACAGCGCTTTTACGAGTACAGCCTGTGGGAGGATGACGGGTCTTTAAGTGAAGTTGCGGGGAGCTGAGGGGGGAGTGATGAAGTCTTTTTTATCACGCCCAGGGAGAAAGCTCAGCCAGATCATTTATAAAGAATAAGGAGTCGAATAATAGATAGCTCATAGTCCATGAATAGTGTTTCTGGACCTGACCGGTTCTGCAGCAGAGGGTCATTGCAGTGAAACACCTTCATACATTATTAATTGTATTTCCATTGATCTGGATTAACAGTTAATCGTCAAGGTTTTGGCTCTTTCTTCCAGCATCAGCATCACGCAGAAGATATTTACAAAGCAGCGAATCATTACTCCTGAGCGTTGTTTGTACGGAGTCGGGCTCCGTGCGGCGCCACTTCATCTGAGTGCTGGACCCTTTGATTTGTGTTTCACAGCTGGGCCTGCAGAAGACGTTTCGCCGGGCAGCTGCAGATGCTTAATCTCCCCTGTGCTGACACAGGCTCAATTAGTAGATAGCACACTTTGGGATTTTGCAAGAAAGTTGTCAGATAAATCACTGGAGAGGATTCCATGCTGGCTATCTAAAGCTCTGGCCCCAGTGGCCCGCTTCTCTTTGTTTGCTTACTGTGGCTCACAGAGGGGTGATGTTTTCAGAGCAACCCGACTCACTGGGGCTTTTTTCACAAACGCTTTGATTAGCCTGAATAATCGGTCACAGCCAAAGAAATCGCCATAATTCTGCATTTGTTTTTTTATGAAAAAAGCAATTGTTCAAATGCACTGCAGAATTATAGATATTTCTAATTCAGCCTTTAATGCGCTAACTTCCTGTTCAATACAGTCAAAGTCGGCGTGGAAAGAAACCTGCAGCGCCGCTCACTTCTAACATATCTTTATTACCCGAGACTACAAAGAAAAACAAGTGATGATTTTGTTACCGCCAGGCGTCTCCACGGATTTTGCTCAATTTCACTCCCTTTTTACCGTCCTACTTAAATCTTCATAATAATGTGAAATGGATTATCAGCCGCAGAATGCAGGTAATCTCCTTTCAAAGAATAGAAAAACACTCACCTCTGAAGATATGGATTTTAGTCTCAACTTTTTATCCTTCACCTACAGCCAGCCCGGTGAGGTTCTGCGATAAATCCAACTAAGTTCACTTTAGCAATCCTTCGACAACGGCTACCTTCCACTCGGACAAAAAACACAGTTAAAATGTCAACATCTGCACTGATCTCTTAAATAACCTTTCATTGAAAGGAAAAACCAAACTTAATCTTGCACATTCTAACGTTTGAGAGATGCTTGGGAACATATATCTTATCTAATGGAGCACTTTTGATTATTTTAACTAGCGAAAAGGTGTTTTTACTTGACGTTAATATCAGTGTTGAATCTTAAATATGTCATTAAAATCAAAAACCAAAACGCCTTCCTCATCCAACATATTATTATAAGACAGGTATATTGGCCTGACTTTGCTGTTTCCTGTTCCAGCAGACTCTTAAACTGCAGGTGTCTCAACAATTTAGGAATTGAATAAAAGCAGACATCCGACCCGTTGTCCCGAAGTACCAGGGCGGCACATTTTGGGAAAACTGCTGACGCGGCAGAAAGAAGTCCGAGGAAACACTGAATTAGAAATGGCTGTAGAAATAGAACAAATAGACAAATGAGAATGACTTTAAAAAAGAAATATGATCCACTGCTTTAAAAGAAACTTCCAATGCAACTCGCCAAACGTTAAGAAATACCGATGTCGTACATCTTTTAATAGAGCGATAGAACGAAGACCCGCTGATACCCACTCGCCGACTCTTTCAGAATACGTTGACCGGTAAAACGTCTCTGCAGGAGTGGCATTTACAGTAGGCAGAGATTGAAACCTGAAATTTCTCACCTCTTTCCCATCGCCTAAGCTTGACGCACTTTGAAATTTTGGACAATGACAAGAACTTTTTCTATCCATTTCCACTCAAGCAGTACTAAGCTATAAAATATGTAGCCGCCGTGACATTATCACTGACCCGCTGACTTTTCCTGATTCCCACTGGTCCCCTTTTTTCTTTTTTCAATAGATTTTATAATGATGAACAGGAAACACAAAAACACACAAAGGGAAAATCTATCAACATCGAGAAAAGCTCTTTTATAAAGAAGATATGCTGAATTCCTTGAATCTGCGCTGGTGACATTGAATGTTAAATCTGATTTTTTCCTTTTTAAAAAAAAAAAAGAAAGAAGGTATTTCGCTTTACAGGTTCCTAAATGTTAATATCCTCTAATGCAGGGCTGTCGATCACATTCAGGGCCGACCAGCACCCACATTGGCCATGTTTAATCTGAGGTATTACGACTATTTATTCTCATTTTATTTTCTCATTTCATAGAATTCTAAACTAATCCAGGCAAACAAAAATATAATTAGATTAAGCTGATTAAAATAGATCAGCTTAATTCATTTTAATATCTCCCTCTATATCAGCAGTGTCTCGAAGAATCATTTCCGGGGAAACAAATTTATTCACAGGCATCAATAACAGCCAGAAAACCATCAGTTTCATATTACATCTGTCATCATTCTGTTTTTTAATTAACAGTATAAGGGAACTTTAAATAACACACTTGTTTAACGTCTGGACTGATTTAGTGGTTTCTTTTTTCTTTAACAAAAAGCAGTAAAAGTAAACTGATGCTCTTTGAATCTGTTCCTGCAGTCAGGAGCAGCTGCTCCTCAGGTGTATGAACAGCCTAAAGGTGCATCACACATTAAATGTGAGCAACTACTTGTGTTTTCTAGTATTTAACGTATCAGCACTGACACATGTTGAACGGTTTGAGTCGGAGAACGCACTCGCCAGCGAATTAAAATGTGAGATCTATTTACGAAATTCATTATTATTTAGCATTTTTAAAAATATCCTCATTGATGTCTCCTTAGCATCTCTTCTACGCATTAACCTAAAGTTTATCAGAGTGACTGGATAAACGCTGATATGTGACAACAGATGAGAGAACCGGTGCTGGCGTACTTTATTGAAGCACAGGCTATCGCAGGGCATTCTGGGATTTGTAGTATCAGTGGTGATTGTGTTGTATACCAGCGGTCATTTAAGAAAGTAGATAGAGTCGCTTTCAGTTTATCCGCTCTAACTAAAGAGCAGATAAAGTCACTGATATTCACGTGATCCCACTTCCTGCCCATAAACCATCATGTTTCTTCATCATGTGCGATTCCTTTCACGACCACGAAACACAAACCTGTGATGACTCTTCCATCCTACAGCCCTCTGTAGTCTTGGTGTGGCCCGTATGCTTCTTTGCTAATGTTAATGTATCGTACGAGGCTGTAGGCTTTGCCGAAGAAATGCCTTGTACCAGCAAACCCAGAGACCCGTGTGTAATAGCAACAGCTGTTCATGCATTTTAATCTCAAGCACTGGCCTTTCATTGAATGACTCCATCTTTCTTCATTTCTGCAATTACCGACTCACAGCAGAGTTTGGCCTGAAGATCCAAGAGGGTGAAGCAGCAGCCGTGCTTACGTTCCCTCCTCACCAGAATATAAACTCGCTTTTCAGATGGCCCAGTAATGACATACATTTGTTTAGTTGCGTTGACTGTTGCTTTTCAGCGCTTCTATTCCCGACTTTCTGTTCTCGGGGAAAAAGCAGAAAATGCGAATTCTTCACCATCATCCCCCGGGTATCCTTCAATGATGACCAAAATATGAACTTGGGGGCACGGAAGTAAATGATATGGAAATTCCTGAGGAACAGCTTTTGGGGGTCGTGTTTTTTCAACACTCACCACCATCAGCCCAACTTCTCAGAGGGGGATTTTCCTCACAAGGTGATATTTACCAACACCTCAAAGAAAACGTGTGCGTGTTGAATCGAGTCCTTCATCGGAGGAGAGCTGGCTGTGAGAGAAAAAAAAGAAGCGTGGAACTGCTTCTTTGGTGAATTCTGAGAGCTCACTGAAACATGAAGGACTCCATGGGTGGTAAAACCATTGAAGTGTTCGGTCTCCATTAAGGTTAGATAAAAACATGCATCGAATCAGAAAGCTCGCGTCTGGTCTCCTCTTCATCTTGTTGGAAGGGAGCCCTCATTGGTCAACGGCGAGATCATGCTTTGAATAAAGTCTTATTTCATGTCATCATCTCTGACAGCTGATTTTCTCCTCACCTACTGAGACAGGTGTTAAGCCGTCTGACAGGAGAGGTGATCCTGATACATACACGCCGCCGTTAAAACCCCCTCTAAGAGCGCGTATTGATGTTAGAACCGCCAGCAGGGTGGATTTAACTTTGCGTCATGTTGCTCTTAATAATAATATTTCAAGTTGTTGAGAAATGCTCTGATTCCTTCCGAGCAGCAGCGCGAACCAACGATTTTAAAGACACTCGTAGAAAAACTGGCAGTTTTTATGTACATTGTGCGGAGAATGCTTTCCAAGAGGCTTCAATCAAAGATTTCCCATCAAAGCTCCTGTCTGACATGTTGGTCCACAGACAGGAGAGCGAGAGCACCAGCCTCACACTGACCTTCTGGCTGCTTTTAATAGACTAGAAAGATCCGAGGGTCCCTTCTGCCACGAGGTGCTCTGATACTCCGCCTCGCTCCCTCTCTTTCCTCTGGCAGTAATGGTTAAACTGGGGTGCCAACGTTAATCTAACCTCGGAGACAAGGCGGTAATAGCCACTATGACAGAGTGCTTGTTTATAATAAGAGACTGGAGAAGAAGTCAAAGGTGAAAAATGAGTGTGATATTGGTGGGAGAGGAAGAGGAAGCTGTAAAAAGAGGTTTTATCTCCAATCATTAGGGCGGCTCACACACAGGAATGAAATACAGTTTGGAGACCAGGATATAGTAGAAGAAGATTACAGCCGCGCTTTCTTGTCGGGATATGGGGATGACGTCTACTTCGTTTTCAAATGACGAGAGATGGATTCTGTGGAACTTTGAAAAGAAGCTGGGGTCCTGTTGCTGTGAGAGGTCCGGTCAGACACGTCCACATGCACCTTCTCAGGGCTGCGAGGAAACACTCTTCATTATAGTGAAGGAATGCAAACTACAAAAGAGACCTGAAAACCGCAAAGGGCCACTTGTCAAACCTAGTTTAGATAATTATTTTTTGGTGCTCCATGTCTTATCAACTCAATTTCTAACAAAGGCGCGTGTGGAGGTTGAAATGAAACCACCTTCTGTAGATTTCTGGCCTCATTTTGGCGTTTGAGTTTGGATTCAAAAATGGGTTTAGACTTTAAGTATTTCTTTGACAGCTACTGCAGAGTCAACCCAGTACCGGACCAGGTTTCTTCTGCTGGGTCGAAAATGGACGTCTAGGCCTTACTGTCATTTAATGCTACGTCGCAGCGCTCATTTAAATGTTTCCTTTACACTTCTAAAGTGTTTCCTTTTTTGTTATGCTGTTTGCTGTTGAGAAATCACCAGGATTGTTTCCTTCGCCAAGGACGTTATTTTTCCACGCCGCTCTATTTGTCTGTATGTTTGTCTGTATGTTTGTTTGTTTGTGAGCAAGATTACAGATAAAACTACAGGATGGGTTTGCATGACATTTTACCCAAAGGTAGATTTTGGCAAATTCTAGAGGTGATTAAATCTTAATGACGTCACAATTTGACTATCGCTGCCTTTGTTCTTTTGGGTCCTTTGATGTTCCTTTGGGGGTGGAGCATGGGGCTCAGTTTCGAGAGTTCCTTTGATGTTCCTTCTGGGGCTGAGCTAGGGGCTCAGTGTGCTGAACACAGACGCTGAAGTGGAGGGCGCAGGAGGTGAGCAGACAGACTATTTGAGGGTTACTCAGAGTTGTCGGTAGATTTAGAGGCTGGCAGTAACTTTCATACCATTAATAGAGGAATCTGCAGGAAGGTTTCCTAAACCTGGGGGAGTGTTGAGCCTTAGTGGAGGTTTGTGCTCTCTGGGTGCTTTCTTTCGTTTAATCAGGATTTACCTTTGTAGTTTTTCCTCTGACCTGCCAGTCATTCCATAATGTGATTAAAAAATACAAATTAGACCAACTGTGAAGTGTTTTCTGAAACTTTTCATCCAGGTCAGAATTTAATCGTTGCTTTGTTTGCATTTGTTTGTGGAGTAACAACCTTTGAATAGTCAGTGAAACTGTTTGAGTTATTGTATCAGTGTCTTTAGTTCTTACTGTAGAGCTGTGGGTTCAGTGACATCGGCTCGAACAAAGCTGGAGTTGGAAACATTGGCTATAAAGGCAGTGGAATCACGTTTGTATAGCCATAAAGTACGTGAATATAAATATAAATACTTTATAGTAGTTGCTGCAGATCTTCTGTGTCCAGCAAATACGTACTGTGAGGAGAGTTCGCTATGACCCCTGTCTCACTGCGCGTCTGGTAGGAAACATCCGGACAGTTTTAGCTTCAAAGCTCTGGATGTTTCATGTTGTGGCTAAACATGGTTCTTATGAAACAGACACTGACACGGCCTTCCTGATTCAAGCCGTGTTCCTCAAGTCTATCATCAGAAAAACATTCAACTGCGTCAGATACAAGACGTCCTGTGCTCTAAAATTTAATACGTTGCGCTTTCTGAGGCGAGCGTTCGTGTCCGAGGTTAGTTATGGAGTCATGTACCGGAAAAGAAATCAATCCGGAATCAGTCTCTGCTGAAAGCCCCTCATGTTCTCTCTGTCCGACTGAAAAGCTTCGACCAGTTTCAACAATGGTCTATCCTTTTTTCCGGTCCGTCACATCTTATTACACACTATTACACAAACACAGAAGAACACACCGTTCTGAGACTAAATTGCTTTGAACAGAACCGGGACTCTGACATTGCTTCATATCTGGCTCCTTTTTAAAAAAAAATCTTTTTACCTTTTTGCTCTTAAAAAGATCTTAAACTTAAAGAAGCTGAAGCTTGCGGAAACCCTGTTGGCTCTCCAAATGATTGGACCCTCCAGCCCGTGGCTGCTTGAGAAGAACTAGACAGTACTTCTGTCACGTAAGGAATGCAGACAGTTTCTTTAGGACGGAGTGACTCCGCCGGCTCAGACACTGAACTCTGCAATAACAAGACGGAGGAGTTAAAACAACATCTTTAAATGCGAGGCCCGGTGCCGTCACTGTTGTCTCGGGGAGCTGAGCACGGCTGGGGGGTTCGGCCCCGACTCGTCCGCAGCTGTCAGACCCCAGGTTTGAAAGGACGGCGTTACATGAGTTGTGGTAACCCAACCTGACATCCTTTACGGCCCAGGGAACAGCAGCAACTTCAGGGTGTGTGCTCCAAAAATCCACCGGTCATGTGGTCCCAACAAAATCCATGTGGGTTGAATCCAAAGCAATTGGACTTCGGTTCTGGCTTGAAGACCTTCCACCTCTCATCCCAGAGGCTTCTTCAGTTCTGACTGGCTGGCGGGTAGTCGTTGATTTTATACCTCCATTAGGTGTTTGGTACATAGAAAGTCTGTGGTAGTTGGTGTTGCATAACTAATGAGGGGGGAGGGGGTTCTGAATCATCAGGAGTTGTAAGTCCAGTTGCTCTGGATTCAACACAGATGCACAGATGTATATATATATATATATATATATATATATATATATATATATATATATATATATATATATATATATATATATATATATATATATATGTATATATATATATATATATATATATATATATATATATATACATGTATATATATATACATATATTAATATCCAGTGGATAAATTACAGGTGGAAATGATTCTGATGAATGTAAAACGTATCCCTGCATGATCAGCAGATCAACATATGGCGTAAAACAAACCACAGAAAGGTTAACTGGTAACCATGGGAACCGTTAGCACAGCTATTTTGGAATAGCTGGAAACTAGTAAAAAGGGCATTTGTTACGCCGCATTGAATTCACGTCTTCGACAATCTGAATTATAGAGTCGGCTGGAGGTGGAAACGTTGCCACAAGGACGATATTCAACCAACTTCACACTTCTGAGTACTCTTGTGCCGACACGAGCTCCGGGCCGACAGGTCCACATTCTCAAACACGCCTTAAAGCTCCCCGTTATGGATGTGGGCCGCTATGTTATCATAGTTAAGACTGGAGCTGTTACCTGCTACCTTTCATTATACCTTTTCAAAGAAAACACTTCCAATCTTCACTGCCATATTTCCAACCTGGGCCCAACTGTTAAAAAATAATAACGGGATTTCCAGCCGAGCAGAACGCGTGATTGTTGTGTCATTTATTCTGGTCCCTGCTCGTATGTGGCGGCGTCAGGGGAGCTGTGAGTCATGTAAGCCGGAGGTACTTTATGCCACTGTGGAGAATAACATCTGTGACTATCTGCCTGACATTCTATTAGTCCAAATCCCCTGTTTACCTGAGAATTATAGATAAAATGGAGATGATTTTTCCTTTCCTAGGCGCTGGGTTACAGCCGGCAGAGATCTCTGGCTCCGGTTGCATGCAAAATTGCCGCGATTAGGATATAATCCAGCATCGCTAAAGCAGTAACCTCGGTGGTTTGAACATATGCCACCTGACATTTAGTCGAGCCAGAATTCTGATTGGCACTTGATTAGTGCGTAATCCATATCATCAACTCCTCCAGTGAAATCAGCGGAGTGGATGGTTGTACAAATCACAGGGGTGGGTTTGTGGAGAGGCGTTGATTATTGCATCCCACTGATGAGGAAATATGTAGTTGCCATGGATACTACAGAATATGGTTGGGAAGTAAATATATATTTGCTTTTTGGTTTAGTTTTTAAGAGGAAAATGCCGGTGTGATAAAATAACCTGGGGACGTCCTTTAAGCGCTGAAACATCGGACACTAACGCCGACACAAGAGAAAGTGTAATATTACATCTGTGACCTCATTATCATCAGCAACTTTAAAGGTCAGCCTCTTTTTTTAAGGACCATGATATTACACTGAATGTAATTAATTGTTTCGTACCACAACATCTTTCAGTATAATTATAATTACCTGTACTACCATTTACAGTATTACCTTATATTACCTTATAATACTCTCTTACAGTATTACCTTATATTACCTTATAATACTCTCTTACAGTATTACCTTATAATACTCTCTTACAGTATTACCTTATAATACTCTCTTTACGGAACAGTATTACTATTATTAGTGTACGCTCACTATTATCCTGGTACTTATAGGCACTGGTTTGTATTTACTTCATTTCATGCGTTTATTATGGTGTGCAATATTACTTGTGTTACTTTAGTTCACAATATTACCGTCATGTACTTTAGTACACTCATTACTACATTATTTCACAGTATTTTTATCGTGCTGTTATTTCCTGGCACTTGTTCTTCTCTCTTTTCCTTTTTTTCCATTTCTACTTTTATATTTACATTGTATTTTCTTTTACTGTAAGTTGTCCGGCACGAGAACTTACAGTAAAAGAAATCCAGTATCCAGTATCTCCAGTATCTCAATAAATCTCCACTATCTAATGTAAATATCCGTAATATCCGTTTAGCTCCACTCGTGACGTCTGACCGGCCCAGAAGACGTCTGTGGAGCAGAACACCACCTCCTCATGGGCAGGAGCAGGTAGTTGAGGTCGAGGCCCGCCTCAATGTGAATGAGGTCCAACCCCCCACCCCCACCCCCACCTCTGTGAGATCACGGATTGATATTCAGACGACTCCCTACCCTGAGCGGTGGCATGCGGCCCCTCCCTCCTGCCCAACCTGTGCCTCCTCCTCCGGCTCCGGTCTTGAACCTCGTCCTCAGAGGAGCAGGAAATAATTAGGAGAGAAAATTGCAGCTGACACTATTTCTGAAAGCGGGGGTACAGTAATGAGAGCGGAGCAGGTATTCAGTGTGTCTGAGGTGAGCGATTGAAAACGCTTGTGTTTTTTTTTTTACATTTTTGTCGGGCTGCCTGGGAGAAGCCGGAGGAGAGGAGAGCAGGCAGAGCTTTGCTGAGTCCCTTAATGCATGTGGGAACAGAGGCTTGAGGGAACACGGCAGAGGTGTCTGCAACAATGGCAGGAGCCGAGGGTACAGCTGAGTAACTCAGTCAAACTGCTGGAGACTGACACACACCCGCATGCACACACACACACACCCATCTCCTTTGTCTGTCTCTCTCTCTCTCTCTCTCTCTCTCTCTCTCTCTCTCTCTCTATTCCTTTCTCTGTCTCTCTGTCACTCTCTCTGTCTCTCTCTCTGTCACTCTCTCTGTCTCTTTCTCTGTCTCTCTCTCTCTCTCTCTCCCCCGCCCCCTGTCTTCGGCCCTATCTTTGTTCCCATTCTAAGTTCAGAGGGATGCTGTCCAGCTCCCGCTCAGAGTTATCTTCATTAGCTGCGTGGGCTCGCCGGGGGGCGGCTGCAGGAGGAAGCTCTCGCTGAGCGAGGCACTCAGACATTGATGAATAAATGTTTTGTCCAACACAGGCCGGGCCCAAAGCAGTGGCAGTCTGCACGGAGAGATAGATGAGGTATTAGCTGTTAAATCTTTCAGTGCGGGGCTGACGGAGGGGCAGACAGAAGCAGACGCTGCTGCTGGAAAATAAAGCCTGCTAAATGAAATGTCCTCCATAAAGACGTCGTAAGAGGAGTTAAAATGGAGCATCGGGCATGAGGGGCGCTGCCTCCATCTGTGGGCTCCAGCCCAAACAGAGAGAGAAAAGTTGTTTCTGTGCATTCCTGACTGAATCATCAAGGTGTCCAGGTGCCCCATGAAACTACTCCAACACCTGTGGCTGTGGATGACGAAGAAACCTTCATCAGACATAAAATATATACATATATATATTATATGTCTGATGACATATAATATATGAACAATCACACATCAGTTCCTGCAATGTTATTTATTCTATTATTATTTTTATTTACCTATTCTTTATTACTTTTATTTATTTGATCACACAGTGAAACAGTCCAGGTTCACACAGAGAAACAGTCCAGGTTCACACAGTGAGACGGTCCAGGTTCACACAGTGAGACAGTCCAGGTTCACACAGTGAGACAGTCCAGGTTCACACAGTGAGACAGTCCAGGTTCACACAGTGAAACAGTCCAGGTTCATACAGTGAGATAGTCCAGGTTCACACAGTAAACCTGGATAAAATATTTAAGCATTGGAGAATCATTTTTGTCTAATTAAATAATACAGTTTTATCCTCAACCTTTGGTTGTAGAAGCGACGCACACTTAAAGAGAAGATTCCAGGCGGAGGTCCAGTACATTTCACAGAACTGTAATTATGAAACTTGTAGTCAAATTGTGCAGAATGGTTTCTGATTAGTGGAGCAGAAGAGCGCGATAACATATCCTCCTCTCTACAGTGAATGTAAATCTCGGTTAATGAGAGTCTGAGGTTGCCGTCGCAGACACCCATAATGCTGAAATCCCACCTAAATGAGAGAATAAATTATTGGCTAAATTGCATATGGGTCGTATCTCCAATTATAGAACGTCGGATCTGCTTCTGCTTGGCTAAATAATAGAGCTGCAAAAATGTAATTACAAGTTTGGAGTTAATCCTGCCAATGAATTTGAAACGACAAAGTGCATTTAGAAATATCTCTGTCTCTGTGCTTTCATAACCTTTTTATATACAGTATATCTTTCCTGTATACGCATTCAGTCTACCCACAATGCATCTGCATTTCCATCTTGGGAGGCATCTAAATTAAATCTGTAACATCCGGTATTCAGGCGATCGCTCCGATCAGTGCGGCACCTTCTTCAGTTATCACTCCTGTGAACTGATCTCCAGGATGGTAGGGGGGGGGTCACCGAACCAAAGACGCACAGCGCTCTGAGTGGCACCAGAGGAGGAACTTCATGCATCCATGACCTGCAGGAGCAGCATAACAGAAGCTGAGACTATTATCTCCAACTTTATGAAACACAGATCCTAAAAATGTTGGTTTCTGCTGGTTTAACAAGTGGCTCACAGGTTCAAAGGTCAGGGATTCCTGCAGGCGTTTCTGGTGGAATGGTTGAGTTCTACAGAACCACTGCACACAGGATGAGGGTTCTATTAAATCCAACCTGGCTGGCTTTATATATAGTGAACGTTACACTTATGCATTTATGTATGTCAGATGTTTACATGGTTTTAAACCGATCAATCGGAAAAGAAAATTGCAATCGATGCACCTTTGATAACTATAGGTGTAAATCCATATTTGACTACGTACATGAACGCAACCAATTTCTTTCACCGTCCGGTTGTTGGCTGACAAAGTTGAGAACTGAAATCATCCAACACACTTATAAACACTTTGCAGAATCCCCAGATGGATGGATGGATAGATGAATGGATGCATGGATGGATGGATGAAAACTTTATTCATCCTCTTGGGGAGATTCTGTTGCCCAGCAGCTCTCACATATGTACAGTCAGAATCAGAAATAGTACTTTTGCTCACATTAATTCTGTCAGGAGACGCTGCCATCAGTCGATGTCCTACAGTCTGATGGCCGTAGGGACTCGGACCTCCAGAACCTCTGTCCTGCACCTCAGTGGGGAGAGACGCTGCTTCTCTGTCCAGACAGGATGCTGTGGACTGGATGCTGTGGGGAGGGTCGTTGATACTGTCATCTTACTGCCTCCTGCCTCCTTCAGATCACAGAGCCAGCCTTAATGACTAAGTTGTCCGTCCTCTTGGGTTCTTATCAGTCACGCTTCCTCGCCAGCAGACAGACTCTTTGGAAGCAGACAGACTCTTTGAAATTATGACCCAAACACAATGTAAAGTATTAAGGATGTTATTTGAACGGTGTATGCTAGCAGTTGGCCTGGTAGAGAAGTTTCAGTCTGTAGTTTCATGTCGTCCGTTCGCCCTCTGACTTACTTTTCCTATTTCTCTCCGACTGCCAATAAAAGCTGGAGCAGATGAATAAATTAAAACATTTCAGCTCTGTTCAGGTTTCATAAGAGGGGTCTTAAAACCTTCACATCAGGAAATCCTCGATATCTTGACCTCCGTAGACTCACACCGATTAAGGTCATTAGAGTTGGACACATGAAAAGCGATATGAACTGCTCCGTCCTAGAAGCAATATCAAGTGAGAACATTTGTTCAGGGTTCTGATCTGAGTTCAGTGTTATAACAGAAAATGAACGAATGATCCACCAAAGTACTTTAACAAACGTGTCCTAGAGTTTTGACTGGATTGACCTCAGATTTGGGGAACTGTAGAATTAAAAGTTACATGAGGATTAAAAGATGAACGGTCTTTACGCTACAGAGCGGCGAGTAAGGAGCCAAGACCTCTCAGCCGGAAGTTGGCCATTTTGAATTTTTGGTGTGTTGTAGTGCCCATAACGGGGAACAAGCCGGTGTAGTTCTAGTTCAGGTCCCAAGCATGGGGAAATGAGGAAGGTTTGCGTCAGGAAGGGCATCTGGCTAAATCAACATGTGGAACAGGATGAACCACGCTGGCAACCCCTAAAGGGAACAGCCGAGGAGAAGAACCTCTGTAGGAGAAGACGGCCTTCAGGGAAGTGGGAGGGGCGATCATTGACGAGCGCTCTCATACAGCTGTCAGTTCAGCAATCCATGTTTGCAAGATGTTGAGAGGTAATTATGATGCGTATAAGTGCGGCTGATGATCGCCAACAATCTAATTTGCACGGAGGATATTACAAAAGGAACGCTCAGCCTGCAGCCGGTTTGTGTCGCCTGAAGCAGCTTCCTTTGTCACCGGAGCGATTCCTCCTCACGCTCACATCACTGTCGGACTCATGTTACTTTTCCAAAAGCCATCAGGATCCGTCTCTGTCAGCTGCACGTCCATCAGTCCATTAAAGATGATTGATAGAGCTGGAAAATCTTCCGCCCAGCTGTTGTGTTTGACGCCTCTCTTGAGAAATTGAAAGGAGCTCAGAAAGTGGACCGCGCCTCATCAAAAGACTTTTTTCTTTCTTTCTGTGTCGTTGATGTGAAGCAAGAACAATCTTTCTTTTCTTTTAAATATGTCTACAACCTTATTTATTCATTTTTTTTAAGATTAGCTTCTTTTCCCCGGCATTTTATGCTTATAATTATTACATTTGAGACGGAGATAGCGATTAGAGTTACATTTGGCTTTTTATCAGGACTATGAATTTGGATCTCTTTTCTGTTTTTATCTCTTCCTCAGTTCTCTTTTTCTTCACTCCAGAATATGTAAACATTGCCGGCGGCCTATCTTAACTGTGTCGCTTTAGCTTTGATGGATAAAGCTGGCGTGAAAGAATTGTTCTTCCCGTCGGCTGAGTGAAATGGGTAAAAAAAGAGAAATATGTCCGTTAGTCCACATACGACTGTTCTGCTCTGATGTTTGGTGAGGATTTTTTTGCAGGACAAACCTGAGGAGGCTTTTATGATGTTGGGGCGTGATTGATAACGGGCTCTCAGGGGGACGTCAGGTTTTCAGAGACGGATAATGTGTATTTCTATCTCTCTGCCTTTTCGTGTAGGACACGCCATCAATCAAGAGTATCGCAGCCGTAACCCGCTAGAATTAAAATCTCAAGTGGGAGGAGGGGGGGGCGGGGGGTCCCCGTAGAACCAGGACACACACATCAACGGGGAACGCGACAGAATCAGAACACAGATCCACATCATTACGGGCTCACCACGGAGAACGGGGCCAGATTGAAGATTCTCACCACGTGGCAGAAAATACGGTTAATGATCTGAGTGCATACCGGGGCTGACAGCGGAGAGGGATTACAGGAAGAACAGTCTCATCCCGCCGTGTGCCGGGGCGTTATTAGATCCCGGCCCGGCTAATTTCATTCCTAGACTCGTCAATATTTACCAGCAACAGGCCGCAGCACACTGGGGCAAACCCACCCCCCCCCACCACCACAGCTAGCCAGATAATGTGAACAATGAAACTCAGTAACCAGAATGGTAATGAAGAACAGGAGTCTGTACTTCCTGGAAGTGCCTGTTCGTTTTAACGCCATCAAACACGCAGGCGACCAATTAACCCCGCTGGTTTGAGACGCAGCGTTGAACCTTCACTGTCGGATGAAGCTCACCTTCTCTTCCTTCTATGTCTGCTTTCAGTGGACGGCTGCATACACAAGGCGGCGGGGTCCTGCCTGTACGACGAGTGCCACTCGCTATACGGCTGCGAAACGGGCAAAGCCAAGATCACCTGCGGCTACGATCTCCCCGCAAAACGTGAGTATCCCTAATTAATATGTTTATCGCCTCCTCTGTAATGTGCTGCTCGCCACCTCGCAGGAACATTCTCCAATCAAAAGAGCCGCCACGGCCGCATCACCTGGCAGTTAGCGAGCATTAAGATTCAGTGGCGAACATTAGCGGGGTGAAACATTGTACAACCCGGCATTAATCTTTATTGTCTTTTTAAAGTCGCTTCGTTATTTCACGGCTCTGGTTCCTCAAACAGCTGCTGAGCCGCTCTGGCGTCGGACGAATGTGTAAAATCACTGCCCTGAAAAAAACACAGTGCTTTTGCACAGTTGATGGTTTTTGTACTGGAGTTTGTCATATTTGTGTGCACTTTGTGTGAGCATCCGAGGGGGGGTCCGGGGGGCATGCACCCCTTGGAGGAAGATTTTGTACCTTCTAAAGTTGAAGGCATCGAAAAACTAAAGAGGCTAAAGCTATGATGAACTTTGTGCTCTTTGAACAGTGACCTATTAAATCTAACGGCCAACACTTTAGTTGTAATGATGGGAACAGTGACATCACAAAAAGTCCCACTCACAAAGATTTAACGCAGTTGAGAATGGTTGAAAAATGATGAAACTCATTCAGGATTCCACCAGATTCCTGTTAAAACATAAATATATTAAAAACATAAATATCGCCAACAGTAGCGTTAATTTAACTTTATTGTCGTTACTAATTGTTTGTTTAACGTTTCATGATGAATCAACTCTCTCCCGGTAATACTGAAAATGATTTCACTTCAGCTGCAGTCGTAGCGAGGAGACGGAGCGCTGACATCACTAGCTAACGATAGCATTAGCCAACTTAGCTGAAGTTCGTTTTCGGCGAGAACTTCTGTTTTTTTGCTGACCTATATGAAAAAAGATCGGATTATATCTGGACTGGTGGATTACTTCAGTCAGTGGATAGTGTAACGATAATTAATTAGTCAATTATAAGAGCGCAGGCGTGTGAAGCAGGGGGAGGAGCTTATTGACTGGAGTGAAACCAGGTTGAACGAGTAGCGGGGCAAAAAACATCTTTAATTTTGAAGTTTGGAAATATTTTTGGTTGATTTTCAGACAGTGGCAGACCGCTGCAGTGTAAGAGATTAGATGGAAACACTGGAGTATAAGTTTGAATAATACTGGAAACTGTGGTTTAAATAAGCTCACATTAAATCCTCCACACAGTATTATGTTATAAATGTCCAACCTTAAAATACTCAGATGCCTCTAATGTCCAAATTAAAACATTTTCATCGGAAGTTATTTGTTTCTCCATGGAGAGTTGTTCTTTTGAGGATAATTACTGTGATTGCTTCTGGTTTGGTGGTTGATGGGAGTGTCAGCTGCACACAAACACGACATTAAGACGTCTATTAGTCGCTTAATTCAAATGAATTTTCATCCCTGATTGATTCTGTGCAGGAAATCGCACAACTCTTACGGTCTTATTCCTCATAAGTGGACACGAGCGACTGTAATTCTGTTTTTTAAATGAATATTACAATCATTGAATTCGTGTGTGTGTGTGTGTGTGTGTGTGTGTGTGTGTGTGTGTGTGTGTGTCTGTGTGTGTGTGTGTGTGTGTGTGTGTGTGTGTGTGTGTGTGTGTGTGTGTGTGTGTGTGTGTGACCTGTCAGAACCCTTATACGTTTCTCATACATATATCCAGACTCATTCCGTTTGATAACTGTCAGGGATTCATGTCACTTCCTGTCGCAAACTTGAAGTGGAAAACCGGATGGGATGGAAGAAAATGTCATTTGTTGTAATCCAGTGGAGACGAATGTCCCAGCAGTCCTAACCTGACCCTGAAGGATTTCAGTGAGACAGCCAGGAGGAGACATGGAGGCCCAGTTGAAATTAGGTTGTGTTAATGTGGTATGCCATAAAGATGTCATACAAATGGAGCAGATAAACTCTGAGACGGTCTCCTAGGCCGCCAGTTCAAGTGTGTGCCCGTCCAAAACGGGGGGCACCATGACAATTTAATAGCCAGTAATGTCACCTGGGAGCAATCGCACCGCCACCGGGTTCTGTTGTCGTAATTATCTCCGGGCAAAAGTGCGTCTCCGGGACGATAACTTGAAACGTACGTACGTAGTTTGTTTTTTATTTCACTGAGGACAATCAGTTCTTCTTTGGACGTCATGTTGTTTCATGTCAGCGCTCTCGTTATGACCCGACAGCGTCCCTCCCTTATCTCCAGACTGTGACGGCGCCGAGGCTTTTTCTCTGTAAGTTCTGATGAGATCTCGCTCCAAAGTTTATCCACCTTTTTCCAGTTTGCTCTTTTTACATTCATTTCTTTTTCTGATTTATTCGTTCCACCAAAACACACAATATGAAGCGTCTCCGTCTGCACAGAAGAATATTCAGGAGGTGGTCCGTCCAGAACAAAGTACACACACACACACACACACACACACACACACACACACACACACACACACACACACACACACACACACACACACACACAGACAGACAGACAGACAGACAGACAGACAGACAGACAGACAGACAGACAGACAGACAGACAGACAGACAGACAGACAGACAGACAGACAGACAGACAGACAGACAGACAGACAGACAGACAGACAGACAGACAGACAGACAGACAGACAGACAGACAGACAGACAGACAGACAGACAGACAGACAGACAGACAGACAGACAGACAGACAGACAGACAGACAGACAGACAGACAGACAGACAGACAGACAGACAGACAGACAGACAGACAGACAGACAGACAGACAGACAGACAGACAGACAGACAGACAGACAGACAGACAGACAGACAGACAGACAGACAGACAGACAGACAGACAGACAGACAGACAGACAGACAGACAGACAGACAGACAGACAGACAGACAGACAGACAGACAGACAGACAGACAGACAGACAGACAGACAGACAGACAGACAGACAGACAGACAGACAGACAGACAGACAGACAGACAGACAGACAGACAGACAGACAGACAGACAGACAGACAGACAGACAGACAGACAGACAGACAGACAGACAGACAGACAGACAGACAGACAGACAGACAGACAGACAGACAGACAGACAGACAGACAGACAGACAGACAGACAGACAGACAGACAGACAGACAGACAGACAGACAGACAGACAGACAGACAGACAGACAGACAGACAGACAGACAGACAGACAGACAGACAGACAGACAGACAGACAGACAGACAGACAGACAGACAGACAGACAGACAGACAGACAGACAGACAGACAGACAGACAGACAGACAGACAGACAGACAGACAGACAGACAGACAGACAGACAGACAGACAGACAGACAGACAGACAGACAGACAGACAGACAGACAGACAGACAGACAGACAGACAGACACACACACACACACAGACACACAGACACACAGACACACAGACACACAGACACACAGACAGGCCCAAACGCAATGTTCCCATTTTTGAACTGATATACATTCTGGGATGTATCTGATGCATGCAGGCGTTAAAAGGAAGTGGCAGTAAATATATTAGATTAAAGGCCAAAGCAATGACATAAAAATAGTTCTAATGTTTTTATTACCAGACGATGAATTAAAATGATTTCTTTCCATTTATTAACTTAATTTCTTAGACACTTTAAATTTACCATAAAATGAAAAAAAACAAAAACAAATCTGACTTTCAAGGGAAATATTACATTTTTATTGAATTAGCTCACCTTTACTAACTTTTATGATAAAGTGAAATCAGAAACGTTTAGCTGTCAGAATTCTATTTGATATTAATTAAAATTGCTTTTGTTGTCGAATCAAGTGACATTATTGTGTTTATTAAGTTTCTTCTTATTGAAAAGGACTTCCTCTATAGCAAAGGTTAATGCTTCCTCCTCGACGGCCCCTTTGACCAGTGGTGTCCCCCAAGGTCACTCCAGTTCTTCCTCTCATTGAGGTTTTTGTTGTTCTAAAATTTAAAATCATGATCCAATAGTTTTTGAGTTATGGCGCTGACGAGAAGGACCGGCCGCGTGAGCAGCAGCAGCGTCGATGCTAATTCCATAATTCCCCTGATTTTCTCCGGGGTATAACTTTCCCCCCCTCAACAAGTGTCTGCTCAGACATTTTGATGTTATTATGACAAGTTAGAATATCGTCTGTTTTTGTTTTTTCGTGCTTTAAATTATTGAATGGCTGCGTCTCTGCTGGCGCCTCCACACATGTGGACTCCCACGGCATATAAAGTTGCTTCTACTGATGCCAATCTGCAGATGGTGGTTCATCTACTCCTCCAAGAGGGAGAAGAACGCAGACAGATGGATAATTAACCATTTGCATCTTAGCAACGCCAAATATCTCCAACTTGGGCATCGTCTTCCTACTTTTGCCTGAACATTTTTTCCAGAAACGCGTCCATCTCTCAAAGGGTCGCTCCCTGAAATCTATTCTACCTCACATAATTGGAAAAGAGTAAATCTAAATCCTCAATAATGCAGGAGAAATTAATCACTTTGCTTCTAATTAAAATTTTAAGGACTTGGTACTGAACCCCCAGCAGTCACTTCACGACTTTGCCAGGAAATGACCTTTTCTCTTCATCTCACATCACTTTTGAGTCTTTTTTGATTCCATCTTTATTGAATTTCCTTCAACTAAGGCTCGCACTGGTCCATGTTGTTCTTTTCTATATAGAATAAATGGAGTAATTACAGTGGAAATATAACGCTCTGGTAAAGCAATGAAATGTTTCCTTCAGTCCTGGAACGCCGCCTACTTCCCACCGGGAAAGGAGCCGTGGATCTGAAGTCACAGGCGTCCTAGTTTGGCGATCTGATGTGCTGAGGCAATGGAAAATGACCGGCCTAACTCCCCTCATCTTAGCCTTCTTTTCTCCTCAAGACAAGAAAATTGCTCTCCATTACATCCCACTAAGCATTAAAGGCTGTGACTCTCAGTGGCAAATGAGCCTTTCCTTTAAGATGGCCAAGCACATGTGGGACTGATTATTATGGGCTGGCCCAGGATTATTAATCAATGACAGTAATTACCCACCCACCATTGGGGAAAGACAAAAAAACCCTGTCAGTTACATTAATGAGACAAGGAAATAATCTTATTTACCCACGTGTTAGAAGAGTCACAGCAGTACTAAATGTATTATTATTATTATTATTATTACTCCAGGTTTAAGGAAAATACCTTCAGATTCCTCCATTAGAGTTATCGCCAGCCTCTAAGTCTACCGACAACTCCAACAAACCGTCTGAGTATCTGTCAGATACTCTGTAGCCGCTTCTCTCCTTCCACTTCAGCATCTCTGTTCAGCCCACAAAGCTTATTATTTCATTTTAATTTTAAATGCTGGGAAAAACACAATATCACCAAAATATAAATACCTCTAGAATATGCCAAAACCTACTTCTAGGTAAAACATTGTGAAAATCCACCCTGTAGTTTTTCCATAATCCCGTTCACAAACAAACAAACAAACAAACAAACAAACAAACAAACGTTCATGAGTGAACCGACCAGATCAATTATTTATGACTTAAACACAAGAGGCTTAGTTGTTACGTAAGCAACTACGTAAACAACCAGTGGAAACACAGCAAATAGTATAAAAGGATATATGTCGGTCCAGAAAGACATGTAAAACATCATTTATAAGTTAAATGTATTATTATTATTATTACTTCAGCTCACAATGTATATATTCTATTTTCCATCTAAAGCCACAGGATTACCTCATTACTCTCTTTACGCAGTAAAAGTACTGATTATACTGTTTCCTTGTACTTCTCCCTCATCCAGACATCATTAACGTCACGTCTGAACACATGCTGTGAACTTAACTGGCAGCACTATGTCAGTAAAGAGAATATCCAGTGTTCAAAAAAAGTCTCCGCTCATGACCACGTTCAATGAATGAGTTGAGAGCGGACCACCGCGGCCCCCCTGCTAGAAGGTTCTCAGGCTAACATTCCAACACGGACAGAACGGCAACAGAAGCAGTGGTAGATTACTACATTTAGTTTTACACCAATACAAAGAGACGATGGAGGATTAGGGCCTCATTGACAATTAAATAAAACCATTTAAAAATACGATTTAAAGTAGTAATAGTGCAAGAAAAAAAGGGAAGTGACGTGTTGTAGATGTTAAAAGCCCAGATTGCAAAACTTCCCTCCTGCCAAAATCACGACTTTAATCTCATGAAAATGAGATTTTATTCTCATAAAATTACGTCTACAAAATCGTAAAAAAGTGGAACTTAACAAAATTAAGACTCTCTTCTCATTGAATTACGAACTCATTTCTCATAAAATTCTAACATCATGTTAATCGTGAGCTTTTTTTTTCGTGAAACTTTTTTTTTAATTAAAATTGCGACTTCATTCCAATAATATTGGATTTTTCTTATCTTTCAAGAAGAACGTAATACTCCATAATATTACTAAAAATCCTGCAAAATTCTAATTTGCTGCATCCTTATCGTCCCGTCACTCTTTTCATCTCCAGGTACGTAAAGAGTTTTAAAGTTTTATCAAAAACAGGGCTTCAGTTGTCCCTCAGAAAAACGGGAAAACCATTTCCATTGTGTGTTTTCCGGTCAGGCAGTTGAGAATATTTGGAAAGCGGGTCCAAAACATCGTCTCATAATGTGATAATGACGAATGGTTCATTTCACATCAGTCATTTTTGGTTTCCTGAAGATGAAATAAAGTAGTCCGACTCTCGATTGGATCCCTTAGAGCTCAACGAACATGAGCCACACATCTGATCTCACTCTCCGTATTTGTAACCAAACGAGGGATGATTGACTGCAGAGGTTCGTCACACGCTTTATTAAAACAAACAACACACTCATGAGTTCATCTGGTTTCCTGCCGGTGACTGAACGGTAACGCGGCTCATTTGGATCCTCATTGATCTAGTTCCCGGTTTATAAGTAGAAGAGTCACACAAACTTTTATTCTCATTTAAAGGTGGGACTCATCTGGAGGCGGCGCTGCCTCCTCCTCCTCTTATTGTTGTTGTTGTTGTGGTCGCAGGTTGATTTACGCTCACTCTACATTTGAGCCACTGGAGACGCAGAAGGTCCTCAGAGTTCAAACCATCGGTCCACCGGTGAAAGTTCACGTCCCACAGGAACCTTTTGGTTGGATGTCGACTGTTTGGACTCTCCAGTTTCATCTGGAATCTTTTTTCCACAGCTTTGGTTTCCTCTCTGGGTCGACTTCAGATTGACAGATCAAGTGTTTGCACTGTTTGTGTTTTGCGTCTCTCCGCTCAGCCCGAACACTTTTAATAATAAATCATATTGTGATGCAAGAAAGCAGTGTTTGGTTTAATCACGTTGCCGTCTTCACTGCGGCCTGATTCTATTTTAGTCTTTGTTAATTATTTGTTTGGAGAAAAAGAAAGAAGAAGTTTCTTTAGTTTCTCACTGAATCTGCTTTTACATGTATGGAAAACTTTTTTTTTTAAAGTGTAAACTACATGAACCCTTTATTCATTTTTTTTTTTTTTGAGGCTAATCTCGTTTTCCGCTGACAGGTCTCTCCAGGGAAAACCCTTCTCATTGCGATGCGAACAGAACTTCTTCTCCATCCGACTTATCAGTTATAAGGTTATAGATTTCAGCCTTGGGATTATCGCCTCCACCTATAGCCCACTCTGATAGCGGGGGGACGAGACCTTATCCTCCAGGATCGAGCCGCTGGCAGACCGTTGATTACGCTTTCATCTGAAAGCGGGTGCTAACGCTTTTGAGTCCACTCGACGGGGTCTCTGCACTTGGGCCGGATCAGAACAACACACAGCTCCGCTGTGACCTTATTTCTCGCTCGCTGCTGCCACAGATGCATGATGACTTCCTGAATCCCGTCTGTCAATCACCCCCATCATGATGTTGACTTTAATGACACCGCCGATGTTCAACCCCACGCACAAGAACCTGCTGAGTCGGCGCTACGGCTGCAACCGACCGCTGAAGGTCCAATTAACTCAAGTGGGATTTTTTTTAACTAATTTTTTTTTCCATAATCCAAACGGTTGATTAATTGTTTTAATAATCAACTATTTGGATCGCGGATTTCTTATTCTCCTGATTAATTAGTAAATAAACTTCTTTCTGCGATTTCTCTTTTAAGAGGTTCGCCGCAGCAGATCGCCTCGGTAAGCATATTTATCAGCTTTTGGTTTGTCCTTTGTGACACAACCTTCCCATTTATCCGGGCTCAGGACCAGCGCTAGATGTGGCTGGGTGGGCTGGAGGAGCGAAGGTCTTTGCCTAAGGGTCCACACTGGATTTTGGCCACGCCCTCTTTTGACTGGGATTCAAACCCCAGTCTCCTGGACCAAAGTCAGCGGTGTGACCCACTAAACTATCCAGCTGCCATTCTACCGGTTAGATATAGGGCCACATAAAAATAAGATCATTTAATAAATCACACAAATTATACAGAATTTAACTGTCTGTCCTCCTCTGTCCTCAGATATATCATATGTTTATAAATGTCCTCAAAATATTATATATTTATAAATGTCCTCAGATATAGTTTTACAAATGTCCTCAGATATATTATATGTTTATAAATGTCCTCAATATATTATATATTTATAAATGTCCTCAATATATTATATATTTATAAATGTCCTCAATATATTATATATTTATAAATGTCCTCAATATATTATATATTTATAAATGTCCTAGGATAGATCATCTATATAAATGTCCTCAGATAGATCATCTATATAAATGTCCTCAGATAGATCATCTATATAAATGTCCTCAGATAGATCATCTATATAAATGTCCTCAGATAGATCATCTATATAAATGTCCTCAGATAGATCATCTATATAAATGTCCTCAGATAGATCATCTATATAAATGTCCTCAGATAGATCATCTATATAAATGTCCTAGGATAGATCATCTATATAAATGTCCTAGGATAGATCATCTATATAAATGTCCTAGGATAGATCATCTATATAAATGTCCTAGGATAGATCATCTATATAAATGTCCTAGGATAGATCATATAAGAGGCTGAAACGATCTTCTACAGAAACCATAACATTTTCACATGGAGGTATTTCAGTGCATCAATCAAGGTCACAGCTACTATCCGTCATCTCACTCAGCAGCAGACAGCTTAACATTTGGTCACGTAGAAACTCTTCAGCATATTCACTCTCACTATATTAAGTCCTTTTTGCACACTTTTATTAGAAGAATATGTATAAGGATGGTACCTGCAGAGTTTGTAAAGTAGAATAATGACGTGTTGTCAGACACACTTATCAGAAGGTCCGTCCAAAGAGGAGCAAAGACACTTCAGTGCATATAAAACACACGCAGCTGTGGTGGACTATAAGATTTATAACAACAGTTATAGACTCTAACATTTATAACAACAGTTATAGACTCTAACATTTATAACAACAGTTATAGACTCAAACATTTATAACAACAGTTATAGACTCTAACATTTATAACAACAGTTATAGACTCTAACATTTATAACAACAGTTATAGACTCTAACATGTATAACAACAGTTATAGACTCTAACATTTATAACAACAGTTATAGACTATAACATTTATAACAACAGTTAAAGACTCTAACATTTATAACAACAGTTATAGACTATAACATTTATAACAACAGTTATAGACTATAACATTTATAACAACAGTTATAGACTATAACATTTATAACAACAGTTATACACTATAAGATTTATAACAACAGTTATAGACTCTAACATTTATAACAACAGTTATAGACTCAAACATTTATAACAACAGTTATAGACTTAAAGATTTATAACAACAGTTATAGACTCTAACATTTATAACAACAGTTATAGACTCTAACATTTATAACAACAGTTATAGACTCTAACATTTATAACAACAGTTATAGACTCAAACATTTATAACAACAGTTATAGACTCTAACATTTATAACAACAGTTATAGACTCTAACATTTATAACAACAGTTATAGACTCTAACATGTATAACAACAGTTATAGACTCTAACATTTATAACAACAGTTATAGACTATAACATTTATAACAACAGTTAAAGACTCTAACATTTATAACAACAGTTATAGACTATAACATTTATAACAACAGTTATAGACTATAACATTTATAACAACAGTTATAGACTATAACATTTATAACAACAGTTATACACTATAAGATTTATAACAACAGTTATAGACTCTAACATTTATAACAACAGTTATAGACTCAAACATTTATAACAACAGTTATAGACTTAAAGATTTATAACAACAGTTATAGACTCTAACATTTATAACAACAGTTATAGACTCTAACATTTATAACAACAGTTATAGACTCTAACATTTATAACAACAGTTATAGACTCTAACATTTATAACAGTCGATAGATTAAAAGTCAGAATATGTTGAAAACCCAATTTGACTTTTGATGAAATAACAGAACAAGACAGAAAAGTACCAAAACGACAAATACAATCACAAAAAGATTTCAAGGTAATCTGTTTTGTAACTCACCATCATTTTATTTAATGTCCTTGTAAACAGGTTCAGGAAAATGTATTTACAGTATATATGTATATATATATATATATATATTTTTTTTTTTATTTTTTTTTTTTTTGATGCTAGTTTCTTTGGAACTTCCAGCTTCTTACCGACACCTTTGGGAAACTCTCCGGCTGAGTGCAGCTCGCTCTTTATCTGCTGCTCCCTTTCAGAACTTAATGGGCGTCTCTGGTGTTTACTGTAACTGCACCTGTGCTAATAATACTAATCATCAAGCGGTGATAAATCCTCGCTCCTGATAGCGTGAGGAATCTTTTCCATGCCCTATTTAATCCGGGAGAACGTCTGCTTCCTCTCTCTCCGCTCAGCAAACATGGATAAATCACAGCAAAGTATCTGCTATTAGGAAGTGACAGAGAACCCGTTCACATTAAAGTGCCCCTGGAACATTATCATTCTGTACGACTTTCTTCTTTTTTTATTCCTTTTTTTTAATCAAAGCAGTCTCAGATACCTTTAAAAGGAATATTGCACAGCCCATAATTTTTTTTATTTATAATTTGGGTTACAGCATGTTATTTAAAAGTAATGATTTAATGGTGTTGAGGAGCTTTGGTTCTGGTTCAGACCAGGGAGGTGCGTTCAGGGGGAGGAGCTATCACGACAGGTAAAAAACCCAAATAATTAAATCACACCCACAGGTGGACCTCACCTGTGTGTGTGTGGAGAGTTCTGATATGAGACATGAAACAGAACCTGTAGTCAGTGAACAATCTGGCAAAGAATTGCTGAATTTTACTTCCTCTATTGGGTTCATGTATTTGTAAATCTGACTCTGAATGGGTCAGAACCTCACCTGCCACCAACCTCACCGCTCCTCTCTGGTTTGGACTTCTTCATGTGTTTTAATGTTTTCTCCAGCATCATCCGTACACATGTTGAAAAGGCGGAGGTCATTGGACCTAGTTTTTCTCAGACTTCTCGCTCCACTATTTATGGGAACCTTCAGAACTCATTGTTTGGTGGATCGTCCTTTGAGCATTGGGTTGTATCCGTCGGGCTCTAAATGGTTGCCGGAGGCCCTTCAAAGATAGAAATATGAACAGTGACGAAGAGGCAAACATGTCGGAGGAGCCCGTGTTTCATCTCTGGAGAACAGAACAAACGAAATGTTCTGTGACCGTGTCGAGGCGTTCTGGCTCGCTTTGTCTTCGGGCTTAGAAAGAAAGCAATCCTTTGTTGTAACAGATAAATTAGTCGGGCTTAAGTCAAACCCGGTGGCCACCGCACTGCCCACCGGAGCCGGCGCTAAGTCAACATCGTCCCCGCTGCTCACTGTCGGCGCTCACGTTGTAAATGTCACTTCATCACTCCAAGAGTTCACCAGATGGCGTCTAGATCCGACCCGCTCCGACCCGCTCCGACCGTCTGACTGCTTTAGTGTTTTTGTCTGGTGCTTCACTCATTTAGTCTGTCGGTCATTATGGTATTAAGTCCTAATAGTTAAACGTGTGTGTGTGTGTGTGTGTGTGTTAGTTTGTGTGTCTGAGAGTGTGACTGGGTATGTGAGTGTGTGTGTCTGTGTGTGAAAGAGTGTGTGTTAGTTTGTGAGTGTGTGTGTGAAAGAGTGTGTGGGAGTGTTTCCTCGTGTGTGGGTTTGTGTGTGAAAGAGTGTGTGTTAGTTGGTGTGTGTGAGAGTGTGACTAGGTGTGTGTATGTGAGTCGGTGTGAGAGTGTTTCCGTGTGTGTGTGTGTGTGAGTCGGTGTGAGAGTGTTTCCGTGTGTGTGTGTGTGTGTGAGTCGGTGTGAGAGTGTTTGTCTGTGTGTGAAACAGTGTGTGTTAGTTTATGTGAGAGAGTGTGTTTGCATGTGTGTGTGTCTTAGTGTGTGTGTGTGTGTGTGTGTGTGTGTGTGTGTCGTTGTGTGTGTTTGTGTGTTTTCTTTCATAATAGAAGCAGAAATACAATTTGGATTTTTAAAAAAAGAAATCCAATAATTAAAAGAAACTAATAATAAACGAGTCGTCACTCATTCTGTGGTCAGATCTGGATGTTTGGGGGGGGGGCTGGAATGAATTTCAAGCTCCCTCTGATTATATTCTCCAACATGCAGCCGAGATGAATTAATGATGAAATGAATAGTGTATGAAAGGAAGATCGGAAATCAAGGAGTGGCCAGATGTTTTCTCTCATTATTCATGAGCGTAAAAGTGCATCTGCTCCTGCAGACTAATCAAGCCTCTTCCAGCTCCTCATCTGCTGCAACGCTCCCAACATACTGGGGCAAAAATCTCATTTCTTTGCTTGAGCATAAAAGTCCCAGTAGTCCTCTGCGTCCCCCTCTTCTTTAAATCTGGGTTCCCTTTGTTGGCCCGTCACTGTTTCAGTTCTCTTGAGGGCTGCAGTAATTTGGTAATTTTGCCTAAACGGTGATACTGTAATTATGTGGTATCAGCTGCCTCGCTGTCAGAGGGACGGCCAACGGTCATTCATCACCAGGAAACCAGGGGGGGTGGGGGGGTCGGGGGTGGCATCTTGACTGATCGGATAAACACTAGCAGAGAGAAAGTGTGGTGGTCTCACCCCAAAAAATGTCTGATAATGGGAGATGAGAGGCCGCGGGCGTAATGGGCTGCAGAAGCAGCAGCGGTCTGTGTGGTTGTGTTGGTCGTTTGGCTGAGATAGTGGGGAGGGGGGGGGGTCAGCAAGGCCCGTCTGAGCCCCTCAATGAGGGTGATGCATCAGTGGGGGTCTGTGGGTGGTGGGTGAAGTGGGACCACCAGGAGGTCAGGTTTGAAGTGGAATGTGACAGCAGGTCTGAAGCCGGCCTGCCCTCCCATCTGTGCGCGAGGAGAAGGCCCGCGTTATAAAAGGTCTCATAACCCGGTGAGACCACCTTCACACAAACACACCCGCCAGAGTATGTTTGGTTAAAAAGAATCAGGAATGGAGACACATTCATGTTGCCCCCTTTATACTTCACCTGTATTTTATTTTTATTTAACCTTTGGGTTGACTTTATTTTATTGTGATAGTTCTATTAGGTCTACAGTAATTTCTATTTTTTATACTTAGACAGCAGTAGAGAGAGGGAGAGAGAGAGAGAGACAGCAGTAGGGAGAGAGAGAGAAACAGCAGTAGAGAGAGGGAGAGAGAGAGAGAGACAGCAGTAGAGAGAGGGAGAGAGAGAGACAGCAGTAAAGAGAGGGAGAGAGAGAGAGAGACAGCAGTAAAGAGAGGGAGAGAGAGAGAGAGACAGCAGTAAAGAGAGGGAGAGAGAGAGAGAGACAGCAGTAAAGAGAGGGAGAGAGAGAGAGAGACAGCAGTAAAGAGAGGGAGAGAGAGAGAGACAGCAGTAGGGAGAGAGAGAGAAACAGCAGTAGAGAGAGGGAGAGAGAGAGAGAGACAGCAGTAGAGAGAGGGAGAGAGAGAGACAGCAGTAAAGAGAGGGAGAGAGAGAGAGAGACAGCAGTAAAGAGAGGGAGAGAGAGAGAGAGACAGCAGTAAAGAGAGGGAGAGAGAGAGAGAGACAGCAGTAAAGAGAGGGAGAGAGAGAGAGAGACAGCAGTAAAGAGAGGGAGAGAGAGAGAGAGACAGCAGTAAAGAGAGGGAGAGAGAGAGAGACAGCAGTAAAGAGAGGGAGAGAGAGCGATACAGCAGTAAAGAGAGGGAGAGAGAGCGATACAGCAGTAAAGAGAGGGAGAGAGAGCGAGACAGCAGTAAAGAGAGGGAGAGAGAGCGAGGCAGCAGTAAAGAGAGGGAGAGAGAGCGAGGCAGCAGTAAAGAGAGGGAGAGAGAGAGAGGCAGCAGTAAAGAGAGGGAGAGAGAGAGAGGCAGCAGTAAAGAGAGGGAGAGAGAGAGAGGCAGCAGTAAAGAGAGGGAGAGAGAGAGAGACGGCAGTAAAGAGAGGGAGAGAGAGAGAGACAGCAGTAAAGAAAGGGAGAGAGACAGCAGTAAAGAGAGGGAGATAGAGAGAGAGAGAGAGAGAGAGATACTTGGAGAGAGAGAGAGAGAGATACTTGGAGAGAGAGAGAGACTGGGAGAGAGAGAGAGAGAGAGATACACACTCCGGTATATACGGTGTCAAATAAGAAACTAGACTTTGCCCTTTGACCTTTAAGAGAGTCTTTAATTTGATTTGACATGTTGGCCACAGTTTGACCTTAAAGCGATCAATGATGAAGGTTTTCATGAATGTCTGCTGGGTAAGGAGGCCTGATGTTCTGTTACAGCCGGTGCCGACATTCAGAACCAGCGGGTTCAGTATACTGTAGGTCGGTACTGGCTGAGGTTACACAGTGTTTGAGCAAGAGAGTTTTTATCCTGGTTAAATGAGGAACATTTCTGTTGGATCATTCAAATTCATTTTTCTTCTAGTCCTTTTTTTTTTTTACATTTTTATTTATTAATATTTTTAAATATAATTTTATATTCATTATGTGGGAAAGGTCAAAACACAGTATTGCTCTTTAAAAAAAAAAGGGTTTGAAAACAAAATAAATTAATTGAGTTAAAATGAATAACTATTTCTAGATTCTTTTTCCGTGCAGAAATATACATTTAAAAATATTCACGTTTGCAGAAACACAAAAGTTCACGATTCATAAAACCATTCATTTCCAATTTTGAGAAAAACTCTGTAATTGTGATCAATGATCCATCTTCAACCTCACTTTCCTTCACAGTTTTTAACAAATACATTTTAAATCATATTGTATATTTTTTAACTATATCACTGTTATACAGGAATAAAACTATTCCCCTACACCCAAACATTTATATATATTTATATATATATTTTAATACATGTTGAATTTCCATTCATTTGGAAGACATTATTTAACATGAAAAAAAACTGATATATTTTCTTTGATGCGTATTTGTCATTAAAAACATGAACGAAGATCCGAGAGAACCGGTTCCTCCGGGCCCAGATTGAACATTCTGTTCCAGAGGTCCGCCGTCTTGTGTTCGCGTGTCACTGTGCTTCCTCCTGCTGTGACCCCGCCCCCCACCCTCCTCAGGGACAGCGGCTCGTGGTTCACGTGTGACACCAGCAGGTCTCTGAAAGAAAAGTTTAGAATCTGATGACTTTGTTTACTTCTGATCCGAGGCGCTGGATGAAAACTAATTAAGAGCAGATTCCTGTGGCGCCATTTTCACAGCCAATTATGCACCAATGCACCGGCCTAAATAGTTGCTCCACAAGTCTTTGATGATCCTTCCACTAAATTGCTACAGTTACTTACGCCGATTAGGCTTTTAAGATTGTGAGCGTTGACAGGTCTTCTTCTTCTTCTTCTTCTTTTTTTTTTAAACTTCACACCCGGATCCGTCTGATGATCCGAGGGGGACGGAGGCTAGTTAGTGAAGGAAATGCGACTTGATTCTTGAACGCGGTTCGTGGAGCCATGTGAAATATCCCAGGCTTCCATTCTTCAGGCTTTAATGCTGTGGATTTAGTCTTTAAAAACCATTAACCTCGCCGTAAAAGTGCACATGGCGCTCTGTAGAGCCTAATGGGGAGCCAGGCCAAGACGCGGGAGCCCTGTGTGCGCTTTCAGGGGCGCCGCTTTTCAGAAACACGGAAATGAGACTCCATAAAAAGGCAAATAAATGTTCTGTTTGAAAACATTATGGCGGCGAGGAGTTCCCCCAGATTTGTGTCCGCCTCGCTCCGAGCGCCGTCTCAATCAATATGTTCTCAGCAAATGAAAGTCCCGATACCTGAGAGCCGTTTTTACGGCCCACATCTGCTTGAGCTTCTAACCTCTAATTTCGTTTGTTTTTATTTCCCTGACCCTTATTATGACTCGTACCGCAGCCAATAAAACCTCTTACATCTGCACAGTTTAATGTCTCCAAAGTCGTGATGCCATCCCCCTCTGTCATTATGCCCCGCCCCCACGGAACCATGAGGATGAGGAGGTTTTCATACGGCGCCGTTTCCAGTAATATATATAGATATCTATATATATCCATATATATCTTTCCATCCAACCGTACTTCCTTCCTTCCTTCCTCCCACCCTTACTTCCTTCCTTCCTACCATCCATCCATCCATCCATTCACCCTTCCTTCCTTACTTCCTCCAATCCATCCTTCCTTCCTTCCTTCCTACCATCCATCCATCCATCCACCCTTCCTTCATTCCCTCATCCATCCATCCATCCATTCACCCTTCCTTCCTTCCTCCCACCCTTACTTCCTTCCTTCCTTCCTTCCTTCCTTCCTTCCTACCATCCACCCTTCTTTCCTTCCCTCATCCATCCATCCATCCATCCATTCACCCTTCCTTCCTTACTTCCTCCAATCCATCCTTCCTTCCTTCCTTCCTACCATCCATCATCCATCCACCCTTCTTTCCTTCCCTCATCCATCCATCCATCCATCCATTCACCCTTCCTTCCTTACTTCCTCCAATCCATCCATCCTTCCTTCCTTCCTTCCTTCCTACCATCCATCCATCCATCCTCCCATCCTTCCTTCCTTCCTTCTTTCCTACCAGCCATCCACCCTTCCCTCAACCATCCTCCCACCCATCCTTCCTTCCTTCCCTCCCTCCCATCATCCATCCTCCCATCCATCCATCCATCCATCCATCCATCCACCCTTTCTTCCTTCCCTCATCCATCCATCCTTTCCTTCTTTCTTTCCTTCCGTCCTTCTTTTCTTTCTGCCTTCCTTCCTTCCATCCATCCTCCAATCCTTCCTTCCTTCCTTCATACCATCCTTCCTTCCCTCATCCGACCATCCATCCATCCACCCATCCATCCATCCTCCCTCCCTCCCCCCCTCCCTCCCTCATGTCGTTGTTTCATTATGTAATCACAGACACACAAACACAATCTATTCTACAGTCCTTCTGCAGTGTCGACTGACTGCAGTAAACCGGGCCAGGTTTTATGACACGTTGGCCCGATGTGCTGCTGCTCTTGTTTCTCAGCTGGTTTTAAAGGCCGCGCGAGGTGAGGAATGGTGTCGTGGCGAGTGGTTTTTATGGCGATCACCTTGAGTCGTTTCTCTGGCCAGGAGACCAGTGAGTGTAATGGATCTGCTGGGAGCCTCAGTATGGATTTATGAAAGTGCAGAGCTGGAGGGGAGGATCGCTCACCTGCCCGTGTTCCGTGGACGGAGAGACAACAGTGATTAATGTCAGAGCTATTCCAAGGCGACGAGGTTCTGACAATAAATACTCAGACACACTCTCTGGCACTTTTTACTGATCCACAAAGTTTTCTTATCCAGCACTTATAGGATGCTATAAAAGTCCAAACAGTGTTAAATTGTCACTTTGGAAAAAAGTCACTGCCTCCACGCCGTTCCCCTTCAGCTTCTTAGCATTCTCCTTTCTATAAAAAAAAAAAAAAAAATTCAGCTCCCTGCCAGACAAATACCCACAATCCCTCATGTTCTGCAGCACATGGCTGTGCAGCAGCGGGGACCACGACATGTCGGTAAAGGTCCCCTCCAAACGCGCGGCGCTCGGGTTGACAGGGCAAGCAGGGGAGCGTCCGGATCAAGTTTCCCCCTCCTGCTGTCTGATTATTGACCCATCTGCTATTGTCTTTTCAATTGTTTCAATTATGGTGGCGCTGGTGTTGCTCAGCTCCCTGGCGTCAAAACATGCATAATTCATGAGCTACACCCGGACTCCACTCAGAGCTCTGGGTTTGAGCTGAATGTCAATACCGCCTCGTGCCCCCGGTGGAGGGGGGGGGGTTTGTCTGTACTGACAGGCTGGCAGATAAGGAGGGTAAAAACTAACACTGCCAAAGACGGAGAATAGCGATGGGTGGCGGTTTCCCCGCGTGTTTTTGTGCGTCAACTGAGAAGGAAGCTGCCTGAGAAGGAAGCTGCCTGAGAAGGAAGCTGCCTGAGAAGGAAGCTGCCTGAGAAGGAAGCTGCCTGAGAAGGAAGCTGCCTGAGAAGAAGGCTGCCTGAGAAGGAAGCTGCCTGAGAAGAAGGCTGCCTGAAAAGGAAGCTGCCTGAGAAGAAGGCTGCCTGAGAAGGAAGCTGCCTGAGAAGAAGGCTGCCTGAGAAGGAAGCTGCCTGAGAAGAAGGCTGCCTGAGAAGGAAGCTGCCTGAGAAGGAAGCTGCCTGAGAAGGAAGCTGCCTGAGAAGAAGGCTGCCTGAGAAGGAAGCTGCCTGAGAAGGAAGCTGCCTTCGTAGCGCTCGTCTCGCTGTCGCCTGAGACTTGATCTCATTATTATCACCCCCACACCTAAGAATCGATAGCGTTCAATTACTCATGAACCGCGACACGCCGCCGTTTACCGGGAAATCGGAGGTCGACGCCTTCATCAGGGATTTGACTTCAGCGGCCAAAACGCCGTCTTCATCACAGCCGTGGACAGTAGAGACGGCGTGAAAGGTGAAAGTCCATGAAAATGAAAGAGTGTGTGAGAGTTCATTAAGAGCGGGGAAGATGAAAGCACGCCGGGGTCACTCTCGTGGTCACCCCGCTGTAATGGAGGTGCTTCTGGATTGGCAGGACGTGACATCAGTAAATTGTGTCATTACTTGATGCCACCGGCGTTTGTTTACGCACAGACTGGAGCCGAGCAGAAGATCAGAAGACCTTCACATTTCCACCACCGTTCTTCAGACACGACGTCTGGTTCTGATACCTGAGCTCTGGGAAAAACTCAGACTAATACATTTCTTTTTAAATATTACTTAACATTTTAGAGATCTAACCTTTAATTCCCTCGCCAAGAAAGAAAGAACGGAAAAAAATATTTCCAGTACATATTTTATTTCTTTAGGGCATTTATTAATTCAGTATCTTAGACATTCTGAATATTCCGTGAAATGATGGATCGACGGATGAAGCATATTTTTAAACATTAGTAAAAGAAGAAGAAAAAAAAAAAGAATCAAGAAACTATTTAATGATCAAATTTGGTGTTTTATTGAAGAAAACCAACTTTAAGCCTTTGATATGGGAACATGAACACTTTATATATTTTATTGTTTGGGGGCATTTATTAATTCCACATCTTTGAAATGAAATAGTTAAATTGGTTATTTAAACAGTAAAAATGTATTTATTAATATAATAATAATTATAATAATATTTGATCCGTATTCGACTTTTTTTGGTTGTATGAAGTTTTATAATTATGTCTAATAAGTCTGCAGATGCTTTAATAGACCAAATAATAAACAATAATAGCATCTATGAAACAGCCGTGGTTAATGCCATCTCCTTTGTGGCCCCTTCGACTTATGGGGTCCCCCAGGGCCACGTGCTTGGCCCCTTACACTTTAGCATATACGAGCTACCACTGGGTCACGTTATGAACAGGTTCAGTCAGGTGGGACACATTCTTTTACAGGAAATAGAGTCTCAGAATGGTTCAACTAAACAGCTGAGCAGGACATCAAAGGGTTGAGTTGAACTCATTTGTTTTATCCCGCCCTGATGGTCCTATAAGATGCATCCATTCGGTTTCCGGTGAACCCGTTTGTTACGTTCACTATATATACAGCGACCTCTGGAATCAACTCACCTTCAGCCGCTGCGCCGCTGGCGTTCACTCTGGCCCACCGGCCTTCGCTCCGGTCCCGGGTCTCCCAGCAGTCACTCTGGATGTGCACAGAATAATCTGTCAGAGGCGTAATAAGACACCAGTCGGCTAAATGCGTCTGTGGAGACGTCGCCTGCAGGAGCTAAATGGTACCAGAACCTGCAGGGAGAACTCCACTGGAGACGTCGGCCTGCAGGAGGTAAATGGTAGCAGAACCTGCAGGGAGAACTCCACTCCGACGACATGAACCCACCCACACCTCACTCAAGGACATTTGTGTAAGTGGAAAATTCCATCGTCATCACTTTCATCGGCCGACATGTCACAACGGGGGTAATGTAAAAGAATTTATTCCAGTTTAGAGTTGAAATAGAGGTGTCAATCAATTAAAAAAAACATAATAAAGATATTAGGCGGTGATTCATCACATTAATAGCAGTTAGGACTGGTGTTATAATCACACCGATGGCTTTTTCTTTGAAGAAACAAAACATTTTTCCAAACTTAATTATGTCTGGGCTCATTTTTTCTTAAATTTTTTTTTTTGGCAAACAACATCCGTAATGAATTTCAAACCTAATTAGCAGACAACCACACAAAGAACAGTTACAAATTAATGACTGCCACTAAATGAGTGTTAACAGCTTGCCTGCAAACAGTTTGCAAAGTAAAAGCTCCTCCAGAAAGTCGTGGCGAAGCGTTCGGCTCGTCTTTCGCCTCTTTACTGTCGCACTATTCATGAGTTTTGCAGAGGAGCTCCCTGGAGGAAGGCTGGGTCTGACTTGTTCTTCTTCACTCTCTGCCAGTGAAGTTTGTATCACAGCAATATTAGCATAAAACGTTTTATCGAGACTTTTTTGTCCCGTTGCTTCGGTTACCGGCTTCACGTTACATCATGTTCATTTGCTTTCTAACGGATGACAGCCTCTGTGCACACTTTTGCAAATGAGGAAATGGAGGAGGGAAGCCAGGGAGACGTCGCTGATCTCCGTCTCCGACTACTTCAGATTTATGAAAAACAAGCAAGGCTTTTGCTGGAGGGTGGCTAACCCGGCTAAAAAGGTTAGCGCTGCTGAAAGCATTAATGAATCCTCACAAACATCAAGCCTCATCAACAACATCAAGTATGTTTCCCATCCATCCACGGACGTAATGCCTAACAAAGAAATGAACATAAGTCTCAAAGACCGAAGCGATCGAAAGACATCCGACTTTTTCTACAGCTTCTTTACAATTACTGAGGTTAAAAGTCTTATTTTATTTCCTCCACCAAGGAGGTTACGTTTCCAATCCTGTGTCTGTTTGTTGGCTTGTTTGTTTGTTTGTGAGCAAGATTACACAACAACTAAAGAACACATTTGCATGAAATTTTACCCAGATGTTGGTTTTGGCGTATCCTAGAGGCGATTACATTTTTGTAATGTTAAGTGATTAGCAGCATTTAAAATGAAATAAAATAAACTAACAAGCCATTTGGAGTATTGACGTCACTATGTTGCTATTGCGGTGTTTTTTCATTGGAGTCCTTTGATGTTCCTTTGGGATGGAGCTGGGGCCTCAGTGGTCTGAACAGAGACGCTGAAGTGGAATGCAGTGGAGTCGAAACAGCTACAGAGTATTTTTCAGGGATACTCTGAGAGTTTGTTGGAGTCATCGTTAGATTTAGAGGCTGTAAATAACTCCCATGAACGGAGGAAATGGAGGAAGTTTTACCTGAAGATAGGTTACTGCTGTCCTTGACGGAGGTTTCCGCTCTCTGATAGTATTTCTAGTTTAGTCATTTGTCATTTGAAGGATCCTGTCTACACTTAATATTATTATGAGCCTGTTAGTGGTGGAAGCAAGTAGTCTACGTTAATAATAAATAATAAATAATTATGCAATAACATAAAAGTATGAATATTAATAACTGATGTGAACTATACTGGTGAAATACATTACTGTTGTTCACACTGTTTTCTTCTAAGATTAATCCTGCTATGCTCAGACAATTGCGGACAGTCATGATGTCATCTGCGTTTACCAGGTTCTGTTTATTGCGCCGGTGGAATTCTGTGCTGGAGGAAAAAATGCATTTTTTCCTTGAACAGCAGATCCTGCTCGACATTAATTATGTCTTTAATTTTACTAATTGAATTGAATTAAACTGGATAATGTGTTAATCATTTCAAACGTCACAAGTTGTCTGCTGACTGTCACGCCAGCCGCTGAGCCTCTGTGGCTGCCAGAGACCCTGTTTAAACCCTGGATTTAACCCCTCCACGATTTCTTACTGTCCAGCTATCGGCTTGTTGAGGCAACAGGAAATGCTGCCTGAGTGGCTCAACTCTGGCCGGAGAAGTTCTGTGCAGTGTACTGTCCAGGAAACACTTTAGTTTGATGAGTGGGAGCGCCCAACAACAACAACAACAACAACATAAAGCTGATTGACAGCGAGGTTGTTGTCCTTGTTTAGATTGAAATGCTGCTTGGCGGCTAACAGAGCTAACGCTTGTCTTTGTCTTTAATTCTTACCTGACGGAGGCATTTAACACGGGGACAATATCCACAGCTGGAAAAATACATTGGTCTTTGTTTGAGTTGTACAAAAGAATAGAAAGAAAAGTATGGTTGCCTTTGTTTTGTGTTAACTGTAGATAGTTACGTTATTCCACCAAGTTAGTCCTGTTTCACTCCTGTCTGTTTGTTTGTTTGTTTGTTTGTTTGTGAGCAAGATTACAGAAAAACTAAAGGACGGATTTGCATGAAATTGTATCCAGAGGTAGGTTTTGACGTATTCTTTGACATAAATTATGGAAAGTTATGGGATTCACAGCATTTAAAATAAAATAAAATAAACTAATAAGCCATTTGGAGTAGTTATGTCAAAATGTGGCTATTGCTGGCTTTGTTCCTATGATTCCTTTGATGTTCCTTAGGGGAGGGAGCTGGGGGATAATTGGGGCTGAACAGAGACGCTGAAGTGGAAGGCACAGGACACGAGCAGTTGCACTGTTTCTGAGAGATACTCAGAGAGTTTGTTGGAGTAGTCGGTAGATTTCTAGGCTGGCAATAACCCAGACATTAATGATGGAATCTGCAGGAACTTTTGGCTGAGGTTTTGATCTCTGACTAAGTTTTCTTCTTGGAGTTAAAATGCTGCAAAAATGACTTTTTATTGCTGCTCTTACTGGATGAAATCAAATCATGGAATTTTGTCCAACCACATGAATTCCTTTCTTATCTCTTGTCATTGGTCTGTGGGGTGTTCCTATATATATATATATATATATATATATATATATATATATATATATATATATATATATATATATATATATATATATATATATATATATATATTCCTATATATATTCCTATATATATATATATATATATATATATATATTCCTATATATATTCCTATATATATATATATTCCTATATATATTCCTATATATATATATATATATTCCTATATATATATATTCCTATATATATATATATATATATATATATTCCTATATATATATATGTCTTAAAACGCTGGTTCTGTTCGAATTTCAGGCAACGCGCCATTTGAAATGTTAACACTACGCCGTATTTCTCACCCATTCCTCTTCCTGATGTTTGCAATATATCCCACCGGTATTTACAAAGATATGTGAAAGATATGTACTTAAGTCGGTGTGACATTTACTGCATGGGCCGCGTGTTCACGGTAGATATGACAAGAAAATCTCCTGCCTCTGAAGGAGGCTTGCGAGTAGATCCACCAGTGACATCTTTAATAATGTTTACCTCACGACGGCGAGACTCCGCCACGCCGCAGGAAAAAGAACACGCTAGAATATGGAGACAAGGAGACCAAGCTGCTCACTCCTGTGGAAAAATGTTTCTTTCTGCTGATGTAGGACACAGAGCCAGGTTGTTGTCACCCTCTCCTGGCATGGTGACCTACACACAGCTGCTCCCCCCGCCCCTCCCCTCTGCTCATGCTCATCCCCCCACCCACCCCCCCTCTGCTCATGCTCATCAACCCACCCACCCCCCCTCTGCTCATGCTCATCCACCCACCCACCCACCCCCCCTCTGCTCATGCTCATCCACCCACCCTTGCTCCTGGGCGATCGATCGGGAGCTGTCATCTCTGTGGTCACATGGGTTTCTGCTGGGCCCAGATCTCATCTCATCTCTCATTTCTTTTGAAGGGATCTGTTCCGGCTCTCTTTCATAATCATTTCTTTTTGTAGTTCATCTGTGAAACAGGAGCCTTCAGCCACAACAATATGCCCACTGACAGGTGAGATCAGAATCACACTGGTTGTGTTGTTGGCACCTCTCAGCGGGTGAGTGTAAATGTTGTCCTCAAAGTTGACGTGTTTGAAGCAGACAGAGTGAGTTGTTGTAAGGATCGGTTGATGGTTTGATGGAAGTCGTGTTAGTCCTTCCCGGGTCTGCAGTGGTTAGAACCTCTCAAAGTGTGCTGAGGCTACGTTCACGCCGCAAGTCTTAATGCATAATTCTGATTATTCCGGATATCGGATATCCTTCACGTTACTCTTAAAATGTGGCCGGCACCACTATAAACAGTTCACCGCCTAATCTGACCCACATGACCCGCAAAAGAACAATAAGAAAGACTAGTGATGTTTCTAGTGTTTGTTAATGTTCATAGTGTTTGTTAATGTTTATAGTGTTTATATTTATGTTTGTAGTGTTTATATTAATATCTCTAGTGTATATTAATATTTCTAGGGTTTATATTAATATTTCTAGTGTGTATATTTATGTTTCTAGTGTTTATATTAATATTTCTAGTGTGTATATTTATGTTTCTAGTGTTTATATTAATATTTCTAGTGTTTATATTAATATTTCTAGTGTTTATATTAATATTTCTAGTGTTTATATTAATATTGTTAGTGTTTATATTAATATTTCTAGTGTTTATATTAATATTTCTAGTGTTTATATTAATATTTCTAGTGTTTATATTAATATTTCTAGTGTTCATATTTATGTTTTTAGTGTCCAATGGGCGCTGCTTTGTGACGAATGTTGGCTGAAGATGATTTAAGACCACATATCGAAGTGACCCGAATCAAAAATGAAAAAGATCAGATTCCATACGCTGGGTTCGGTCCACACCGACAAGAAAAACTCACAGAGGAGCAAAATAATCGGAGTTGCGCCACATTTTTCCTGCAGTGTGGACGGAGCCTAAGGGAAGGTAACGGGTGGACAGACAACAGGGTCATGGTGCCAAAGAATCATCTATCCAGATGGGGAATGAAAACTGGCAAGTCGTCCGATGCTGCTGGAGAACTCGCTTACATTCCGGTTCTGACAGATGTCAGAACACACAGTACTGATTTTAGGCAGGTGGTTTTAATGTTATGGCTGATTTAGACATTGACATATGGGATACATAGGTGATTGTGGTACTTGTCACTGGTGGATCTACACACACACATATACACACATGTATACACACACACACACATGTACAAACACACACAAATGTACACGCACAAATGTACACACACATGTACACACGCGCACACACACATGTACACACGTACACACAGGTACACACACATATACACACATGTACATACTAACACACACTCACACGTACACACACACACACACATGTACAAACACACACACATGTACAAACACACACAAATGTACACACACATGTACACGCACAAATGTACACACACACACATGTACACACACACATGTACACACAGACATGTTCACACACACACACATGTACACACACAAATGTACACACACACACACTCCAGCTGTGAGGAACCTTGTTGATCTGAATCCAACTCATTGAATCTGATGCTTGACTCGTCTGGCATCAGCAGAGGTGAAGCCGGGAGGACTCCTATGTCAGAGCTATTGTCCAACACGTCCAGGTATCCAAAACCCCCGGCTGCTACTATCCTACTTTTGGGGGCGGAGCCATAACCGGTCTGCCACCTATGTCTTATGCAGAATAAGGAGAAAACGTCTACACTTGTCTGAAGCACAACGTTAGCATATAAGAGCAGAAGCCTCGGAGCAGTGGGGGACTGTGGGAATAGAGGTTGGCGTGTGCGGGGGAGGGAGGGGGGAGGTTGAGCGTGGGGTGGGGGGTTGCGTGATGAGCAGCTGCTTTCCTCTGGATGGCTTCATTAATATCCGAGGGCAGAAAATTGCGGGGCCACTGCTGACTAATTAGCCTCGTCTGACCCTCACGTCTCCGAGAGGTCACACTTTTCCGGTTCCTGCAGAAGCAATCCAAAGGCAGGAGAGCCCCCCGCACCCCCCCGCCCCGGCCCCAGGTGCCGGAAAACCATCACTGTATTTTTCTTATTCCACTACATTTCTGTACAGGTGAGTCTCTAATCCACCGTCTGCTCCGGTAAGACTCCTTGAAAAAGAATCCTCACTGTGATATAGTTCTGCTTCGGTTTCGCCGTCGTGGTTCACCTGTTTTTGTCGTGTGTTTTTGCGTGATGAGCGGCGGCGGTGACCTCCGGGGCGGTCAACGGGGATAGTGTAACACAATGGGAGCAGTGTGTGCAGGTTTTGGTGCCAGGAGACGAGGAGCCGTCCCTCATTAGTGTCGTCTATTTCCCCAGATGGCGGGGGTCAGAGTCAGGACGAAGCCCTGATGAAAGGACTCGTCCCGCAATGTGACACTCGCTCGGCCTCGCTTTCGCTCGCCGCGCCAAGTTCCCGGCTTTCACAGGTGACACCAGGGCTTTAGTGGGATTCACCGTGGGGGAAGTAGAGCTTGATGTTTTCGAAGCTTTGGTAGGGCCTCGTACTCGTGCCGCAGCCTTGATGAGTCTTCACGCGAGGAAGAGGAAAGTTAACTCCAGAAGGTGACATCTCAACTCGTTACTTGAGAAGAGAAAGAATCCAACGGACGGATGCAATTACGTCGACACCTGCTATTCTCCAACACGACTTTTGCTTCGCACCTCGTGTATTATTTCCCTCCCACATGTCGTAATGACTTTTACAGCTGATCATTAGACTCCAGTCCATGTCCAGCAAAACGCCGCGCCTCGATGTGGCGAGCGGAGACGGGATCTCTGACTGCGGCGGCCCGCGAGGAGCCGGCAGCCTCCGCCCGCACAGAAGGGATAATGACTGCTTTCACGATTTACCTTGATAACCGGCCCTAGTACCAATTAAGAAGTTGTTTTTCCACTGGAGTGGCCATTATCAAATCTGACCTTCCAATTATTTTTATCGTTTTCCTCCTGATTGTGTCGCCCCGGCGAGCCTGGTCCACCTTCGGAGCCTCGGAGGATGATCAAGGCCAGACCGCGGTCACTGCCGCCACGCTACTGTTATCGCCACTCTTGCTATTTATTTATTAATGTATTTACTCTCATCAGTGGGTAAAAAGAAAAGAAAACATTTTAACGTTCTTTTAACGGAATGATTGTCGCTCATCTTTGGGTTGAGTTTCCTTTCGGGGTCGCCGCAGCGGATCATCTGTTTCCACCCGTCGTTACCGCCGGCGCCCTGCAGGCAGACGGTACCAGCAGGGCCGCCCCCGAGCCAAACTGGTTGTGGTGCCCCCAACCTGACTTCAATGAAAGTTTCTTCACCGTCAAATCAACACATTAAGTTCCCAAACGGCAATTAATCAACAGAATCATAAATAGTGACTTCACCCTATAAAAATAAAGGTAAAAATATATTCACGTATAATCCAGCTGTTTTAGTTGTGTTCACTTTTAACGATCTTTTTATATATATATATATATATATATATATAACAAAAACAATTATTTTCTTAGCAATAATTAATTTAATGTAATGTCATCATTATCAACAATTATGACGGCATAATAATAATGTGAAGGAAGGGGCGGGCGTGAGTACCAGTGCAGTGACCCCCGTTACTAACCTGGACCCCGACCACTCCGGGTTTGGAAAATCAGTTTGGATTTCCGTGTAATCCTTTTGGCACAGGTTTTATTCCGGATGCCGTTCTTCATGCGACCCCCCACCTTTAACCGGGCTTGTGTACGAGACCCTTCTTAGCTGAGTTTATAACCTAACTCAATATCGGGATTAAAGGTGTGCATTTATACACACTGATCCGTCTGGTGAGGGGTTTACTGGACGGTTCTGGACACACACTGAGTGTAGAGTAATTGGACGGGCGTCTTTGTTAGATCTGTGTCATTATCTAGCCATCCTTCCCGTCTGGAGTCACCTGATGGCGGCAGTTGTTGAACAGCTGCAGCAGAATCACAACTCCTGCGATCTGTCATCGAATAACCACACCCAGTGTATAACATATGTGGCTCCACCTGCTGGCAGGGGTGGAGGAGGGCAAACGTGGAGATAAAACAGTTTATTGTGAGCAAAGTTAAATGTAGGCAGTGAAAAAATAGAAAATATTTTTCGCAACGGTATTATGTATTAAATAAACATTTTGATTCATGAAGTAGCGTCATCTTTAGCGACCACGTCTTTTCCTAACATCCAGCACTCACCACCACCTCCGCCAACAAGGTTATACTTCATTTATTTGTTTGTTTGTTTGTCCGTTTGTGAGCAGAATTACGGAAAGACCACAAAATGGAGTTGCATGAAATTTAATTTTTTTTAATACCTACTAAATTTGAATCCATAAATACTTTGCCATTTGCAGTAGTGACGTCACGTTGTGGCTATTGCTGCCTTAGTTCCTTTGATGTTTCTCTTGGGGTGGAGCCGAGGGCTCATCTTCAAGAGTTTCTTTGATTCCTTGGCTCAGTTGGCTGAACAGAGACGCTGAAGTGGAATGCGCAGGAGACAAGCAGCTACAGAGTATTGAGAGTTTGTTGGAGTTGTCCGTAGATTTAGGGGCTGATAATGACTCAGACATTACAGAAGCGATCTTCGGGAAGTTTGACCGTAACCAAGGGTTTTGTTGTGACTTGGTGGAGGTTTGCGCTCTCTGGGTGCTTTTTCCAGTTTGTTTGGTCATCTTAGAGTTTACAAGACAGAAAATGTTCCTTCTGCTTAAATGGACCATGTGCAATAATACGATTGTTAGGCGTGGTTAAGGATATTCTACTCTACGCTTGTATCCCCATAGTTACACACTGTTCCCAAGATGCACCTGAATAGCTTCTTGTATGCATTTATTCTCTAAATGGAATAAATATGAAAATATCCTAAATGACAGGAGAGCGCCGTCATCAAAAGAAGGCATCATACTTTGAATGTGAGGAGTTGTGGGCGGATCTATAGTGACATTCATCTGGACTGAGAGCAGTAATGATTAAATGCCACCAGTGGGGGAGAGAGAATTGAAATAAACGATGTTGAAAGAGCAGCTGCGTATGAAAAAGTCTGTGTAGGTGAGGCGGTGAAACAAGCTATAAGGGAATCCTGCAGGAAATGAGTTTGAGCCAATAATGATCAGTGTGTCCTTCAAGGAGAGCAAATAAACCAATCACAGGGCTGCATCAACCAAACCCCCACCTGGTTGAGGTTGGACTGCTCTCTGGTCTCGCTGTGTGAAATTAAACTATTAATTTGAACTTGGAGAAACATTCGACCCACGGCTGTGGTTCTGATGCTTCCGAGGTCACGGCCGTCCCTTCACAGGAGAAGGTATTTGTTTAATTCGTCATCCCCGGTGCGTCGTTTCGGTCGGGCTGCGAGTAATGGCTCCATTAGCGTTTTCGCAGGTTCGGGGGGGTTCTACCTACAACAACTCATGCTGAAAACGGATTCCCCAAATAATACTCCGTAATTATTAAGTCCATATATTAAGCTGCCGGAAAGATGCAGAGAGTCGTCATAAATCACAACAAGCAGGAGAAGGAGGGGCGAATAAATTACACGCAACGAACCGTCTTCTGTAGTTATTAATTATCATTCATCCATTAATCACGAAAATGGATTTTCTATAAATATTATAAAGAAGTTTATACATGTTTAAATGTAATCCTGATCACAATTACTGCAGGAAGGAATCTGATCGCCTCCACCCTCCATTTGTTTACTTTCCTTTTCTTTCTCCTCTTGACAAAAAACCCAGTGCATCATTTTTGATCAACGGGTGAAATATTTAGAGCGAGCGCCCCGGTTGAGGCAGCAGCTTTATAATTCTGTTGCATATGCAACGGTCCTGAAGTACATTATGAAACAGATGGTCCCTTAGCAACCAGACACTTTGATGTAAGATGATGTCTTCTCTGTGAAACGTCGATGTCATTTCAATGCATCCGCTGATGTGAAATGCACCAGGGCCCGTAACTACCTCGCTCTGACACCGCGCACCGTCGTTGTGACAGAGCGGGGGTCCTCGCGGATGTCATCGCCGCGCGAGTCTTTCAGGACTGGAGTGCGTTTACGATCAGGAAGTCTCTTTTCTGACATCAGCAGAAGAAATGAATGAAACCAACGAGGTCACAAATGAGGGGTGTTGTAGTTCTACTGTAATGGTGATGATGCTCCACACTAGACCGACAGCAAGGGTACATCCCACGAAAAGTCCCCCATTGCCCTGCGTTGTACACCCAAACCCCCGTGATTGATCTCCTCAAATGAAATCATTATTCGCCAAGTATTTTTTTGACAGGACGTGGAATTTGACGCCCATTTTAAAACTTCACAAGCAGCTTCCACAACAAACAACATTGGAATTACAGTAACGTACATTTTGGGTTACATACGGGTCAAAAATGTGAAGTTTTGTCCAAAAAGCGCCTTCTAGTGAGTAAAGTGTGAAGTTTGAGAGAAAAGGCAGGTTTGTTCCAGAAAGATCCAGAAACGTTTAAATATCCACCAAAGTTGGACTTAAATGGAGAAAAAATTACGAAGTTCTTGTTCTTCATAAAAAGAGCTCCCCCTAGTGAGGGAAATGTTAAGTATTTAAGTGAAATATATAAACAGGACAGATTTCTTCTAGTAAATTCAAATGCACCAAATATGCACTAAAATGGACTAACGATTATTCAAAAAACAAATATATATAATATATATAAAGCCCCCCTAGTGTCAGGAAATATATAACCGATCTTTCCCCAAAGGATTCCCATTGGTCCTCGTACGTTCGTCTGTGTGGGAATTAAACTTTTGGAATTATACAGTACATGAAATAGATTTTGAGTTATCGCATTAACGCGAGGGATCCTGACTATTCCATAATATCCCCGTGACATGATTAACTGAAACCACGGAAACTGGGTTTCACTTTCAAAACAAATAAATTAAAGGTAATGAAACAGGAAAGTGAGGCTTTGTATTGATTTTCATTCTAAGGGTTATTGTCATCACATGGTCCGAACCGGCCGCCACCGTGGAGCGAAGGTCCAATACTCCAGGTGGCCCGCGGCTTGTCACGCGTTAAGCGCTGACAACGTAAGCTCTTTAGTGAAGCGGCCGGATGAAGGTGAACATAATTTGCTGCTAAAAGCACTTCTGGAACGTTTTATTACATTTGCTCTCGGTTTTATGCAGCCATCGATGGAATTATATGGAAGCAATATCTTTTATCCTGGCCCCCGTGTGCGGTCTGTGTGAAAGCAGAGATCGTGGCGTTGGACCCACCTGTTTCGACTCAAGTCGGCGGGCGTACGCTGGGTTCCCCCCCACCCCCGCTTCCACACATGGACCGGTCCGCGTTTGCATGCTCATTATGCAGGCATGGGTGTGAAATTGACCTCAGCCCCTCGGAGCTCAGTGCGGATCATTTGCCCTGAGAGCGATGAGTGACCACCCGCGTGTCAGACAACCTCACGTTTATTTGGCTTGACATCAGACGTCTTCAGTTTCCGTCTCTGACTCGACTCGTCCTCGCGTCTCTTCTCCTCACTGATTTGCGACTGCGGTTGCGGCGAGGGTTGATTCGTGTCGAGTTTTCCTCTTTCTTTTTGTCCATCATTTATTTTTATGTTTATAATTTCTTCAATCCTTCCCGACGTTTGAATGTTTATGTTCTACATCGGTCATAAATATGTTTAAGATTTTATTTTTAAATAATTTGAGTGATTCATCTCATTTATTTTCCTTTTGATTGTAAAAATATAAAGAGTTTTATTAAAGTTTCACTACGAGCTCAGTGAAAAGAATTCTGGATCCTCCTCTTTATGTCTGATAGGGATTTTATTTATTTAGTTGGATCCCCATTAGTCACTACAAGTCAAGATTACATCTATGGAAAACAACAACCAAACAATTTGTGTCATTAAAATCAACGGCGTTCGAGAAAAAATAAAATACACCAAAAAAATAATAAATTCAAGCTTTGGGTAAAAATGAAAAACAACATGAATCAACAATTAAACGACTCGTAGTGAAAACAACAAATAACAGCACAACTATAAATAACCGCTGCGGAGAACTTGAAGATGAAACGTGTCGTGACGTTGTGGGTCGGAACGCGGCTGGTATTCTGTGCCAGCAGATATTTATATACCTTCTTTTTAAAAACGGCTTCATTAGTTAATTGTATGATATCTGATATCTGATATCTGACTTTGTCCCTCTGTAATCGATGACCGACGCGCCGCTTTGCTTTTGGAGGCAGGAAATGAGAAACAGCTGAGTTTGTGAATTGCAGCTGATTCTGCTGTGGGGGGATTTTTGGCATCGGGAAGTTAAATAAAATAAAAAGTTTGTCATCAAACAGAGTAGTGAGACGATGGTCCTGTCCGTCTGATCTCCACAGATGTCCTCAGACCTTCATAAGATCCACTCTTTCTGATGCTGTTCAAGAGTCTGGCTGGTTTTTAGATTCCGCTTGATCTTCTACGAAAACGCCAGCAGATGTTGAAAAGCCGGTGTGTCGGATTTAGTGGCATCTAGTGAGGCAAACTGATGATCCGACATTCCCCTATCACACAGAAAAACAAACAAACAAACAAAGTAAAACAGAAAAACAGACGACAAACAAACAAATAATCAACATCCCTTATTGTTTGCTTCGTAAATGGAACATAAAGCCCGTGTGTGAAGTGAGCGGGTCGAGGTGGGCGGGTCCTCGCGGCTGTTTAATCCTCTCCAGGTATGAAGAAGAAGAAACAGCTGCTTGTTGATCCCGACTCGCTCACCATTGTTTTCTCAGCGATTTATGGCACCGGCTGCAGGCAGAACTTCTGAGTGGGTCACAGATGTGACGGACAGGTGGATTCCTTTCATGTCTGTGCGGACGGCTTCGGGTTCGATGGACAGATGGCCGACGGCTCGGTTAAATGTTCGCCGTACTTTCTGAATCCAGCGGATGGAATCTTGTCTGCTGTCTCCACCGAACGTCTCAGCTTAGCGGAGCCTTGGATCGGGTCTGAACGATCGATGCACTCCCGCCAAATATTCCTGGATGTTTTCCTTTCCTCTTTGATTGCCTTTGATATTTATGATCCGTTAATGAGACGGCGCCGACCTTTCCTAAGTCTCCCCAATCAAGCGTTTTTATTTACCGCCAGCGGTTGCAGTGACATCAATCATTTCATCATTGCAATTTTGGATATTCATTTAATTAAAGCGAAGCCGATGTCTCAAAATACAGTTTTATCGAATTTGGAGGCGGAGCCACGACTTTCGCCAACAGTTCTAGAGAGAGCTGGAATAATTCAGCCAGGTCCATGCTACATTCAGACGGTTCTCATCTTCGCTTCATATTTAAGCGTGTCTTTTACCAGCTGGGTTTACATGGACGGCCCGGTTCTGAATAGATTTGCAGAAGATGCTGAACCAGAAACAAGATACCGAGTGTAATTAACATTCCTCTCTGAGAGGGATTCCATTCCTTCACTTGGGTTCAGTGTCGGTGTTTGGGAATAATCCCTGGTGACCGGCGGCGCTGCCCAAGCGCACGGCGCCGACGTTCAATGATCGGGACCGCAGCAAAAAGTTTGTTCTTAATGCAAACTCTCAAAAAATGGAGTGGGAAAGTAAGAAATAATGAACTCTATCAGGAGGAGTGATGGACCGACGCTGTGAACAACTTAAAAAGTGCTGACTATAAGGATAAATCAGAACCACCGACTTCAGCTCTTATTGAGAATGAGGTCATTAAAGAGCTGGGATAGGCTCCAGCCCCCCTCACCGGGAAGAGGATAGGTGATTAAGGAGAATGAATGAATCAAAGATCTTTCTCAGTGATGATCTCAATGATTTTCTGGATTTTTCAGAATAAAAGCTCGTAATGAGGAGATTCTGCTTTTAACTTTAGGGATAATGTTGATGTTAACATTTCTGGTTACCGGCTTCACGTGTTATGGAACGATAAATGAAGTAAGCGAAGAAGAGGTAGACCATTCTGAAAGTCTATGACCATCGGTGGATCTGGAGTTTCAGAACAGAAGCGTGTGACGAGGTGTTTCTGCTTTTAACTTTACGGATGATGTCGATGTTAACGTAACGTTTCTGCTGAGTTTACCACACAACACGGCCTCACTGATAACTTCATGTTTGCGAACGTCGTAATGATGTCACGTTAGTCAGAGTCAAACCACTCAGGTACCGACGGGGCCTTTTCCTCTCTCTCTCCCTCGTGCCTCTATTACAGAAGTAAACCTGAGTTGTTATCAGCTGTTCCTTCATTAACAGAATCCCAATATTAAAAAAAACAGAAAAACAATTCCTGACAATACAGGAATATTCCTTTGAAGTCATTCCGATAGAAGAAAAGAGTCCATTTAAACCCACCTGATTAGGACGAGAGTTATATTTATATTACTCTACAAACTGTAGTTTTGATGAGAATATGATTGTTAGGTTACTCTGAAGGTTGATTATCTTCTCCGTATCCAAACCGTCATACAACCACTCACTGATGGCAGGGAGGGAAGGTCATAAACGGATGTTTGTGTGCAGGTGTCCGGGGTTACATGTGATATTTCAATCACTCTTTTTTTGGCTCATGTCTGTCCTTTGCAATTTAGGGAAAAAAAAAAATCTCAATTTTTGATATTCTATTGCTTTTTTTAGGGGCATAACTGTTCATGATTGCTGGGCTCAGGTTGTAGTCATTTGGCAGAAGTATTCAGCTGGTAAAATGTTCCGCTAGATTGCCGTTCAGAGTATAATATGTATAAATCAGCAGCTGCTCTCGTGGAGCGTTCTGAAGATATTATCCCAGAGGGAGGAAACGGCGGATTCCTCTGCTATTTTGAACACAGTGTGATTGGACATGTGGCATGCTGCTGGTTAAAGAGGCCGATTATCGGTGGAGGTGTTTCCATGTTGATTTCTCCTCCATGAGAAGCCATTAGCCTCCAGGGGCAGCGAAGAGGTCTGCCCATTATTCAGGGACAAGGTGGTGGAAATGGAGAGGGATAAGACACAATGTGCTCGGGACCCGAGCCCCTCGCCTCCCTGACCTGCTTCTCAGATGGCGTTTCCACACTCCCGTAAAAGCCATCGCACTGCATTTTAAAGAATAATAGAATCGCTGCCTCCTCCGTGAGAAAGTATTTTAGCTTTGTAATTTCCTTGGCACCGGGGCTTTTTTCTTTGAAGGTGACTTCACAGCATGTTTTCCCGTCACACCTCACACATGCCCACGAGAAAAATCAAATGAGGCCTTCAGCAAGCGTTGCTGCTGCTTTTTGTTAGCACATCGGGCCGTGAGGAGGAGGCTGTGGGGGGAACAAACTGGGTCAGGGTCTTGGAAACGAGGAGGTCCGTTACAGACATGTGGAGGAATATATAAACCTTTAATTCATGCTATCTTCTCCGATCTTCTTTCTGCCCTGCTGTGCAGGGAAGCGTCTGAAATCAGGCTTTAGCTTTGCTGTATGGCTTTTTCTCGCGGTCCTTCGTGTTAGCGCCATCACTCAAAAACCATAACATGCATCATTTCAAATTTTATAACGGCGTAGACCCAACTGTGAGGAAGAACTGGAGTGATTTTGAGAAAGGTGGGTTGAATATTTCTGACGTTGTCATGCATATGAATCAACTTGAGCGAAATCTTTCATCCGAACATCACGTTTCATTTTAAAATGACATATTTTACTCACAAGGGGGAGCTCTAAAAGAAAAAAAAAAGTTTTCTGGATGCAACATGTCAACCGTTGGTTTAATTCAGTCAAGATTCAGTACATATGAATTGTTTTAAGGAGTTCCATCATGTATATGTATCATATTTTACTGTAATAAGTAACTTAATATGTTGCTCACTCTATGGAGCTTAATTAGAAAAAATACTGCAGACAGAACTTAATTCAATTTGAGGAGGCTTGGACAACGCAGGGGGATTGGGAACTTTTCTTGGATATAGAACAAGACGTAACATAAATCTAAAACCATTATTAGTAGAAAGAAAACCCAAAGAGACCTTGTTATTAGATTATTATTATCATGTCATTATGCATATTCTTTATTATTATCACAGTCTCCATCATTGTTTACGACGCACAGAAGGTGTTCTGTGTTTAATATGGTCAATTTAGAAAAAAACACATTTCCCACATGACCTCGGTTACAATGGTAAACAGCCTGCAGCCATGAAAACTCTGAGAGGCATTCGTGTCTGGAAGAATAATGTTGGGTCTTTTCTTTTTCATGGTATCATCAGCTGCTGACAACCGGTCCCACATCAGACTTTTAGAATTGCTTTGGGACAGGGGGGTTGTTTTTTGAGAGCTGACAGCTTTAATGTCACCGCGGGTCTCGGTGAGGGAGGGAGAGAGAGAGAGAGAGAATGGGAAAGCTCCGACCGCACGGAACCGTCACTTGTTACTGGGCTGCTTCCAGTCAATATTAGGTTCTGTTGGATCCTTGAGATTTCAACGCCGCCGGGCTGGAAGTGTGTCGTCTCAGAGTCTGTCCCTCAATCAAACAAGCTGCTCCTCTTCATCCGGGTGGACAATGTTTGAGAAAGGAACGGGGTTATTATTTATTACTATTGGAGAATTTAGTGTCTGTTTTGAATAAATTGAATAAAAATATTCATAAGTATGTTAGTAAGACTACCAGTACTGCAATTTAGCATTTGGGGATCTGGGAACATAATTCCGATCCTGTAAACATAACAACCGAGGCCGACAAGTTTGTTTCCCACACTTAAAGAACCATGTTTATATTTAAGAAAAAGGTCTACAGGCTGAATAGCGGTTCTCCCAGCTCTCCTCGCCGGGTTCCTTTAATATGACCTAATACTGTAACGACCTCCGGGTTCTGCCTTTGAAGCTTCTCTTCCTCTTCTCTGGAGACTGATGCCCTGATAACGCTACTTCTCCCTCTCCTCCCTCACCTTGGCCTTAGAGCTCCACCACCGCTACCTCCGTGGCCTCGTCCTTTCCCCTTCCTCGAACATCGGTAACGTTACCGGTAGACTACTCTGTAATCGGAGAAAATACCTCTGTATCCGGCTAGAATAAAGTTACAGTGTACCATTAACCATAATTAGCATCACTAGCTATCAGCTTTATTTAATGTTAGCCAGCATTAGCAATTAGCGACACAAATAATCATTCTTGAATTACATGAACGCTTTTACCAACCGTTTTAGAAAAAACAAATATATGTGTTCAAAGAAACTGCATCATGTGACAGGATTCCTTATGATGCTAACCCTAACCCTATTTGACTCCTGAAGGCCACCATAGGTACCCACAATGCACTTGGATTGGAGGGGATTGTTACCATTGAAAGCCACTAAATTTTACAGACTGAACTTTTAAGATATGTACATTTTCCAAACATAGTTTCAGGATTGGATAATGATACTGAAGTGCAGACATACCCCTGTGAATAAATGTAGCCTTTACGTGAAGCGCCTCACGCCTGAGCAAAAGATCACATGCCAGTTGGATTGTATTGTAAGAATTGTTCTTAGCCAAGTATTATTTATTGCGAGATTATTGTGAAGCTGCAGGCGCTTGAACGCAAAGCTTAGGCAAATATCACCTGCTGCTTTTCCTCCTCCGTTCTATCCTAAGTAGCACACTTGCTGTTTTTATAACAGCAAACGTGTCACTCCTTTTCCCCCCACTCTATTACCAGGGGACGCTGGAATTGCTCTTATTAATCAGAGCAGTGATAATGAGCAGTGAGTAATAAGCATGTATGAGGCCCTTTGAAAGCAGTGAGATGGAAAAAGGAGAGGAAAACTTCCCGAGAGAGGTGTTGATTTGTGGATTTGATTGTTCATCTAGTTGTCACCGGTGGCTCAGTGAGAAGATTTATGCCACTGACCATATCCTAACAAGCTCGGTATCGGCTGAAACCTCCCTCTCCCCCTGACCCCCGCCACTTCCTACTTATTTCTTATCGCTTAGTCGGACTTTCATAAATAAATCTGCATTACGGAGACAATCAATGATATTACGACTTCCCCGGCAGGTGGTTATAATTTTTTGGCTGATTGGTGTGTGGATAGTTGGATAGGTGAGTGTTGTAGAAAAAATGATAACAAATTTAAACGATTGAAGAAAAATGCGGTATCCTTCATAAAAGCTGTTTATTGGCCTTTCATAAAGTTATTTGAAAACAAATTGGACCCCATCTGGTTTCCTCTGTTTCTGCGTCTTCAAAGAAAATGTAATAAAGCAGCCGAAGAAAAAACTAAATACAAGCTTTCAATAATAATTCCACTTATTCCTCCAAGGAAAGATTGACTAATACTTACTGGGCCTTTTGTATAAAAATATATCTGCTCCCTCAGAAACGGCTTTGATGTCTGTCTCACTGTGGACCTCCACCCATCCACAGTGAGACACCTCCACCCATCCACAGTGAGACACCTCCACCCATCCACAGTGAGACACCTCCACCCATCCACAGTGAGACACCTCCACCCATCCACAGTGAATCACCTCCACCCATCCACAGTGAGACACCTCCACCCATCCACAGTGAGACACCTCCACCCATCCACAGTGAGACACCTCCACCCATCCACAGTGAGACACCTCCACCCATCCACAGTGAGACACCTCCACCCATCCACAGTGAGACACCTCCACCCATCCACAGTGAGACACCTCCACCCATCCACAGTGAGACACCTCCACCCATCCACAGTGAGACACCTCCACCCATCCACAGTGAATCACCTCCACCCATCCACAGTGAGACACCTCCACCCATCCACAGTGAGACACCTCCACCCATCCACAGTGAGACACCTCCACCCATCCACAGTGAGACACCTCCACCCATCCACAGTGAGACACCTCCACCCATCCACAGTGAGACACCTCCACCCATCCACAGTGAGACACCTCCACCCATCCACAGTGAGACACCTCCACCCATCCACAGTGAATCACCTCCACCCATCCACAGTGAGACACCTCCACCCATCCACAGTGAGACACCTCCACCCATCCACAGTGAGACACCTCCACCCATCCACAGTGAGACACCTCCACCCATCCACAGTGAGACACCTCCACCCATCCACAGTGAGACACCTCCACCCATCCACAGTGAGACACCTCCACCCATCCACAGTGAGACACGTTATCTACACCTGAAGAACACTTGGAACCAGAAGAACCTTCCTAAAAAAGTCCAACCTTCAAACATTAAGTCTCATTTAGATTTTCCGACAACATCTTGATGACCTTCAGAGACAAACCCTCCAAAGTGGCTGCAGAAGCAGTTCTGTGGAGAAGAGTGGGCCAAAATCCCCCCGCAGTGATGTCAGAGCCTCTTCTCTGGTTAGAAGCATTTAGTGGCAGTAGTTTCCCTAGAGACTAGACAACCAGCTGACATTGTTTTCATCTAAAATGATATTTACATCACATTCTACCGTGTTTTTCACTTTTACAGTATTTCTGTTTTACTGACGTCAAACTTAAACTAATAAAGTCATTCATTGTTTGTTTGCGTGTGAACCAACAACAGTTTGTGTTTCTGACTCCGTGGAGTGATAACTCCATGATTGAATGTTTCCAATCATATATTATATTTTAAATGCTGTGAAATATGTAACCTCATTCAAATTTAATCACCTTTAGGATTTACTAAAACCGTCTTTTAGTTTTGCCATAATCCTGCCCACAAACATACAAACAAACAAACGCACAGGAGGGAAAACAACCTTTTTACCCGCGGTAATAATGATAGAGTAGGATTAGAAGAATGATATTAATGAAGAGAAACATTAATCCTAATCTTCTTGTGTTTGTATGCTCTCTGGTTCTTCACCAGGAGATGTTTTTGGCTTACAGGCGGTTTGACTTTGGGCTTCTGGGACACAGTGTGGAATAAGTCAGCTTTTTAACGCTGACATGTCCAACACTGGACATTTTAAAATAAAGTGCCTGATCCTTTCTCTCTCGCCCAGTGGGAACAGGATATGTCATTCCCTCCAATGCGGTCCACTTTTTTTTCCCTCTACCTTCTATTGTCAAATAACAGATGTCACAACAGAGGGATAAAAAAAGAGAGCTGCCCACAACGTGTTCTTTCACGCTGGGAATGAGAGGAGGCAGAAAAATCACTTTTACAGCGCTCTTGTGTAAACCACCATTGGTGACCTTTACTTTGGCTTGCGTCCAATCTCTCTGAGATTGGAGCTTTAGAGCAGGTAATTGTTATAATAGCCTGTTTGAGCAACACTAGCGCCAAACGGCTTTCTCATCAACTGGATGTTTGGCTTTTCTTTTTTTTTTTCCCCAAACACAAATGGCCGTCAGAAATAATACATGCAGGCAATTATTAGGAATCTCTGTCTCTCTCTCTCAAATTACCCTTTGAGTAAAACTGGCCGTCCATCTGTGCTCCAAACCCAGCGGCTCGTCTCATTAGTCACACCTGTGCAGCCCAAAACCGTCCGGTACCCCGGCGCCGCTGGAACATCTATCACCATCAGGCCCATCGTGTTAGAATCCTCATCAGTGTTTCATTCAGTCGGCTTTATTACGCTGCTGATGTTTATTACCCGCCGACTATTGGCCCGCATCATCGTCGTATATAAGCAGGGAGGACAGAAAACCTCTACTCTGTTGGATCGGGTCCAGCGCGGCGTGACCAGCAGCGACGACCTCGATGCCAAAACGTATAATTTAACTCTCCTCCCACGGAGTCAACAACGACGGAACATAATAGGCACCGGGAAAACGGTAGTTAGGGCGGAAAAGCTATGTTGGGATGGCTGTGCAGGAGTTCCTAATGAAGGGGACGCTGTAAGCGGGTTTCATGTACATTTATCAGCCATAACTTTATAACCGCTGGCAGGGGATGTCTAGAATAAAACTGATTACCTGGTAAGAATGGCGCCCGTCAGTGTCGGGATGTTTTGGGCAGCAAGGGAACGTTTTGTCCTCAAAGTTGTTGTCAGCAGGACAAATAGGCGAACATGGAGATCTAAGTGTTTCTGTGACATGAGAACATTTGGGCCAGATGACTGGGTCAGAGCATCTCCAGAACTTTGTAATTTGTTGATGAGTGATTCGAGGAAGGGCAGCTGGTGAAGTGTTGACAGGGTCAGGATTCACGCCAGGAGCGAGGCCCATGTAGGCCAACCCCCCCCCCCAGATGAGCTACTGTGGCACAAATTCCAGAAAAAAGAGTAAATGCTGGTTCTGATAGAAAGGATGGAGAACGTTTCATTCTGACTTAGAAGCCAAAGAAAGACCTACATCAGAAGATGTATGAGCCTCACGAGGGGTTTGACTGTGAAAGCCTGAATTAAAATACAAAACTGAATCTATCAGTTGAACTGGGGCACGTCGACTGTTTGATTTGGACTCAGAATATGTTCTCAGAACTTAATCCGCCGTTTCTTTAAAGACGGCAGACTCAAAGAGAATGAAGTCTGTGTCTATGACTGGGTGATCGGTGAGGCTGTATTTCTGATCAGAGTACTATACGATGTAATTCAATGAGACTGTTACCTCCGCCCAGGAGGATGTGTTTTCAGTCCTGTGCGTTTGTTTCTTTGTTTGTTTGTTAGATAGATCACGGAAAAAGTACACGACAGATTTGAATGAAATTTTTGCCCAGAGGAAAGTTTTGCCTTATCCTAGAGGTGATTAAATATTAGTGGCGTTACATTTTTCTCTGTATATCACATGAAATAAAATAAATTGATAAGCCGTTCGGAGTAGTGACATCACAATGTGGCTCATGCTGACTTTGCTCTTTTGATTTTTTTTGATCATCGTTTGGGGGTGGAGCTTGGAACTCAGTCCATTATTTATGTCTTTGATCCTTTGATTCCTGCGATGTTCCTTTTGGGGGTGGAGCTGAAGGCTCAGTGTGCTCAACAGAGACGCTGAACTGGAAGGCGCAGCAGACGAGCGGCTAAAAAGTATTTGAGATATACTCGGAGAGTTTGTCGGATTTGATTTAGAGGCTGGCAATAACTGGCACATTAATGGAGGAATCTGCAGTTGTTTTTCCTAGACCTCTGGTTCTGTTGTGCCCTGGTGGAGGTTGGAACTCTCTGAGGTCTTTTTCTAGTTGTTGTTGTTGTTTTTGCACCATAGCCTTCTCTCTCTGACTCTGACCCGTGAGTTAAAACTATCGGGGAACGGCGTGTATTGTCTCCATCTTCTGTATTTCAGTTGTTTGTCAACAGGGTTTCTGGTTGTGGTCATTTGTAGCTCACACTCACTAATGTGGAGGCTTGAGCCAAACAAAGCTGCTGGCAGTGTAGTTTGTGTGTAAACAATTCCGACTGGCAACACACCAGTTTTCTTATTGACTTTGTTTTTTTCTCTACATAAGCTTCTTTTTTCTTCTTCTTCCTCACTTCATCACCGCACATAAACTTATAGTGATGTAGAAATGTTTCATCCCCATTAACCTCTTCTTCATCCAATCCCCTCCCTTGATGTGTAATCACTGACAGCTTCATTCCGAGGAACGCGAGCCCATGACGGCTGGCGAGCTGCGGTTTTCATGCGGCGCTCCGTCTTTATCCTGGCAGCCTGTTTATTTCTGACAGCATATAATTAAATTTAGCTCACATTTGAACCCAATCTCTCCGCTCACCTCTCCGAACTGGGAGTGAGGAGTCTGTGAGAGGTTTTTTTTCTTCTTCTTTTTACGGTTGGAAGTCGTGATTGATGAGCTTTTGATTGGAATCTCGACCGAGACACTTTTATTGCTGCCCGTCGCGGCGTTTCCTGTTAGAGGCATTTGTGTCTGAGGCTGTCTGCCAGTACATGCGCCATGCCACACGTATAAATCGCAAACATGGAGGAAAGTATGGCGTCATTTGATGATGAGCTTGATATATTCACGCTTGGTTTTCTCCAAGCGACGGCTGCTCAGTGTCGCCGATCCAGAGGCCTCGGCTCTTTTCTCTAAGTGAAGGAATCTGATGGCCGCATATTTGACCAGCTTGGATTTTGCTGGCCAATAATCTCCCACGCGACTCCCTTTACATTGTTACCCGTCGTCTTCGTTTGTCTATACAATCTGATTTCACTCACATGTCCAGTAGGTACAAGTGTGTATGACCTTGAATCTCAAAGGACATTTTCTACAGAAGCCTGAAATGGACAAATCAAACTTTGGCGATACGATGGTTTACCTCTCCAGGAGTCACTTCTTTCTTATTTGGAAATAAAATAATGTGAGGTTAGGTGAGGTCGAGAGGAGCTTTAGGAGAAGCCCTCGCCTCATAATCATTGCTTTGAAAAGTCCTCACTCTATTCAGAGACTAGCTGCTAGTTAGCGGTGATGAAGATTCACTGCAGGAAAAACTATTGATTGTCTTCCACCTTTACAATTTCAGTGGCGCAAGATAAATTTGCAAAATCCCCTCATGGAGGGAGTGTGACGGGCCGTTTTGCTCCTGGCAGTGTCTCTATTTCACGTCACATTATTTGATGTTTTGTTCAGGTCACCTTGGCGCTAAACAGCGAGGCAGTGCCTGCAGCAGCTGTGATTAGAAAAATGTTTATCAGCAAATGATGTTTCTACAGCGGACACAAACAGCGCATCGGGATTGCTTCTCAATTAGTTCCAGCCAACTAATTTATTTCCAGGTTGAGCCTGAAGTCCTGTTCTTCCTACAGGTGGCTTATTAAAGAAAAAGGAACAGAACCAGAACAAACGGCTGCACCTCTCGAGTAGGAAGGCAGAAAGATGGTTCCCAACTCTGCCTCTTAAACTAATACTATGGAGAAAAAAAACTGTGATTCTCTTTATCGTGAAAGCTATAAAATCAAACAATCAGCCGTTTGGAATAGTGATGTCACAATCTGGCTAATGCTGGCTTTGATCCTTCAATCAATACTTCAATAGTTCAATAGTCAATTTCAATAGTTGATTCGATTCCTTTAATGTTTCTTTGGAGGCGGAGCTGGGTGCACAGTGGGCTGAAAAGAGACGCTGAAGTGGTTTGTGCAGGAGACGAGCGGCCGCGGAGTATCTGAAAGATACTCAGTTTGTTGGAGTTGTCAGTAGACATAGAGGCTGGCAATATCTCCTACATAAATGGGGGAATCTGCAGTAAGTTTTCCTGAACCTAAGGTTCTGTCGGGCTTTGGTGGAGGTTTGCCGTCTCTGAGGGTTTTTCTCTAGTTTGCTGCTGTACTTGGTAAAATGTCCTTAAAGTAATAATTGTCATGATAATCATTTCCCTCTTAAATGTGACTTTTTTCGAGTGTCTTAAATCTGTCCTAACACATGGTTAATATTAGTACGTGAGTTAAAGAGATGTGATGAAAACCCTATTCGTGCTTCAAATACAGAACAGCTGCCAGCCTCTGAAGTGCGCAGAGTGATAAGTTGAAATGAAAAACATTCAGATTGAGACGCGACTGACCCAGATCCTCCCTTAATTGTCACTCAGCTGCTAATTTCTGTCTGATGTGACTCATCTCTGAGATTCAAAGCCACCGTCTCTCGTTCAGAAGTGGTTCTGACACCCTGGTTCTGTATCTGTGCATTCCTAGATTAGGCGGCATTGGGAATAGGTTTAAAGCTCATGCGCGCGACTCGGCTCCCCTTCTTCACGGCCCTCCAATCAGAAGACGATTGGAACATCTCAAAGGCACAACGCCCTCGTCGTTAAAAGCTACCTGCAGCTGATTGGATCTGTTGATTTAGAATGAACTGATGCTATGCTTCAAACTGAAACAGTCACTTGCTGTCAAACACCTTCATGCACAAACGCCTCGCTCCGCCCAGTGAACATTAAACCTTGCGCTGCATGTGACATGTTCTCTCAGCTCGCTGTCACCCTGTTTTTTGGCGACCAGCTGTTCTAAAATCTTCCTCCACGTCTTCTGCGTTCCTGTACTACGCGTGTTCCTGTATCAAGCTGCTTTATTCACACGGGATTCGTGAGCCTGGCGTTCGGCCATGTTTCTCTGTGTGAGACACAGGTGCTTTTTGGTGATTGCTCTCACGTGTCGGTCCAGTGTGACGTCGGCGTCTGCAGAAACGAGCATCATTCCAGCGCTTGTCTCAAGCCTGCCCTCTGCAACGACACAAAAAGCTCATTTCTCCTGTTATCGATCCTCGCCGACAGAGCAGGAGGTAAACCCTGTTCTGTCCTGATGAGTGCTGGATCCCTCTGTGACACCGGTATTGAAATGATTTCAATCTCCATTTTCCGGTCTTTGTTCCTCTCAGGAGACGATTGCCTATCAAGTACCCGGCTGTGCTCGATGCACTCGATGAGCCGACGCCACCACCATCTTTTTTGTGATGGTTGAAGAGTCAAACAGTGTTTGCATATTTGCTTTAAGTTGAAAGCTCCTGATTGTTTGTGTGAAGCACTTTGAATCGCCCTGTTGCTGAAACATGCTCGATAAATAAAGTTTCCCCCATTTCCTCGCTGCCTTCATTAACGGCGTCCAGCGCTCTTTGACTTGACGGTGGACGTCAGTGCTGAAGGCCAGAGTCAGAGTTTAACCAGCCCCCATCCTAAACTGCTTCTCTCTGCCACTCAACCTCAGAGTTTTTGTGTTTTTAACACTCCCTGCATGGTTGGGTGACAAATCCACCACCAGAGCCAAAATGGCTGCTAAGTGCAGTTAACAAGACGGAGTGCTCTGTCTGAGTGCTGCAGGGTCACCGGCTGCATCAGTATGCAGATTAGACGCTTACAGATGACTCTGAAAATATCTGATGACACGGCATTTCTCCTGACGGGTACAGATACCGGGAGAGAGAGATGACTGCTCCTCAGAGTTTCGGGAGTTAAACTTGTTCAGTGTTTTTGTGAAGTCAAACGTCGTTTCTTCACCCAGCTGTGATAGGACTTGAGTTGAACTGCCAAGAAGAGACGTTTCCTCTTCTCTCCTACTTAAAGCAGTGATGTATTAAACAATGCCACCAGAATATGTGCCCCCGCTGATTTTCCCTACGACTCTAATTCCTCACATCTACAGGAGGCTGGTTCCAACTGTGAGCTCTCTGTCGCATGTGTCATCTGCCTCCATCTTTTCATCTCAGCCTTCGCCATCTCACTCTTGTCCCATCGCAACCGTCCATAGATTCCCTACATCGTGGTCAAACCATTTATCTCTGTGCCGTCAGCGGCGTTTGGACCCTCCTGCAGGGATGTAATGGATTACACAGATCGTGGTACTGATCGGATCACAGATTTTGAGTCAGTTCTTGGTTCAGCATAAAGAAAGAGAGGCGACTCGATCTTTGCTTTCCATTTATCCTAAACCAATAGCAACGGAATCTGAACACCAGTAGTCAGCTGGACACATCTGGAGACACGTAAAGAGACATGGATCTCGCTGTCCGCTTGTGATCGGGTCGCCCACTAATCCAAACAGGGTCATGTGGCTTTCTCGTTGCACAACACCCAAAAACTAACATTTTGTCCAGCAGCTATCTTCTATCATCAGCAAATTTTCCAGAGAAGTCAAAATGTTCAGAAAGTTGCTGCTGATCTTCTGTTCCTCCAGTATCTATTAGTCTACTGGGCCCTCTTCACAGAACCACAGACTACTCTGAATCTCACAGATTGAAATGATTTTAACTTTAACTAGAAAAAGCTCTGAGAGCGAAAAACTCCACCAATGCAAAACCTTTTGTACCCCAGGTTTACAAAAAACTGTAATGCAGATTTCTTCTTTAATGTCTGAGTAACTGCCGACCCCCTAATCTACCAAACACTCCAACAGAACTCTGAGTATCTCTCAGATACTCTGTATCTACTCGTCTCCTGAGCCTTCCACTTCAGCGTCTCTGTTCACCCCACTCTGTTCCCGTCTCCATCCCCAAAAGGAACATCAAAGGAATCAAATTCAAGTTCATGCAAATCGTCGTTTTTGCGTAACCCTGCTTAAAAAACAAACAGACAAACGCACAGGAGTGAAGACATGAAGAGTGAAGAGCGTGAAAGAGGCAGTAGAACTTTATTTCACACTATTATGTGTAAACTTGTAAACTCCATTGATCCTCAGTCCACACGTCTCAAATCATGGACCAGTCACGGATCAGCACCAGCACTGCATCTATGTGGAAAGGAGCCATCGTTTAAACTGAATGACATGAATCCAGTACCTTCTCAGTGTTCTAATGAAGGTTCAAACTTTTAATCCTTTATTTGAGCTTTTTCCCTGTATCCTGTGATGAAGATGGATGAAGATCTTTCAGCACAAAAGCTCCTGACTCGCTTTCCCCAACTTTTACTTAATACTTACTATCTAGAAACCTGGGCTTCTTCTGCAGAACCCTCTTCTTCTCCTTCTCCTTTTTTTTTTTTTAAGAGTGTTCATTCCCCGACTCTGCTAAATGACCATCCCGTTCTTCGCCTTTTTTCCTCCCGGTCAGCACATTGCTCTTTGCCCAGAGTGGAAGAAGCTATTCTGCCGTCTGTCACCACACCGACAGATTCTGTGCTGCTCTTGTCTGGATGATGGATCAGGAATACTCAAAGACTGCTGACTCCTCACTGTCCACCTCTCCCTCACCGCCTCGCGTCGGCTCCTTAACCCACCACCGAGGGCCGCCGTGATGGATAGGGCATCCATCGCTCACCCTACTCCTCCCCCACCTCCTTCCACCCTGCAGGGTTTTGTCTCTCAGGCTCACAGCTTGACACGCCGAAAAGAAAAAAGAGGAAAAAGACAGGCAGGTAAACACGGCAGCCATATTGTTCTCATTCGACCCGTTGTCATGGTTCTGAGGTCATTTACAGTTTACCAGCAGCTTTTCACAGGGAGTTGTTCTGATGTTTGTTGACTGACGCAGTTGGTCCCTTGTCAGCAACTTTTTAAAGGGTTAGTTCTGCTTTTACTACATTTATTAATTCCATGTTGAGATCGTAGAAGGTTCGGTGGAATTTAGAGTGTATTCAAGGTTCCTGCCCTCCTGATCCCCTCAATTCATTTAATTTAGCTTAATCCAAACAGCAGTTCTGTTTTGATCTTTTATTTTCTGTTATTTTCCACTTCAACTCACCCAGAAACACATTAGTTTTTGTTTTCTGGGTTTCTGTTTCTTGTTCTCTCTCTCTCTCTTTTTTCTCTCGCACTGGTTTAAAACGGAGCCAGATAGTAGATAAACTCAAGCGGCATCTGTGTTCACTGGGAAATTCAGAAGAGGCCAAAAAACAAAGAAACAAACCGGGAGCGTTTGAACGGACTAACAAGCCGGTCCAAGTTGTTGCTCATCACTGAAATGTGAAAACATTAGTGTGTTTGTAGCAGCCGGGCACCATTTCTTCTCCACAGTAGGTGGTTTTACATGGACGGTAGGGCCGCGACGAATAATCCACACTCCACGCCTCCGACACCGCCGGATACGATGGAAGTAAACAGTAGCGCCATGGCAACGCCATCGCGACAGAAAAGATCAAAGGTTTGGGAGCGTTTCTCCCGCAACACGGCCAAAAAATGATGTAAATGGAAAGAACCTGTCCCGGCGCCGAGCACATCATTAATGATGGAGGGTTTGAAGATGAGGCACGTTGGCTCTGTAGACGATGAAGACTCGTCTCTCTGAGCTAGTTAGCCAGCTAGCGCCGCATTAAAGGACAAGTACTTAACCCTTCTGTTGGGTTTAATGTGCCGTTTGAAATGTGGTGAATTGTTAATGACGTGAGAAGCAGTGAACTATTATTAAGTCACGATGATACTCTTCACCTTAACTCTCACTCTTGACGTTTTTCCTCACGCCTCCACTCTTTCCACTGTTTTCCCTCCACATGAGCAAGAATTTGTTTAATTGAATGCTACTCATTTATTTTAATAGCCCTTTTATGCCTGAATTGCACCAAAAAATCTGCAAATATGGTTAGAAAGTTGACTTTTAAAGCTTTTATTCTCCTATTATATCTGGAGGTCGGCTTATTGGTTTAGCAGTTCAAACCAACATGTGGTTCTGGTGCCGTCCTGTGTGGAGTTTGGACCTGCCGTCCATGGTTGCATGTTTGTCTTCCTCCCGCCGTGGAGTCCGATACAGGATCCACTCTCAGAGTGGGACTAAGCATCAAGACTGACGGTGTAAACGAAGCCATTGTGTGCTGATTGACAGCTGTCAATGCTCAGATGGGATGAAAGGAGTTTATGTGGTCCAGTAAAATACAAGCACCGTGTCGGAGAAACCCTCTCAGCTGTGTGTGTGTGTGTGTGTGTGCATGTGTGTCTGTCCACACTGAGACACACCGTCTACACTCACCATAATGGGCCGGTCTCCAGGTGTCTGGACACCAACCTGTCTATTAGTTTGTGACGACCGCTGGTTGTCTGAGTGGACCATGCTGGACTACAATTCAAGCGTCAGCACCATTTTCACACATCTCACCCACACTTCAGATGTGTCCCGTTCACACTGACAGGAGGGCAGAATGTCCTTCTCCCCTCAGCAGGTGTCCTTCTACTGAGGTGGGTGGAACTATTCTCTCTGGTGGCACCTTTGTCTCCTGGTTTGATACCGGAAGCCGGTCCCACTGGATCTTCGTCACTTCACAACCTAACAATTAATGGTTGAGTTAAAGTCGCACTTAATTCTTCCCTTACCAAATGACTGTAGTCGTCAAGAATGACGGGTTCTGTCCTCCATTTTCCAAAATCCAACATGAAGTCCTAACCGACAATAGTTGCTACATTTGGCTTTTTATTAAGTTCCTTTGAGAAACAAAACATGCAATTTTTTTGTTTTTTTATCCATAAATGCCACATACATGTACGTTTTGCGATGTTAATGCCATAAGCGTTATAAATGACAGTACGGTTATAAAATAACAACTATGACTATCTTTATGTCCCTGAAAAAGTCTGGGATGTTATAGAATCGTCATCAGATCCTTGTGATCCGTATCGGCGCGATCACTCAAAAACTATTTCATGGATCAAACTTTATTTCCACATAGACCGTAGTGTGAGGAAGAACTGGATTGATTTTGGGATTTGCCGGTTGTATATATCCGACACCAGGGCGAGGCTTGATTCTGATTCTGAGGCTTGGTCTGATTCGGTCCAAATTTGGGTGCAGATAAATAGACTTAAGGAGACCTATCTTTAATACATCATATTTCACTTGCAAAGTTCATATTTTACTCAATAGGGGGAGCTATTCTACCGAAAAGACTACTTTACAGAAATATTTTCTAACCGTTGAACTGATTTAGTCCAGATTTAGTGCGTTTGAAAGGACTGGAGGGGATCTATATAATCTATCTCACTATAATCTATATATAATATAGATATAATATAGAATGTTTTTATGAAAAACAATGTCCTTCGAACAAAACTTCCTAACCACTGGTCCCGTTTAATCCAGATTCAGTGCATCATCTATTTATCATATTTTAATATTCCATGACACTTTTTTCTTTGTTTTTCTGTAAAACAAACTTTACATTTAATTTGAGGAGTTCAATGCTTGTACAACGCAGAGGATTGGGTGACTTTCGTGGATATACTGTACTTTGCTGTGTGGGACGACAGCGTAGGACTAGTTGCTGGTTGGGCTTCATGGTCCCAGTTTGTCGGACCATAAGAGCTTCTGCTCTTCAGTCCAAACCCTCCCAATCTATGTGCATCCCACCAGTCTCCACGATAGGGACACAATTCTTAACAATAAATGTGAATGCAGCTTACATGAACATGTCAAACTGTCGGAGCAATCAGGCAAAGATCGGGAAAGGTAATAAGTTTTGCAGGAATAGATAATGGAAATGTACCTTACATTTACATTTAGATGTTTTTTTTTCCTTCCAGGATTTTGTAGCTGCAGTCACTCACACCTGATTTCCTGCAACGACGAGGAGACATATAGAGATGATGATGCTGAGAAAGCAGCATGAGAGGAGAAGGGAGGGACATTTTGGCAAAGTTGTTCCCCTCACCCTTACGTATACGCCGGTTTTCTTATCTCACTTTTTTAGCACGGAGAAATCTGGTTGTTCATATGTCCGTACATACAGATGTGATACAGTGCATTCTCTTTTGGATCAGATGGTATTGGTCCCTACGCGCATCAGCGTTACCACTGTAATGTGATAATCCGTGTTATTCTGACTTCATCTGTTCTTGGTTATAATGTTATGGCCGACCGGTGTATACGTGTAACGGTTTACAGGTTCGTTTGGCGTACAGAAACTAGAATACTCTTGAATCTTCTACACAGATTTCATAAAATCAGTTAAAGGTTTAAATTTCAGTTTGTGTGTTCGCCCACGGACACACAGAGACAGGGAACATCGAAAACCCGGAAATAACCAGGATTCTGGAATGGATTTAAATACAGTGTATGAAATGTGAGTTGAGCTTGTTTGTGAAGACATCATCTACTTTTCCTGTTCATTTATGTTTCCTATTGAGTCAACTACTCAATAATTCCACTTTTTTCTTTTATGCAGATCGCATCCTATTTAATATACGATTAGTATACGATACAAATTTTGTCGTCACGTCAACCTTAAAAGTCACCACAAGGGCAAACTGAGGGTAGGTAGCCTTCTAGATGATAGCCATGAAGAGTCACCTTTGAAGGAAAATAAACCACAAAAATAATGAATTGTGTAAACCTTTTTAAAATAAAGGAGAATTTAATCAGGGTATTAAAGATTTCCGAACCTTTTGCCGATGTGTTGGCAGAAATGTTCTCATGGAGGTTTTCTTTTTACATTTCGGCTTGTTTTGTTTCAGTTTTGAGTTTCCCCAGTTGTTCAAATGTGAGAAAGTAGTGCTGGAGAGGAAATCTCTCTGAAGTGTGTGATGAGGTGACACCTGATATTCTCTTGGGTCTGTGTTGCATCGAGCTGTAAGACCTCCATCTGTCATGGGCCAGCAGTGGCTAATCTCCCCCAGCATACCAGGAACTGATCCTACTCACCTCATCCTGAATTATTCATTATCCAAACACAGACCTTAACCCATGCTGTAGTCCATTTAGTGATGGGGGGAATGACCGTTCTGTGGACAAACAGGAAGTATTACTTATGTGTGAATTAGCGGTTTTGGCCGTTCCTGTGTCACTGCACCTCTTTACTCCTCTTTGACAACTCACAGCGTCTGCTGCTCCTTTGTGCTCCTCAGATAACTAAGTGGGGAAATGGACTGTGAAAAATAATCATCAATGCGGCCGGCCTGCTGAGGAGAGAAGGAGCGTTCTCTCCTCTGTTCCAGGGAAAGGGAGTGTTCTCTCCTCTGTTCCAGAGAACGGGAGCGTTCTCTCCTCTGTTCCAGAGAAAGGGAGTGTTCTCTCCTCTGTTCCAGAGAAAGGGAGCGTTCTCTCCTCTGTTCCAGAGAAAGGGAGCGTTCTCTCCTCTGTTCCAGAGAAAGGGAGTGTTCTCTCCTCTGTTCCAGGGAAAGGAGCGTTCTCTCCTCTGTTCCAGAGAAAGGAGCGTTCTCTCCTCTGTTCCAGGGAAAGGAGCGTTCTCTCCTCTGTTCCAGAGAAAGGAGCGTTCTCTCCTCTGTTCCAGAGAAAGGAGTGTTCTCTCCTCTGTTCCAGAGAAAGGAGTGTTCTCTCCTCTGTTCCAGAGAAAGGAGCGTTCTCTCCTCTGTTCCAGAGAAAGGGAGCGTTCTCTCCTCTGTTCCAGAGAAAGGGAGCGTTCTCTCCTCTGTTCCAGAGAAAGGGAGTGTTCTCTCCTCTGTTCCAGGGAAAGGAGCGTTCTCTCCTCTGTTCCAGGGAAAGGAGCGTTCTCTCCTCTGTTCCAGAGAAAGGAGCGTTCTCTCCTCTGTTCCAGAGAAAGGAGTGTTCTCTCCTCTGTTCCAGAGAAAGGAGTGTTCTCTCCTCTGTTCCAGAGAAAGGAGCGTTCTCTCCTCTGTTCCAGGGAAAGGGAGCGTTCTCTCCTCTGTTCCAGAGAAAGGGAGCGTTCTCTCCTCTGTTCCAGAGAAAGGAGCGTTCTCTCCTCTGTTCAAGGGAAAGGAGCGTTCTCTCCTCTGTTCAAGGGAAAGGAGCGTTCTCTCCTCTGTTCCAGGGAAAGGAACGTTCTCTCCTCTGTTCCAGAGAAAGGAGCGTTCTCTCCTCTGTTCCAGAGAAAGGGAGCGTTCTCTCCTCTGTTCAAGGGAAAGGAGCGTTCTCTCCTCTGTTCCAGGGAAAGGAACGTTACTGTAGGCCTTTAAACACTTTTATTATACGTTAGTCTTGCTTATATTAACATACATTACGCTGCTGTTCCGGATTCAGCGAGAAATTCTCTGCCGGTGTTTTCTTCTCTCCGTCATATCTGGAACCAGATCCGATAGTCGACGATTCAGCAGTGATGTTGAGGGCAGAACGGAACAATAGTTTACTTTTCACATTTGTACTGCTGCTGCTTGCCGTTGCTCGTTATCAGAAACAAAAGGAGCAATTTAAAATGATAATGAAGCGTTTATTGTCTTATGGGGACGGGAAATGTGGCGTGCGGCACGCGCCGGCTCGTAAATCTCTGGATGTCACCCGCGGCGCGGAGATGGATCTCCCCTCCTGCGGTTGTCTCCAGCCCCATAGAGCGCAGCGTCAGCAGCCTAATGAACACGGATAGCCTTGAACATAGTAAACAAGTTCCTGATTAATAGGCTCTGCTTCCATTATTTTATGAGTGGAACACAAACGTTCCAGCAACGGAACATTTCTGGTCAGTCGTCATTCTTCGTTCCATGCATTCACGGAGAAAAAGTGTTCGGCACCTCTCAAAAGAGTCGCTCGCTTCCACCACTTAATTACATCACACAAGCGGATTTGGCCTTTTAAAGTTTAGCCCATTTAGGAAGAAACAGGCGATCTGGTAAAACAGCCAACACTTTCTTTTTTTTGTATTTCAAAGGAAGCTCTTGTTACTAGATTAAGGAATAAATAAATATTTGAACCACGCAAAGTTCACAGCAATTATTTCCCGTATCAAACACAGAAAACTTTGAAGCACTTAGCGGAGTGATCAAAAGATGAACCACTTTCCGCGTCTTTGGTTCTGAGACTAACCCTGTGGATCATAATTTATTAAACTTATCTTTTGAATTTTTCTTTCAAGAAAAATGGTTTATAACTCTTTGCCAAAACACCCAGACTCCTCCTTGTCTGGCCTTGTTCACACACACAGCCTCAATCTAAAATCCAAAGCTGACCCCCCCCCCCTCCCATTAATCGGTACAATGAGTGACTTTGGATCCAGTGCCTTATTTCAGAACTTCAGGTTGAGGAGGTTAAGATCGTGAGCATCCGTAAAAAAAAAAAAAAGAAGAGCCCCCGCTCTTAACTGTGTGTCCCCAGCCTGCTTCTGAATCATTGAGGGGGCCGTGGATTATCAATGCATGAGAAGGTCCTCGGTACCAGCATGTGAGAGGACGCCTTTAACAAAACCATTCAATATTCAAAGGAGGACGACCCCACGGAATCCGTCTCCAAGAATACCAGCGCACTTCTGCGAGCTTTAAGGGTTCTTCTGTGTCGCCGTGATCCGACAGCTCCTGTCAGCGTGAAGACTAGACGCCGGTGTCACTGCGTCAGATGGCCTCTTTATTACCTCCGCCCAGGAGCTAATAAAGAGGCACGCTATTTACCGCTTTCCCTGTTTGTCTGTTCGTTTGTGAGGAAGATTACAGACAACTGAAGGACGGATTTGTATGAAATGTTACCCAGAGGGAGTTTTGGTATAGAGAATAAGCTGTTTGGAGTAGTGGCATCAAAATGTGGCTATTGCTGCCATTGTTCTTTGGATTCCTTTCATGTATCTTTGACTATGGCGTTGGGGCTGTTTCAAGAGTACAACAAAGTACCAAGAGTTACTTTGATGTCCGTTTAGGGTGGAGCCTTGGATCCGTTTCAAGAGTTCCTTTGATGTCCGTTTAGGGTGGAGCTTGGGGTTCAGTTTCAAGAGTACCTCTGATTCCTTTGATTTTCTTTTGGACTGGGAGCTCACTGGGTTGAACAGAGACGCTGAAGTGGAAGTCACTGAAGACAAGCAGCTACAGAGTACCTGAGAGATACTCAGAGTTTGTTGGAGTTGTCAATAGATTTAGAGGCTGGCAGTAAGTCAGACGTGAATACAGAACCGCAGGAAGTTTCCCTGAACCCTACGGTTCTGTTGGGCCTTAGTGGAGGTTTGTGCTCTCTGAGGACTTTTTCTAGTTATTGTTATATTCAGCCTTTGGTGTTATTTTTCACATCATAAATCAGTTTCCAACAACCTTTGTTGACTTGACTCTTCTCTTTTCCTGCTGGGTGAAGCGACTTGAACGTTGATTATCTGCTCGCTGGGCTGGAACAGGTGTTTGGTGTTGACCCGTCTGCACCGCCCAGAAAATGCTACGTCTCCATCTCTGAGTGAAGGAGAACGTGAGCCCCTCCAGATAGATCATTTTTCAGCTTTATGGCCCGACTCTCCCCACAAAGGGGGGCGCCCCTCATATGGATGTAATAACTCTTAAATATTCTTTCATGCAGCGGAAGCAGCTGGACCGCCGTAAATATTTCACAGGTTGTCTGTGGCACAAAGGAATAGTGTTGAAAGAAAGAAATGATCAAAATGCCGGCCGGCGTTCAAACCCATGGTATTAACTTTGGCACAAATCAGGCGTTGTGTTTTTGAGTGTGCGTCCACATCATCCACGCGGCGTCAGAGAGAAATCACACCGTTACTAAAATGTTTCCTCGCCATTATTTGTCTGAGCAGACAGTGGGCCGTAAATGTCATTCTGCATCACGCTTCACTTTTTTCCTGATTACACGTCTCATGCTGCATTTGCAAGAATTATACTCCACTTCCCCCCCACACTCTCTCTCTCACACACCCACACACACACACACACACACACACACACACACACACACACACACACACACACACAGCTTGTATTTGTTTGACATTTTACCGAAAAAACATTTAACTCTGGATTGAAAGTTAGCAAAGCTTAGATGCTTCTGCAAATCATGTCAGTTTGTTTGCAGCGACTTTCCGACTTCTTTTGATTATCGCCGTTCCCCAGCAAATACTGAGCATCTGTTTAGATTTAACAAGATGCAGTTCTTCGGCACGAAGCCTGCATTTTTCATTTTCTCACTCCGCTCACTACAAACACAAGTTACGTACGTGAAACGCATCCAGCATGCCCTACAGATAAGATCACGAATCCCCTCAGGCTTTCGGATAGCCTAGTTAGGCGACGGTTTGAATTCATTTTTGTCTCGGGATCCTTCCCTCTTCAACCATCCTCGCTGCGTCTCCGTTCACGCCGACGCCTCCCGTGTTCGCTGTGAGTGGAACATACTATAAAACACCGATTATTTAGTGATCTCCCGGCGTTTCTGTGAGGTTGGGAGATCTTCCGGGCGCGCCACGCTGCGCAACAAAGCCACCAGAACAAGAACTTTTTTTTGAATATGGTTATGTTTTCTGTGGGGACGCTGTCATCTTTCCACCGCTGAGACGTCCTCCTCTGGGACTCCGCCTGTTCGAGATCACAACCGGCGTCTGAACGCGTTTCTGTGGCTGCGATCTCTCGCTGCAGCTTTTGACAAGCTTAACAACACGGATGGAGAACAGGTCCGCTTCCTCAATACCCCCCCCCCAACACACACACACACACACACACACAGAGTTAATCATCCCGTCCAATTTTACAATCTCAGCCATTGATTGGCCCTCTTTTATTTTAATCCAGCGTTCCTGCGCCTCAGGCCACGCCTCCTACTGCATGCTGCTGGATTTCACGGCATTGCTATTCTTTTCTAACATAAGATTATCAATGAAAGCGAGTGACCAGCTGCTGATATAATGACTTATTTATTTTTCTCCACACGTACTTCTTCTCCAAGTCTGACTGCGTAGATGAAATCTCAACGCCTCAACCGCCACCAACCAGCCTAAACATTCAGGTTTTCGCTGTAAGCTGTGTGGAATATTGTTCCAGGACATTCCCTGAAGCATTATTGATCGTGACTGCTGCTATCGCACACTGCGATGTCCGTGCTGAAGTCCACCTCCGTCCGTCAGAGAGCTTTGGGCGGTGGGCCGAAGGAGATTATGAAGAAAGTCCAGCAGCACAACAAAGAGCACCAACCGGTGAAACCTCTTATACTGCCTCGCTCGGGGTCGCCCCAGCGGGGGGTCTCGTTACGCATATTGATTTGGCATAGGTTTTCTTTTCACGTCGGATGTCCCCGCTGTCACAACCCCCCATTTAAAGGTCCACACTGGATTTATGACACGCCCTCTTTTGACTGGAACTCAAACCCCGGTCTCCTGAAGGAAAGTTTCCTGATGAAGCCGACAGATAATGTCTTCTTTCCTAGCCCACACACAACACACACACACACACACACACACACACACACACACACACACACACACACACACACACACACACACACACACACACACACACACACAAAACGACTCCATCTTTACCTCAAACAGGTACCTTTTGTATGAATCACCCCACTTGTGCGCTGGAACACATTTGAAGGGGCGAGGGGGGGGGGCAAATGACTGTTAAGAGCTTCACAAACATATGCAATGCAATTATGCTCAATTATGGGTGATCAACATTTGCATAATCTTTATCCCAGCCTCTCCTTAAGAAGATGTTGTTTCTCAGCCCGAGCATCTCATGAATAATGGATGCCAGTGAAATCTATCTATTCCGTGGGTCTCTGTGATCTCAGTGGCTATTCACTTATCTATCATTCATGATGGCGAGAGTTAAGGAGGCTCCCTGATTGGGCTAATGAATGCAAATGCTGTGCGTGACTCGGGTCAGTAGCCGCTTTCCCTCCTCCCCACACGTGTTTTCTTTACCATCAACTCACTCCCCGGTCCATAAACAAATGTGGCATGTCATTTACTCTGGCCCTGAAACCGTTCATTTTCATAAAGGAGGGGAGGCGGGGCCACCTCTGAGGTTCTGGGGGCACCTGCTTGTTCTTTGACAGTGACGGTAAGCGAACACGGCAGATCAATTACCTTCTCAAAAGTCTTTTTCTCTTTCATTCAGGTGATGTGAATCCTCTCTGTTTTGGTTTTGAACCTCGTCGGTGAAAAAAACCCGAAGAGTCCTGCATTTATTGTCACGCCTTTAGATTAATTCGCGCCCCAGTGAGTCACATGACGGCGTGCTGCTCGCCCACATACATGAAGGGCATGTATGATGACTGGAGGGCGTGTGCAGAAAATGCACTGCATAGTAAATGCTGTACGCAGCTGTTTGTCTTGTTGTCACGGCTCACAGAGGACAAAACGGAATCAGGGAACGGCATTAGTGGAATTCAAATGTTAGCTTTGAAATATAACAAACATCTGTCAGGTAAATGTTATTTTTTCTTCTGCTTTTGGAATTAAGTCCCATTTAATCAGCGGTTTCAAGAGTTCCTTTGATTCCTTTGATGTACATTTTGTGGGTTGGGCCAGGCGCTCAGTGGGCTGATCAGAGACGCTGAAGTGGAAGGCGCAGAAGAGGAGCGGCTACAGAGTATCTGAGAGAACCTCAGATAATTTGTTGGACATGTTTGTAGATTTACAGGCTGAATATATATTTTTAGAGTTTAATTTGGAAGTATGTCACCACAATCATATAATTATCTTTATTTTATGTCTGAAGCTGTCACAGAGTCTGTTAATTGTTGTGACATAAACGATGCACTTCCTGTTTAAGATTTTCTATATGTCTAACGAGGTTAAATCTGTAGGTGGTGCGTGAGCTTTTCATAGAACCAATACTTCTGAAAACCTAACTTCTCGGATGTTCTTCCTTATTTCTTCATCTCATATAGCCGCTGAGATTCAACCTATTAAATGCTGCTCTAGTTGTTTGTTCTGCATCCTCCCATTGATCGCGATTGCTGATCATAAACAGGAAGTTGAAGTTATGGGAAAATCCAGTCCAGGTGAAAATCAGGCAACTTTCTTTTAACGCATCCACTGATTGGATGTTCAGGTTTTGACATTGAAGTGTCTTTGGTGTATTTTGAGTTTCCAACTAGTTAACTGGTGATTTAGTTCTCTGTCAGCGTGAATCAACCAGTCAAAGGAGAAACCTGGACCTGGAACTTTTGATCCTTCCCACTGTTTGGCCCAGATTGTGGGCCAAACGTTCTTGGAGACAATACTTTAACAGAAACCATCTGGTTCTGTCAGCATTTTTGAAAGGATGTCATTGTTGCCGTGGGAGACAGATCCTGAAGAGAGAGAGCTGAAGGTGCTGCTGAGCAACAATCCACCTTTCGCTCTCTTTTTTAAGCTAACATCATCAAGCATACCCATGACCTGACCTCCAGTCAGCCCCCCAACCATTTTTCTATTTTTTTCGTTATCACACTGCTAAGTAGAGCGATCGCTACGGAAACTGTATCATCGATTATGTTTACGTGACGCGCCTGCTTCGCCGTGAATCATGGGAGGCGCTGCGTTCTGAGCTCCTTCAGGATTTCGGTCATATTTTTCACACATATTTTCTCATTCTCAGACAAACACGTGAATTTTTACATTTATATACATGAACTAACCAAGGTTCATGTATATATATATATATATATATATATATATATATATATATATGAGCTATATGTGTATATAAATCGATTAGATCCCATGGTTTTGTTGTGAACTTGTTTCTGGTCTGTAAATGTTGTCATCACACTAATGTGAGTCATTTCTGTTGAATATGGAACTGCTCCTGGTGGAGTCTGAGGTTTTATCTACTCACCTCCGTCTCCACCTTTGATTCACATCAAAGCAACGATCAGAGCACAGAAAGCTTTGTCTGCCACTGGCAACATTTACAGTCATCTTAATGGACGCCGTCTTTCCAGCACAGAGAAAAGTGGCCGGCTTCATTGTTGCCGTCTGCTATGGCGGGGACACATAATGGACGCCTCGTGGACATTATGGCTCTTCTTATTACCGCACAGCTTTTACGGGACACTTTCATATATTTTAGCCGGCGCCAAAAAAACACCCGCTCCTAAATACAAAGACTGATTGACATTATCTGCTGGCAGTGGTTATGTTGTTTTTTTTTTTCATCTCCAGCTTCCCCACACACACACTCACACACACACAGACACACACACACACACACACAGACATGAACACATACACACACACACCCTCTCCACTACAACCCCACACACACAGACACATACACACACTCACACACACTCACACACACACCCTCTCCACTACACCCACACACACACACACACACAGACATACACCCACTCCACTACACCCACACACACAGACAGACAGACACGAACACATACACCCTCTTCACTGCGCGCACACACACACACCCACACACAGACATGAACACATACACCCTCTCCACAACACACCCACACACGCACACACACACACACACACACATATAAAAATCACCTCCGTTTCCACACATGTAAATGTGGAGTTCTGCCGGGTTGTCAACCATTACCAGCATGGCCCTGTTTTTTTTAACTTCCTGCCGCAGCAGTCAGCCGGCAGAGCTCGCTCTGACAGCTCACGTTTTGATATTTATATATCCTCTGAATTTCAATGACTCTCTGCCTCCTGCTTTCATGTCCTTCCACTATTAGCGTGTCCCCAGCCTTATTGCAACTGCCGGTTTCACAATGCCGGCGCTACCAGACATTGACTTTCCCCATCCTTTACTACATGCCCCGCTCTGCATTCACGCATTAACACGTTGTGTTCACATGAAACGGAACGACGCACACAGTGTTCCACGGAACAAGACGCTTTCAACGCTATTTGACATTTTTCTGTTTGTATTCCTTTCCTGTCTCTCCACCTGGCCTGCAGGGATGCTGCTGCACCCGGGGGTGGAGCACAGACAACGTCTGGAGCTGTACACCATCAGATTATTTCATTTATTATTTATTTATTCATCTGCTTTTAATTTCTTTGGTCAGGTTCTCATAGAATTGTGGATGTGAGTTATCGCTACAAGGAAGAGATCATCCACAATAATGTTTACAACGGATCCATGATGAAAAAAGAGGCAGAAACCATCCGGTGTGAAGCGGGGCGTGGTTCTTTGACTGTATTCCACTTTATGAGAGCATTTAATCCGTTAACACATTTGTTAGAGTGGATTATTCTGTTAACATGACTTTATGACTTAAAATAGTCACCATAGTTTATTTAATTGTTCACGCCCACTGGTGACCCGAAACAGGTCACTTGTGTATTATGTGCCAGAACCACTGCGTAAACATCGTTGATGTTTATTTGTTTTTTCCCTGAACATCTTCGACTGGAAAATAGTTTAGATTTAGTAACAGCAGCAGTAGTTAATTTGTGCTTTTAAGAGCTGTAAAACTCTGTGTGTGAAATACATAAGATGCAACATATCAGGCAACCGAACGGATAATAAATGCTAACTAGAAAAAAGCACTCTGAGAGCCCAAACCTCCACTCAGTCGCCACAGTACCCACGGTTCAGGAAAACTTCATGCAGATTCCTGCTTTGATGTCTGTCTACGAACAACACCAATAAAACCTTCTGAGAATCTCTCAAATACTCTGTAGCTGCTCGTTTTCTGCGCCTTCCACTTCAGCGACTGTTCAGCCCACTGAACCCCCAGGTCCAAACCCCAGAGAAACCTCAGGAAGCAAAAGGAACTCTTGAAACTGAGGCCCAAGCTCCACCCCTAAAGGAACGCCAAAAGCAGCAACAGCGTCATATGACCTCACTTCTATAAACAACTTTTTCTTCTTTAAATTTTCTTTTGTTTTATTTGAAATGCTGTGAAAAACGTAACGTCTCCAACATTCAAACACCATCATCATTTCACAATGAGATTATTATGGCAAAAAATGGATATCCTCAGGAAATCTAGTCGTCATGTAAAAAAGAATGCCTTCACTTCAAAGGCATCTTGTAATGAACGATTACACATCGTTCTTCTGAGCATCCGTCAACAAATAACATTCATCAGTTCAGTCACAAGTCTTCAAGCCCAGTCAGGCCACAGATCCAGGCTCCAGAACCAGCGCTGGACCAGGACAGAACTTTAGAGACTGTATTCCTGTTCTATGGCAGGAATATAGATTTTATAGCAGGAGAGAACTTTAAGCATTGAGTTCTGCTTATTTTTAATAAAAGGAGTCAAAGATGATAAAAACCAAACCTCGTCCTCCTCCTCTTCATCCGGATGCACTTTATGTGTAATCCTACACACCCACAAACAAAACAAACATCAAACGCCGCTGGAATCATATCCTCAAATGTCACCACGACCCGCTCCGTAAACAAATTGTTGTTTCACGCACAAACATCTCACATCATCTCTACGGATTTTTGTTTGTAACATTTCATGCACTTGTACTTTTGCCGGAAACCAATAAGAAATGAGGAAGAAATCCGGCGTAGTTTCAAACACAGCTTTGCTTTTTGACGCAAAGAAAGATTAAACGATTTCAGATGAAGGAAAATAATCAACCATTAAATGAAATACCTGTTTATACATGGAGACACTGAAAACAAAACTACATATACTAAATATCCGTCAGAACAATGACGGATATTTATAGAATCCACTAATGTGTCATTTACTCAGATTACTTTTCAAATTGTAAATACTGTACAGAATCATAAATACATACTTTTCTGTCTACATTTTCCTTTTCCTACGTTCTTTTTTTTTAAAAACATGTCATTTATTGAGGGGAATAATAGAGAAACAGACTCTTAGCGGAACTTTGCGTTTCAGCTGGAACGCACGTGTGCGCCTCTACAACCTCAGAAACACGATCTGTGTGACGTCAGTCAATCAAGACGCGCTGGTTTGTTTTTCTGTGGACTGAGTTTCCTGACGCAGACACGCACACAATCGGACTCCCGCTTCACCTCTCCTCACCGCCGAACCCAATCCTTGCGGATGAAAGGTTCCTCCTGCCGGCCCCCCCCCCCCATGGGACCCCCGCCACCAGGAGAATTCTAAGGGGATTAGCCGGAGCTGCTCGTGTGTCGATAGCGGTTCAATCCGCCGCCCCGATTGGGCCGGCGTCGGTTCTTCCTCCGCCCTGTTTACTCTACGTGTGACCCGTGAACTCATGCTAATGCTAACCCGGCGGAAGTAATTTTCCTTTTTGTTTTATTTAACTCAACGGTATTTAAAGTGGAACCCGATCCGGCCAACTTTTCCAGCGGCGATATTAGAAGTCACGGCGCGGTAGCCGCGGCGATGATGAGGAGAACAAGATGGCTTCCTTCATCACCGTATCGGCTCTGTTTCTGCACGCCGTCTTCCTTGCGGTTTTGGCGCGAGACGTATAAGTTTCCCTCTCCTAGACGACTTAAGCAGAAACATTAAAGATTCATTATCCGCTGTCAACCCGCAGCTTAGAGTGGAACTCTGAAAATCTCTTATCCTCCACAGAATTCATATTCGTCAGGACTGAAGTTCACACCCATCAGGATCCTTCTGAGAACTTTAATCCGCGGTGTGATGGAAACAGAACACGCTTCTGTCGATCAAGACGTTCGTTTACATACATAGACGCTCTAACGGACCGTGCGGTACGGTTGTGCTGCCGGGCTGCACCAGAACATTTCAACACACCTCGTACCCGTGGATCTGGATTAGAGAATCTGGATATAATCGATGAATGTTGCCTTCAGGAACAAAACACTCGTGTGGCAGAATCTCCGTAATCTCATGTCCTTCAAGAGTTACTTAGAAATCTGAATGAGTAAGCCCCCCGTTTTAATCACGGACCAGAACCTTCATTTGATTCCTGGAAGCACCTGCGGTCAGCTTCTCCTCATTATTCACACAAATGAGGATTTGGATTCTGAGAGGTATTTGCTTTGTTTCGCTGACAGTGGTGCTGATCCGCAGCCGTCTGCTTGGTTGAAACATTTTGATCCTCTTTTTCTAAGATATCATTTGATTTTTCTTCAGCTTTTCTTACTCACATGGGAAATTAATGAAACTTTTATTTTTTATAGCTGTGTTGTAAATCAGAACCTTCTTTCTCTCCTCCGACATGTAATGTGGAGGATACAGCTCCTCCCTCTCCATCCTTCTGTTTGCATAACTTCTTCAGGGCCTACCTCACAAACTCCTAAAACGGACTTTACGCCTTATTAAGTCCTTGCCATGACATAATAACTCATTACTACACATTATTAAGTCATTTTCAAGAGATAATAACTCATTACTACACATTATTAAGTCCTTTTCAAGAGATAATAACTCATTACTACACATTATTTAGTCATTTTCAAGAGATAATAAGTCATTACTACACATTATTTAGTCATTTTCAAGAGATAATAACTCATTACTACACATTATTAAGTCCTTTTCAAGAGATAATAACTCATTACTACACATTATTTAGTCATTTTCAAGAGATAATAAGTCATTACTACACATTATTTAGTCATTTTCAAGAGATAATAACTCATTACTACACATTATCAACTCATTACTACACATTATTTAGTCATTTTCAAGAGATAATAACTCATTACTACACATTATTAAGTCATTTTCAAGAGATAACTCATTACTACACATTATTTAGTCATTTTCAAGAGATAATAACTCATTATTACACATTATTAACTCATTACTACACATTATTAAGTCGTTGCCATGACATTTGGGGGGGGACATATACAACTCTTGAACCGTGGAGTTTATTTTCTTGAACGTACCTTTTAACAGGTTTCATATATCTTCAACAAACGATGCTAATACATCAAACATTCGTTTCATCGGCACCTTTTGCTGTTTAGAAATGTTTACAACGGTTATTTTTTGTGTTTCTATAAAAACACATTTTTGCTGTCCGTAAGATGAGAGTGAGGTTTGTTATTTAAAACATCGTCTGGGCTCCAGAATTCATTCTATGACAGATTGTAAGTTTCTCCGGGGCGATTCCATGTTTATTTTGTCTCCATTTGCAAATTTTATGATATTTATCTCCAACTGCCAGCTTAACTGAAAGACTTTATATTCTTGCTAATATGCTCAATTTGATTTTGCGGCGGCGGTTGAGACGTGAACAGTCGCCTCATTCCATTAGTCGGGATGTGATGATCATTTCCTGAGCTAAACTCATTTCTCAGGGTTTGAGCGCTAACACCAAACAAATAAACAAAGACTGACTAATAGTTGCCGATCCTGCAGTTTTATGTTGCACATCTTTCAGTTTTACTTCATTTCAGCACGTGTTTTATTTTGTCGGGGTCCCACAGACCTCCTCAACCTCTCCGTCAGTGAACGCTTGAACACAATGTGCCGAAGGAAACACCGAAAGCCTCTTGTGCTGGAACATCTCATCAGCTGTTCCCTGTCATCCAAGTCATTTTGCATCTGGCGCCTCTCGGGGACGCAGCAGAACATACTTTGCATTATTTACGAGATGGGCAATCACTCAGAAATCCTTGGGTGTTTGGCCCAGCGCAGGAGCCGGAGTCTAAAAATATCACCCTAACAATGTGTGATTTTCTTCGCTACATCACCCGGAGCTGAATATACGCTTCTCTTAGGCGCCATATTTCAACGAGAACGTGGCAAACCGGACGACGTCCGTGAGCAGGAGGACTGGTTCTGTGGGTTTCTTCAGGAGGTGCGTCTCTCCTCTGCAGTCCTTTGTTTGATGGACAGAGAGACAATAACCCGTGAACAAATTGTCAAACGTGCTGATGCTGATAGATGAAATCATTTGTGCCAGGTCAGCGTTACCGCCGCCGATCGCTATCAGCCTTTTTATAATGCAGAGCTGAAAAAATGTCGTCCTAAATATAAAAGCCTGAAATGGTTTTAAAAAATGTGCCCTCACATGTAAACGTCGGCGGCGGCCTGTTAACTGGAGGATTTATTATCCTCATCGGTGTCGTCATCACAAAACCATTTCCTGCCATATTCAAATGTGTTTGTGTTGAAAAATGTTAATAACCTGGAACACAAGACGACCAAAATGGATGTTTGACTGCGCTGCCTGTAATCCATTAACAGAGGCGCTCTCATCTAGAACCCTAATGAATTACGGCTGGTTGACCCGGAGCAGTTCAAGTGAAGAGCGACTAATACCATGTGTCCCTGAAAACAAATTCACACATAAATGCCTGAGTGGAAGAAAAACTCCATCAGCCATAACATATTAACCACTCGCAAACGTTTTACCTTCTTATAGTAGCAGCGGCCTCCGTCGTCAGGGGTTGGGGTTTATAAACACAGCTGGTGGTTATAATGTTATGGCTAATCGGTGTAAGTTATTGCATGACAGCTTGGTCAATTATTCAAGTAATGTTATAGAATATATTCAGACACACTGGATGACTGGATGTGTTTAAAAAAATAAAAATAAATAAAAAGGCCAAGGAAGAGGACGTGTCTGTAAACTGACCCTACACACTTTCATACGACTGGCAAGGGATTACAGCTAGAAAGGTCAGAGGTCAGCTAAATCTCGGGGTCAGAAGATTAGCCCACCCGGCCCAATGAATGGGTCCTTCCTGGAGACCAGACTCATAAACCAGCCAAATCACAACCGGAGTTCTACTACAGATTTCATTCCCGGGTTTCCGGCGCTGCCGGCATGAAAGCATGAAGTGAGGCGATTGGAGCTGACACGATCTCGGGTGCAGAAGGAGGCGTCGCCCCATCTGAATTCCTTTTTTACTTTCTTCGTGGATAACAAGCTCCACAGCCGGGAGGACCACATCTCCAGACGCCGCGGATGCTTTCAAAGAGCAACCATCTCCTTTCGCCCCCCCATGAGCCCAATCTGGTCTAAGACGAGAAGACGTGTTTGGGCGCCGTACCCTCTGGCGTGTCCCCTGCTGCCTCGGCCCCCTCTGGTGTCTTGATGGAGATGTTGCTGCTCCCCTTCCACTGGAATGTTTGAAAATGAGGAGGGGACGAGGGTTTGTGCCAGAGGAAGTGGGAAAGAAACAAAAAGGAGCGACGGGGGTAGAGTCGAAGTAAACATCATTACGGCTCCTTCGGCGCCGGCCATCGAAAACTGGTCTAAAGTGTTTGTGCAGATGTTGCCGCTGTTGTGTTTAGACAAGGTAATTATGGCGCTCAGACTAAGCCAAGCCGTCTCCCACGCGGCGTAAAGCCCTGAAAGCTGGGAGAAGAACATTTCAGCCTCATCATCACCAGTATGAGCTGAAACAAGTGGCCTTCTTCTTCTTCTTCTTCTTCTTCTTCTTTGCCTGCGCTGCTCCAGCCTCTCCAGCATCCGCCTCCGTGATTCTCCATCCACTCCATGAGTCCACAGAAACATGAAGTGACGTCTCCATGCAGCACGTGGCTGAAGGGTTCTTCTACTTGGCCTCCTCTGGTCAGGAAGAAACACTTTCCTTCACATTTCCACAAACAGAAGAGGAGCCAGAGGAGAAAAAGACTCCAGCAGCTTCACACAAAGACGACAACGAGCCTCGGAGGGGTCGGAGGTCAGACGCGGAGGGGAGCAGAGCGCTGGGAGAAAGAAGGCTTTGGTGTCAGAAGTTATTTCATAGATGTGTAGTTCAAGTGTCTTATTTGTCGGTTTGTGTTTTTTATTTGAATATCTAATTTTGATTCCTTTTAAATATGTTGTTTTTATTTCCGTACCTGAATTTACACACTCATGAAGTATTATTATTATTCATTTATTCATTTCAAACTTTCAATGTGTGCGAAAGTATATTATGTGCTTACACAGTATAAATATATATATATATATATATATATATATATATATATATATATATATATATTTACAAGATACTGTAAATCTCAAGTTGGTTCATCTCCACTGAATTTGGATGATATCGACTCCCCCTAGTGTCAGGAATGTACAAGGAACCTTTCACAAAATCAGTCAATTCCTTCCTCGCTCTAAGGTTTACATCAATGAAGAATTTGAAAATGGTCCGTGAAACCGTTTTTGTGTTATCGCGTTCACACCGACTACTGCGGCGGTGGTGGCGGCGGTGGCGGATGTACCATAACATCCCGACTCTTCGGGGAGATCATTTTTGACATGTCTTCTGGTCGATGTTTCCGGTCCGACTCTCCTCCAGCCTCTGCCTGATGTGTGTCTTTTTTAATTAACCTCGACATTTCAAGACTTTGTGCAACATTTTCGGAGCAGCGTTTGGTGTTTGTTGGCGCCTCCTCCGTAGCCGCCGGCCAGCCGGCAGATGGTCAGTTACTAGCAGCGATTAAAGCTCCATCATTCATCAGCCTTTTTAATTGTATTTAATTTCAAATGTATTAATGATTAAAAAGCTGCAGCGGCATGTTGGGAATGCTAATGGGGACGGGGACCAACGGAGGGATCTTTAAATGTCAGTGGAAACATCTCGCCGGGCTCCGCCCCCACCAGCAGGACTACTCCCGTTAAAACCGAGCAGGTACGACTGCCGGCGCTTCAAAAACAAGCTCCGCTCATTAACTCATCTCATCGCTCCTCATTTGTTTATTTGCGCCGCTCGTTTGGAATTAAGGGCGGTAAACACATCGCAAACAACGCTAATATGGTTTGGAGGCAAACGGCACCCGGTGACGTTCTCGGGATCTAATGAAGACAAAACGGTGCCTTTGTCGCCGAGCGGTTCTTGAGGGAGCTGCGAGGCCTTAAGGAGAATAAAGTGGGTCATCCGGCTGACGTGGGGGCCCGTGGACTTTTGTTCTGAGGAAGGAACCACAGTTAACTTTGGTAACGGCTCGTGAAGAAGGGAGAAAAGCCTGAAGGTGTTTATTTGATCACCTGGGTCGTTCTTGTCCGTCTCGCTTACAACAGATCTTGAGGATGGAGGTGTGTGTGTGTGTGTGTGTGTGTGTGTGTGTGTGTGTGTGTGTGTGTGTGTGCTTCTTGAAACTTGCCGTGTTCCTCGGTGATGGAATTTGAAGTGTGTGATTAAGTTTGTTGTTTTCGGGTTTGTTCCTGCGCAGCTTATTTTGTCCTTGCTGCTGTTACAAATTGCGAGCTGTGTGTTTTCTGGTTACGTAGCTTAGCTTAGCTAGGTAGCTCATGCCTCATTCATGAAACCCGCAGCCAATCGGCTTCAAGTGAGGCTGCGGATTAAAAACACTGGACTTTATCTATCTGCTCATATTTCAGTTTTCTATCACATATTATCACATTAAGGGTCCGAATCCACCAACGAGGTCATCACATAAAATTAAAAGTAAACTACCTTTAGACTTAAATATGAAGTATTCAACATACTTAGACTTAGACTTAAGTATTAAGTAGAAATCCTGTTTTTAACTTCCAGTGTTTGTGAGAAATGAAGGTATGCTGTCGCTGAAAGATTTCAAACATTTAGTGAAATCTCTAATTTAGACCAAACATTGTTTTTACGGTGTGCTTAATTTATTTATTTTCAATGCAAATTATATTTTATTGGTAATAATAATAATACATTTTATTTTTAACACATGTGCTACGAGGTATGAGCAGATCAAAGTATCAATTAAAAGATATATATACACATAATAATAACATTAAAATATTAGCAAAAAAAGTTGCAATGTTAATAAAAAGTTATTTTGGTCAGAACCGGGCCAAGAAAGAGGATGTGGTTCTGTGTTGCTCTGGGGTGAAAGGGTCTGTTTGGTGAAGTAAAATCTTATCCAGTAGAATAAAATCTGCGAGACACGGATGAAACGATCTACCTGAAGTAGCTAAAGCAAAAAAAAGGAAAGGAGGGAAAAGTTCTACAAAACGCCAGTTGGTGCCGGCGCCAGCCGCAGGAATCAGGCGTCACTCAGAGACGAGACGGATCGACAGCCACCGTTGATGACAGGAAATCTCTGACACTCCTTTATTGATTTGTTGTCAAGAACTACACAAAGGAATCTACAAAATTCTGCGTACATTGTGGGCCGCACGCCTTGAGTGACAGACATTTGAAGTGGGAGTGAGAGCCTTGAAGGGACAGGATCCGCGGGCCAGAACCGGCGCTCTCCAGAGAGAACGACTGAACGGATACTGAAGAAATTTAGTTTCTTCATGAAGAAAAGTCCCATTTTTTAGCAGATTGGCGCAAAACCTTTGGCTAAAGCATGTTTTTACAAAAAGTGTGTTTTTTAATCAATTTGCATAATTCAGTTTCGTAAGTGCTCCTTATATATATAATAGGACACCATGGTGTCCCCCAGGGCTGCATCCTCGGCCCCTTCCTCTTTAGCATTAAAATGCTTCTGCATGGTCACATTATAAACAGGTTCAGTCACATTTTTCAAAGAGAAATAGACTCAAAATAAATAATTGAGCAGAACATTAAAGCGGTTAATGCCTGGGAGGATTTGCTGAGGAACACTTGATGATATTTTTAATTTTCTCTTTATTTCTTTATTTTTTTACATCGTTTGTAGGTGTGTTCTTGCAGTTCTGTCAGTAGAAACAGTTTGTGTGTGTGTGTGTGTGTGTGTGTGTGTGTGTGTGTGGACCCTCGGGCTTTAAAGTGGTCAGTCCTGGAGTTTGGTGTCTTTCTAAAGAGAGAAAAGCCAAATGTAATGTAAGCCTTTCTCCCCGTCCTCTGATATCTCCAGCAGCCACATGTTTGTATTGTAAACAATTCTTTATTTCCCCTCTCTCCAAACACTTTCTCCTTTCAAGCAGCAATCCCCGCCTCCTTTCACAGCCCCCGTCTCCGCCGTGCCCAGCGCCGCTGCTTCAGAGCGCCGATAAGAGTTGGTGAGTGCGCGCGTCTTTGATCCGCCCTACTGGAGAAGACGTCGACGGTTTTGGCGGGGAGGTGGCGGCGGCGGCGTTTACTGTTGAGCTCAGATATGGTCATACCCCACATTGAGCCGCTGAGCTGCGGTTAGCCCTCTTCCACGCCAGGCTCTAAACTCGGGTGACTTGCTTGTTCGGCCTGAAGAGGAGCTTTTTACACATAAAGCAGGAATAAAAGCCTTCAACACAAAGTAATAGACTCTGGCAATTGAAAAGTGATGAGCCTTCACTGAAGGGCTGTGGGAGGATGCCGGTCAGTGAGCTCTGAGGGCAGACATACGTGCCTCACGTCACCGTGTCAGCATGAATCATGGCGTTTTGTTCCCAGACAGATATGTAGATATCCAGCCACGGCGACGGTTTACAGAGGACGAATGAATTAATGTTTTATTCTCCGTTTACTCGAAACGCTTCATTAGAAATGCATTTTTTATTTATTTTTTGTTCAGCTCTACTTTGAGAAACAGGACATCGCTCAATTTACATAAAGTTCTGCCACAGCTGCTCAGTTTCACATTGGTATCAGTATTCACTTGTTTATCCCTTTAATTTCCCCATGTCTCTGTTTGATTGGAGCGTTTTTACATTTTATTTAAAGATTGGACGTTTAAATTTAAATTTTTTATTTAACCTTTATTTAACCAGGAAAAACCTAATTTAGAGTAAAAAAATCTCTTTTCCAAGAGTGTCCTGGCCTAGACAGGCAGCAGCTCCGTTAAAGTTATGTATATAAACATATACATTTAAAAAAAAAATCTTTTTCATTTAAGGTCAGTGGCACCGATTCTTTTTTTCTCTTTTTTTTTCATAATAGATGAAAAGCAAAAACTAAATTTGGTTTTTAATTAATTAATTAATTAATTAATTAATAGTTTATTTATTTAGTGTTTTTGGTTTAAGGTCAGGGGCAGAAGTGTTCTCAGTGTAAAAATTCTTCTTCTTTTTTAAATAATACGATTAATAAATAACGAGGAGCAGAATTAAATTTGTTCTTCTGATGACTCAGAAACGGAGGAGAACCTTGAGTTCTGGGATTCCTCTACTCCACCACCACATTGGTAAGAAGAACCTTCTTCTTCTTCTTCTTCTTCATCTGACAGCTGATAAGAGCGGTCTGGTATTTGAATATGACAACCCCTTCATCCACACACCGACGGCGGTGGCGCTGCATCGATCTCCATTCAGGAGAGCCTTGGCGTTCCTCCGTCTGACCTTTGGACGACTCAAACACACATGAAGACAAAGGTCACACCGCAACAAATGGGATATGGATTCTTTGCATGGCGCCGTTGTTGATGGTACTGTTACAGCTCTCAGGTCCGTTCTCCGCGGGAAGATTACCGGGCAGCGGCGCATGTGACCTTCGCGAGGGATTACGGAGCGAGGGGATCGATTCCCGAAGTTAGACGAGACGGTCGGCTTATCGCGATAAGTATAGCCTCGTGATGACGGACAGATATTTAGGATCCCAGAAGCTCTCATTACAGGTGAGGCCGAGCCGTAGGTGAATAATGTTCTACGGGCCGTGGACACCAGAACCGCCGGAGCTGCTGCCACCAATTAGTGCCCTCACAGAAACAGGAGCAAATATACACACACATATTTATATACACACATATACATATATATACATATGTATATATATACATATACACACACATATTTATATACACACATATACATATATATACATATATATATATATACATATATATATACATATACGCACACATATATATATACACACATATACATATATATATATATATATATATACATATACACATATATATATATCATATTTATAATAATATATATATATAAAATCTTTATTTTATTTTAGGTGACTCAATCATAGAATCTAATATAAATAAAAAAAGGAAAAGGGAAACAAAAGAATTTTTAAATCTTAGAGTAAAAGTAAAAGTTCCTTTTCTCCTGCTTTTGCACCTTAACATTTATACGTAATGGTACATAAACGTTCTGCTTTTGACCAGAACAAGGTCCATATCGTTACACCTGCGTCCAGAACTTAACCCTAGAGGTACATTTGTTTGGATCGGACAGAAATGGAGTGTGGTTCCGGTTCTACTCCGCCTGTTTGGTCTCATTTCTCTGCCCTCTGAGTGTTGCAGATAAAAAAACCCACAGGATGCAGTGAACTTCCAGCGACTCATTTTTGCTGTGCCTATGATAATCACCACAAAGATGCCTCAGTCGTTAAAAAGTGAGCCCATCTGCTGGAGAAACTGGGACAAAGTGTACTTCAGAGGGAACAGAGGATCTCCTGGCCTTTTGGGGCGGGAGCGAGGGAGAAACCAAGTGTTGGGAGGGAGGTGAAGACGCTTGGGGTTTTTTCCCCAGTAATTTTAATCTTTTTTATTTTCAGATATTCCTCAGGGAATACTTTTCCTCCGTCACTCTTCTGTCGCTAATGAACGCTAGAGCGGGGCGGAGACTTCTCATATCAGGACGCAGCGACCCGTTTTAGAGGCTGCACAGTCTCTCAGTGGATGTCCACAGTCTCTCAGTGGACGTCCACCATCTCTCAGCGGACGTCCAGTCTCTCAGTGGATGTCCACCGTCTCTCAGTGGATGTCCACAGTCTCTCAGTGGACGTCCACCATCTCTCAGTGGACATCCAGTCTCTCAGTGGATGTCCACAGTCTCTCAGTGGATGTCCACAGTCTCTCAGCGGACGTCCAGTCTCTCAGTGGATGTCCACAGTCTCTCAGCGGATGTCCACAGTCTCTCAGCGGACGTCCAGTCTCTCAGTGGATGTCCACAGTCTCTCAGCGGACGTCCAGTCTCTCAGTGGATGTCCACCGTCTCTCAGTGGATATCCAGTCTCTCAGTGGATGTCCACAGTTTCTCAGTGGATGTCCACAGTCTCTCAGTGGATATCCAGTCTCTCAGTGGATGTCCACAGTTTCTCAGTGGATGTCCACCGTCTCTCAGTGGATATCCAGTCTCTCAGTGGATGTCCACAGTTTCTCAGTGGATGTCCACAGTCTCTCAGTGGATGTCCACAGTCTCTCAGTGGATGTCCACAGTCTCTAGGTGGATGTCCACAGTCTCTCAGTGGATGTCCACAGTCTCTCAGCGGATGTCCACAGTGCTCAACAGTAGGGACATCCCAGCATCAGAATAGAACTTTCAACTTCTCGCCCTGTGTCCCTGTCGTCCCTGTCGTCCCCGTCTCCCTGTCGTCCCCGTCCCCCTGTCGTCCCTCTCATCCCTGCTCCTGCGTTTACAGCATCGTTATTCTTGCATCTCTTATCTAGAGATAGGATCCATGAATCTGTCCCGCCCCCTGACTGGACTCCGATGTCCAGCAGCCTCTTATTTTCCCTCCTGTCAATCCACCAGAACACTTATCTGCTGGAAAACCCTGATGTATTGTGGGACGCCTTGGCGATTGTTCATTAAGCTGTTTTTCAATGAGAAGTAGGGATCGATGGCGGGCCGGGGTGATTCATGCAGACTCGCCCCCGCGCCTCTGCACTGATCTCTCTGCAGGATTAGCATGCCGGAAGTCACCGCTGCTATGAAGAGTCAATTAGCTGCTCATGAAATATAAATCATGCAGGTGAAAAGCAAAGAAACGGCAGCTGGAATCCTTCCAATTTTAAAGTTCCTCAATGTAAGACAGTAATAGTACGCTTACTCGTTTTAAAATTGATCGTTTCAGTGAATAATTACTGTCTGCCGGAGACGTAATTAATCAGTCCTGTTTGTTTGTTTGTTTTTGTTTTTGTTTTTTGCTGACGTCATGTGTTTCAGAGAATCTAAAATAAAAGAAATAATAAGCCATGTTGGAGTAGGGACCTCACAATGTGGCTACTGCTGCCTTTGATCCTTTTATTCCTTTGATCATTCTTTCAGGTTAAGCTTGTGGCTCAGTTTCAAAAGTTCCTTTGATCCCTTTGATGTTGTTTTGGGGATGGAGCCTAGGGGCCCAGTGGGCTGAGCAGAGGCGCTGAAGTAGAACGCAGGAGACGTGCGGCCATAGAGGGAGGAGAGAGGCTACTGTTAATGTTGTACCTCGGCGAAGGTCCTCTTTCTAGTTTTATAACTCTTTCCTCATCTGCCCACCCACATCTCCACCCTGATGACAGCGTAGAGCTGGGTGGTCATCGGCTCACATGTGACCTGTCGACTCTCAATGTATCCAACGACGCACTGGAGGTCAAAAACCTGAACGCCCTCCAGTCATTTGGAACTGAGGTCTCTTGTTGGATGAGAGGTTAGATGTCCTCAAGTCCAGTTCTGATTTACCCTCCAAACAATATTTGACTTTTGCAACAAGCAAGGGTCTCCACAGAAATATATGGTACATCCAACTGAGTCCTAACAGGATTTAAAAAGGCTGTTTTCTCTTTTATAAACCCAAAATGCATTTTTTTACCCCCGTACTTTTTTTTTGTCTTCCAAGGTGAACTAATCCTCTGCCAACACTACCTGAACAAAACTTAATTTGCAGTCGTTTGCTTCAGGATTTGACCTTCTGAAAGTCCACAACCGGCAAATATGAACGGCATTTTCTGTCAAATAATAAAGCGAGTAAAGGTCATAAGTAGGAATTTTATCTCCTGCAGGCAATCTTTTGACTCCACTAACTGTTGAAACATCCAGGAAGGTTTCAGCCTTTGTAGCGTAGAGAAACGCTCCCAGCTCTGTTGCACCGGCTCCTTTGACGGACATCCACTGCTTTTTCGGTTTAGCATGGTTCATAAAGTACAAGTGTGCAACATTTTCATACGGTGGTAAAACACTCCACTGGGAGCTACTGGGGGTTCGGTGTCTTGCTCAAGGACATTTGTCGTAAAAGAATCAATTTGGCATCAAGCTGGTGGAATGTTTCCAAAAAAACAACCTTAATTATGACTCTGCCTGGAAATCAGAAATATGGTACGAAGAATTTTATTTTGTAAATCTTCTTAACTGTTTATGGAAAGAAAGAGAAAATGGGGACACTAACAGAAGATTTAAGTACGCTGCTCCTCTTCTTCGACTCTTACTTTTACTCTGCTTGTCTCTTCTTCTGTCGAAGCGAATCCGAACTCACGCTCCACCTAGTGGTGTGGCGGAGAAGCACAAATGTGTTACGTCTTTATTCCAACTCCTGCTTACGTATCCGCTGTTGTGCCTTCATCTGAGCAAGAGGAAGATGTCGATGGAGATCAAAATAATTTTTATAACGGTGTTATACAACTGGCCTTTGATGTCACGATGATTTAAAGGAGATCTTCTTAATTGTTGTATTGATGAAAAATATGTTTTAGTATATGTTGTTTGTACGTCAGAAGATATGATGGGATTTGTTTTATTGTTGCTAACTGATAAATAAGAATATAAGCATTTATATTGATTTAATTCCTGTTTGTCTTCCACTACTATAAGAATTTGGCTGATACTCTTTCACACTCTGCGTCTGAAGGCATATGGGGTCCGTGGTTGGAAGTGCGCTCATTACGCAGAAACGCCTGTTGCAATATGTATATTTTTCCGAGCGCTCGGTTTCCTCCATCTGTCAGACGGGAGGAATCTGGGACAAACTGTTCGCGTGTCGGTCTGAGGTGAATTTCACGCCGCTGTGAGGTGGACAATCTGAATCGAGCCGTAAACCTTTTGGCATATGTCGCCCCTCGCCCCCCAGATCCTCATCCGCCCCCTCATCATCATCCTCACTAACAACGGGCCAAAGTAGAACATGATGAGAAAAATCTTCAATAAATACTTGGTTGTTATTCATTCTGAATGTAAGAAACATGTAAAATGATTAGATTAAACATGCAGAACCATATAAAGTATATGTGCATGTACACACACACACACACACACACACACACACACACATATATATATATTACTTTATATATACATACATATATTCATCCAGTATTTTGTGACGGTATAATGAGTTTTCTTGAATGCCGGACGTTTCCATGTCGTCGACCAGAGAAGATCTTCTGCTGCTCAGCGAACCCTGGTGCTCTCCCCCCTGGTGCTGGAGCAGAGAGGAGATGATGTATGAAGGTGGTGGTGATGGTGACGCTGGAGCGATGGCTTGGAGATCTGCATGTTGTTCTTTCTCGCTACGTCGGCATGGAACTTCCTAATCTGGTGTAACTGATGACAGAGGACACCTTCCTCAGCTGCTCCCTCCCAGGGGCTGATCATTCTCTCCATCCGTGAATCAATCACTTCTCAGTCGGGCCATTTGTTCCTGCTACACAGCCCTGCCCCCCCGCGGTGTCTCTCACTGAATTGCTTCACTGGATACTGGAGGTTCCACCTCCTCAACAGTTTCTATTCTATCTCTGTCGAACGCCACAGGATTCTGAAACGGGAGGAAGAAAAGAGCAGCAGGTAGAAGTTCAAAACAGTCCGCCGTTAATGTTAGTTCCACTTGGGACCAACAATGAAGACGCACAACCGACTTTTGTTCCGATCAGCTGTGCTAGAATTTTTCCTATTCGTGCGCTAATTCCTGCGTCCCACTCGCTCCTGGATCCAATCAGCAGGAAGAGGAAATGATGGACCTCCCATTGCTCACCCTGTGGGACTCTGCTGACCACAGCACTCAGCACTAACCAGCATGACAAAGACATCATTACAAACAACATATGTGTGACTGATGGAGACCAACTGCCTCCCCAACACGGACGACCTTTGAAGCGGTCACGTGACGCAGGCAGGAAAGGGAATGTGCAGATGCTCGGAGGAGAAAGGGCCGAACGGAGGTTGATTGATCGCCGTCAGAGAAAGACGGATAGACCGACAGCGTGATGCAATGCTGTCTTTTGATGTTGCAGCCGCTAATGGAAGAGCTCGATTCTGTGTTTAGCCGCGATTACCTTTGTGCGCCCGTGACGTCTTTATGCCTCGCACATCTGCAGAATGAAGTCCGACCTTTGAACGAGAGAGTTCTCGCCGTTCTGCAGGTGCAGATTTATGAGCGCTCTCAGGACTCTTGTTCATCACCCGCAGATATCGACTCTGAGTGCAGGGGTGGGGCGGGGGGTTCTGGGCTGAAAAGGCCGTCATTACGTAAATAAGTTGTAAGAGCTGGCGTCTAATGAAATCCTTCAGAAAGGCTCCAGTTAGAAACAAACAGTTTGTATTTTTAGACGTTTGTGGCCGACATTCTGCTTCAGGTTCATTCCTGACCTTTAGAAGGAGCTGCTCCAAGTTCACCTCAGGTCACAGATTTAACCGCTCTGACATTTAGTTCTTCAAAGTCAACGCTTAAAACACTCTTGTTCGCTGCTGCCTTTTATTCGATTTACACACTTTTCATTCATTTCTGTTTTTTCCAACACAGAAACAACTGTTTATGAAAACATTGAATCATGTCTGAGGTCAAAAAACGCTTAGTCAGCTGGATTTCTTTTATTCTAGCTTTTTATTTTATACATATATATAAAAAATAAAAAGATTTAGCTTATTTTTTTATTTTTTCATCCTTTAAAATCTTTCTTAATGTTCTTTTTCCACTTTATCGGATGTTCTTGATTTTTTTGGTGTCGAACGCTCTCAATCGTCCCAATGCTGTATTACGTATCAATAACGCTGCCTTGCCTTTGGTCATGTAAGTCGACTGAAGTCCAACCTGCTCCTGCAAAAAATATAATCATATTAGCGTGAATGAATGAATGTTTTGTCCCGGTTTCAATCAATGAGGCCTTTTTTTCTGGAATCACTCAGAGTATTAGAAATGTCAATTCCATCTGGGCGGCCCCAGGGATAAGTGGAGGGGTGCTGGCTTAAAGTCATTCATTTTGTTTTATTGACCCGTGGATTCCGTAAGGAAAATCACCCTGAGACCTCCGTCACATGCTCACGGAACCGTGGCGGACCCGGCAAATATCGCAGCAGCAGAAAATGTGACGTAAACAACAACGATGTCATTCCCTGGCAGCAAAATAATAATCTATCATTTAAAGGTAATGTATGCTCCTTTAAATGTTTTCTAACATCCATATGCTATAGGTTTAGGTTCTAAAACCCAACACGGCTACCCCTGATTCATTTTGTTTGTGACCCGGTCGTTGAATTTACACCACATTTAACATCAAAACTGGATCATCAGACATTTGATTGATTTGATTTCGAAAAAAGTTTGAATACAAGATTTCATGGAATGAACGTGACTTTGTTAATTATGAAAACAATGAAATTTAAACCGTTTAAGAGTGTCTGTTTAAGAGTGTCTGTTTAAATATGTGTCACTGTTGAGCAGCCGGGATCAGACTGGTTAAGATTCATGGGATTGCTTTACATATAATTGTCAGGAAATGACATTATTTTGGAGGAGGAATGTATTTGAAACACACAAACGCATCATTTTAATTTATGTTTTAATGACAAATATGTATCACATTAGCTTTATTGCTCTGATTATGTTAAAATTATGTTATGCAAATGCATGGAAATTTTACATGTCATTTAAATACATAACCATAAATATTAGGCTAAAATACGTTTGTTTGAGTTTAGTTAAGTGCCCCACTGGGCCAAGGCTTATATTGGACCACATGAGGCACTTTGTAAAGTACACTGTTGGGCCAGAATCTGGGTCAGGCATGTGGAGACACAGAAAGCTGTGCTCACAATAACAGTGGGGTCACTCCATTTGCGATTGGACTCAACAATTTACAACAAGAGTCTTGGCCAGAGACGGATAGGAGTTTGTGTTCAGCAATACTCGCGGAGAGCAAGAGAACTGGACCATAAATAAAGGAACAACAAAAGATTCTTCACAAATGCTGAAAAAAAATCCGTCATTTCTTAATATCTCAACTAAGCACCACAAGCACACTTGAAATTTCCTGATTGAAGACTTTCCTTCTGCTTGAGAAAAGCTGCACCATAGAAAGGTTGTTAGATATGATGTATGTGCACTTTCCACTTCAGCGTCTCAATTCGGCCCACTGAACCACCAGCTCCGCCCCCAAAGGAACATCAAAAGAATCAAAGAATATCTTGAAACTGAGTATTTTATTTGAATTAATTTCAAATGCTGCAAAAGACATAATATCACCAAAATGTAATCACCACTTGATTATAAGATCTCTCTCCTCACTCACCAGTGTATCCATGGTAACAAACCCCCCTACATAAAAGAACTACTCACCCCACTGACCTCAACACCATCCCTCCGTTCTACCCACTCATACCGCCTCCTCCTTCCCCGGACTAAGCTCAGCACCATGGGTGATCGGGCCTTCTGTTCTGCTGCCCCTCGTCTGTGGAATGCACTCCCTGACCATCTCAGGGCTCCACAGACGACTGACACATTTAAAAAAGGACTTAAAACTTTCCTTTTTTAGCAGAAACTCTAACTTGTTATTAAAATAGCTGCTTTTGGGTCATATTTTTATATAATTCTTATATGTTTTATTAATGCTTCATCTGCTTTTACCTTGTAACACTTTGACATTTGATCCAAATGTAAAATGCTAAATTAAATGTATTGTTATTATTATTACCTCTAGGATTTGCCAAAATCCACCTCTGGATAAAATTTCAATCAAATCTTTCCTGTAGTTTCTCTGTAATCCTGCTCACAAACAAACAAACAAGCAAGCAAACAAACAAACAAACAGAAAGGGCATCTCTGAGTGGCTAAGAAGGAATACAAGTCATGTATTAGAAGCTGTGGGAGGAACCTTTAAAGCGCCGCTCAAATAAAACCCAAACTGTGGGTCAAGATTCCACTGCTCTTAGTTTTCCACGGCGCTGAGGTGAAAACTTTTTCATATTGGTGATTTACTGCTTTGACTATTTTTCTTTTTGTCACCTGAAGAGTGACAAAGTCTTTCCCTTCAGTTTGTTTTCGCAACATAGGAGTTCAGTCAGGTTCTCCGGGGCCCAGAGGAGAAGCAGGCAGCAAAGCCTGATGATGAGAGGGAGGGTAGGGGGGGGTTGTCGCTGGAAGTATCCCCTCTGTGACACTCGTGTACACTCACATCTCCGTGTGTCAACAGGGACGGCCCTCTGGTGTCAACCCAGTTGTCGGTCTGCAGACCCCTGTAGGCCGTATACAGGTCAACATGGCCGCCGCGGCCGCAAGTTCTTCATCAGGCGAGACTAAATTTGAGATGTGAGCCGTGATGTGATTGTAGGACATGAGCTTCTACGAAAAGTTATCAGCATTCAGGGAAACACTGGACTTTATAATAACTGCCATTTAATCATGATAGAAATGAAACATTTCTTAGAAAAAACAGCTTCCTGTTTACCAACAAACAGCTCCATGACGTCATCCGAAGGACAGAATTGTGGTTGTTTGTCTTCCCCAGCAACAGAATTTAGTAACGATAAATCTATAGTATGAAAGAACGTGTGTAAAACCAGTACATTGACTTCTTTTCGGGGATTTTTTCACCTTAGACTGAGAAAAACATCGCCGATCTGTCAATTACATTCTGACTCCTTCAGTGAGGTCAGGGCGAAGCGTGGGCAGCAGAAGTTTCCATACGTTCTGTACGGAATAAAAGAAACACAGTAACGCGAGGAATCCTCATGTTAATCCTGCCTGAAGGTTTATTCACACATTATTTCATTTTCAATACATGACATCTTGTGTAAATTCCCTATATTTCATGCTCATCACTAATCGTAATGAATAGTGAACATATATAATATAAGTGAACAGGCCAGGAACACGTTACTCATTTCTAACACTCTCACTCCTCCAGGCAGCCCGACATCATCTTAATGCACCATTTTTAAGAGTCCCTGTCTTTGAACCATCCTGAATGACCACGCCCCCTCTTCTTGACAACCTAAATTGATCCATTCTGCTGCCGTCTGACAACCAGAATTTTCCTCCGCTTTTCCCTTCACCGCTCACTTCTTCAATCTCTTCCTGGGTTCTGCCTGTCGGTAGTCCATAATCAGTTATCTTCAATGGCAACTGACGGGCAGATTGGGGTAAATCAAAGAATAACGACAAAACCCCAGGTTCAGGAAAAGATTCATGCAGATTCCTCCATTAATGCCTGAGTTAGTGCCAGCCTCTAAATCTACCGACAACTCCAACAAACTCTCTGAGTATCGCTCAAATAGCCGCTTATCTCCTGCACCTTCCACTTCATTGTCTCTGTTCAGCTCACTGAGCCCCCCCATCTAATCCCCCACATAAACATCAAATGAATCAAAGAAACCAATAGACACATTATGTCACTCCTCCAAACAGCTTATTATTTTCTCGTATTATTAAATGCTGCGAAACATGTAACATCAACATAATGTGATAATAATATTTTAACCATAGTCTGTGTATATATATATATATATATATATATATATATATTCTACTCTATTCTACTCTATATTATTCTATTATCTTCTATTCTACTCTATGCTATTTTACCGTATTCTACTCTATTCTGTGCAATATGCTATTTATTCTAGTTTGTGCTATTCTATGCTTTCTACTCTATTCTATTGTTATTCCATAATCTATTCTATTCTTTGCTAGGCTATTCTATTCTGTGCTATTCTACTCTCTTTTGTGCTTTTTCTATGCTTTCTATTGTATTCTACTCTATACTATTCTATTATCTTCTATTCTACTCTATACTATTCTATTATCTTCTATTCTATGCTAATTTACCTTATTCTACTCTATACTATTCTATTATCTTCTATTTTACTCTATGCTATTCTATTATCTTCTATTCTATTCTATTATCTTCTATTCTACTCTATGCTATTCTATTATCTTCTATTCTACTCTATGCTGTTCTACTATAACGGTAATATTCTCTCCCTCTCTGGGAGCAGAGTTGTGTTCAGGCTCCGTCTGTTAGCGTCGTCTCTTCCACACACTAATGGCCGCCGCCGCTGACGTGTAATAGTGAGAAAAGGTTCTGCCGTTAACTGTTTTGAGTTCTGACCTCCGCTGCGTTTGGTATCGGTGCTGCCCATCATTAGAAGCTCAGAGTCTCACCTTCTCTCTCTGGTTCTGGCAGATGTGTAATAATCCCAGATTGTGCAGAAACAATATTTTGAAAACAGGCTACAAGATGGAGCGGCGCTCTCCCGGTGCCGAGTGCGAGCCTCCCTGCAGCGCCACATCTAATTGGCTCGCTCCTAGTTCTTTTTCCCACACCTGTCCTGTGGCTGTTTTTCTTCATTGCCCATTCACACCTTTCCCCAGCAGCCCCACAGGTGGAGCCTGAAATCCATTTGTTTCAAGGCGGGAGCCCAAACTGCCCTCTACCTCTTGACAGAACATTTTGTCTGGCGCTCTGGACGGTTCCCATTCAGATGAGCGGGTCCAACCCACCGGTGTGAGTCAGGCTAATAGCGAGTCATTTGCCAAACTTCAACCCCAACCCGGAGTGAGCGCTTCTGCTTCGGCGCCGCAGCCGACCCATTGTTCTCCATAGTTCCGGTGATGAGCGGAAAATCAGTCGTTGGACTGCGGGTCGGCGGGGGTCGTGAATCATGAATGGGCGTAACGCCGACACGGTTCAACCTGGGTGACAGAGAATGAACCCCTGAAGAAACCTTTTTATTTTTTCCTTCTTACTATGCTTCCGCTGTTTGTTTTGGCTTCCTGAGACTTTCCCCTACCTGACGTGACATAAATGGATCATGACCCGGTGAAGACGAGTGTCTCACGCGGCGTTCTGCTCTCATGGCCGGTCTAACGGCTGACATTTTCAAAGTTCACGCAGGGATGGCCCTGAGAAAATGACTCCGCCAGCCGGCGCCGCTGATAACCCGCACGGCGACCTTGACTTCAGGTAAACAGCGGGCTTGTCATTACTCGGTTCTGAATGCATTGGGGAGCTGTCGTTCCTCAGAGGCTCTTTGTTAAGATTTAGTGCCCATTGCCATGAAGTTTACTTCCTGACTGAGGAATACGCCGGGCCTAATCAGAACCAGGGACTCAAAATGCTAAATCACCAAAGTTGGGGCGTCGCCTGTCTCTGGTGCGCCCCGGTAATTATCCCGCATCACTACTTTCTCATTTCTGCCCACCGAGACGACATTAACGTAGTACAGGAACGGCTCTGCATATGCAAGACGAGACCCTCGGCTGATCGCATGTCCGCCCTGTCCCCCGTGTCCAGACCCCCCCCCCCCGCCGGCGGAAGCGCTCCGGATCACAATGAACCCATGGCATGTTTTCCGGCTTCTCGCAAATAAACAAAAGGGGCTCAAATGTTAGCCTTTGTATAAATTAGCATTAATGACTTCATTATGTTCCTTTCTGTTCTCGCCGTCTCCTCGCTTCATTAAAAGTGGCGTTGGACAATTAATTGAAGTTCCCGCTCGGTTTAAAGGGAGGTTTGAGGAGATACTGGTGTGGACACCTGGCTCAGTTAAAGCCGACATAAAGCCTGGATGTTTACGAGCCCCAGGTGTGAAGAATGAACCCGCCTGAACGAAGGTGGATTTTTAACACCTTTTGTAAAATGCTTCTTCTTTCGGTTGAATTTAGCTCTTAGCCTCATTAGTTTCTATCTTTGTTTGTTCACGCCGTGCGTCACTGTGTTGTTTTATAATTAAGGTTCAGTAAGTTCATTGATCTCTGAGATTGGTAGATCACATTTTCAATCTTTTAAGGTATTTAAACTTGTTTCTCAGACTTCCATGGAGGATTAGCTTGCCGTGACCGTTTTTTTTTTGGCGGCATTTTGTATGTGTTCTCACCTGTTGTAATTAATGGACCCTCCTGTGCCTTCCACTTCAGCATCTCTGTTTGGCCCACTGAGCCCACAGCTCCGCCCCCAAAGGAACATCAATGGTACAAAGGCAGCAGAACTTAAATTGAGATTACTCCACACGTCTTATTATTTCAGTTTATTTGAATTTAAATGCTGCCAAACAGTTAATGTCACCAAATCAGCTCTAATCAAAGAAATGAAACGTAAATCTATCCTGCAGTTTTTCTGTAATCTTGTTCAAAAATGAACAAACAAACAAACAAACAAACGCACAGGAGGGAAAACAAAACCTCGGAGGAGGAAGTCATGGATTAAGAAAGGAGCAGACGGGTTTCGAAGACTTTACCGCAGCGACTGCGAAGTCCCGCAGAATCCCGATGCTTTTGGCGTGCGGCGTCCACGTAGGGACGTTGTCAATCTCACGTCGCATCCAAACAAAAACAAATCAACCCCGTGACGGCGAGACGGCGGAGGAGTGAAAGGCAGATGAGACAGCTGATTGCATGAGCACCTGTGATCAGGATGAGTTATTAGACAGGATGTAGGAGGACGCCATCGGGCGTCTCACACGGAGGGACGATATCTCGTCCATCGTTAAGGTCGCGCTGCAAAAAAGGAAGAAACGGACCTTTTCCCAAACTGTTTCCTGTGTTCTGTAAGACAATTTTCTCTCTTTGTTCCGATAGCTCGCTAGAATTTATTAAAATTTCATTACACCCCGCGCTCATTTGCATATCTGGCTGCTGTCAGTAGATAATTCGGAGGCGCGGAGACGAGAGACGCCGCCGCCGCTGTACAGACGGAGCCCGATGATTAATACGTGGCTGTTATTACTGTTCACCCGGCGTTGAATGTTTTTTTGTTTTTTTTCCAGCCTCTTTAGTCTGTCCGTGGCCTGAGTTCTGTCAGACGGGCCTGAGGGACCTGGACCTAATAGCCTTTATCGATTCGGGCGACGGCGGCACGAGAACCTGCTTCTGCGAGGTCTCATTTTAATGTGGCTCCTGCACCTACGCCCGGCGAACTGTCGATTTGCTCTCAGCCTCTTTCTGGAGCCGGAGCGGCGAGTTAGTTAATGATATCAGCCTAGTGCGAAGATTACAACTCAATTATCTGCCTGTGCCATGGACCTGGGTTCTGGCCCAACATATTAATCATATTTTCCTTGATAGAGTTGCAGGAAGGCGCAGAAGAAGCTCCACGTTTCAAAGGAGCCTCTGCAAAACCCAGACGAGGAATAAATGGTGGTGAAGAAAACCCACAGTGTTGTTGTTCTGCGTTCAGAACATTTTCTTCGTTGCAAAAAAAACCCAACGTAGTTGCGCACAAACGGACGTCATTAATTCTTCAGTCGTGTCCTTTGTAGTTTAGGAGTCCAGGATCAAACGCTTGTGAATTATTGTCAGGCTTCTAGAAAAACAAACCAAAAAAGAAACAAATCTTAGCAACTAATTGAGTCCCGTAGTCCGGATAGGAAGTTTAATTTTAATATTCTACTGGCTGAAGCGTCCCGAGGCTCCTCGTTTCGCTCTTTAACATTAAAGCGGCGCTTTTGGAAAAAGAAAGAGAAGAAAAGGAGGCTGAGAATAGAGACGAACTACTTTTCAAAGCAGCTTCAGAAGAAGTCAAACGTGACAGTTGTGAACGTCAGGGGACGGAGTCTTTGTGGACACGGTCCCAGAAACACGACGGGGGTTAAAGAAACGACTCGTTTTTAACCAGTCGTGTACAGTCAGACTTCTAAAAGTACTTCTGCACCACTTGAGAGCTTCTGGGTCACGGACACGTCTGGAATTGAGCAGCATTTAACTAAAATGTGTCTTTTTCTTCTATCATTTGGACTTTTCACGTTTTTCTTTCTTTCAATACTTTAATTTTAGAAGCTCCTTTTTTTTTAATTGTTTGGAATCGTGAAGCTCCTCGTATCTTCTGAAGGTCAGGCGTCCGCAGCGGGAGGTCGCCCTGATGGAGGCGCGTTTCATCAGAGGGTCGCTGCGTTTCCTGCGAGGCACAGACACGACGGCGTTCTGATGTGATGCTCTTTTGAGGCAGATACATGGCGAGGGATAGTAATGGCGGCGCCCACAGCTCTCCACAGATGTTGATTGAAGAGTCTATTTGGGCTTCAGGAGTTCTGACAGTGGGACGTAAGCTCCTGGAACAGGTCGCTGTGATCTTCCTGGCACCCGCAGGAGCTCAGAACCAAGCCCCCCCCTGCCATCCCCACCGCCGCACGTCTCGATGGAGGGGACGCGCGTCCCCGTGAGAGGCGTGCTCTCTGCCAGATCCCTGACAACGTTGCTTCCTGCCGCCGCCGCGCCTTCATTAACGGCCTGACGAGCCTGACGCCTACAAGAGAGCTTTAAGAAGCAATCAACCCACTCTGGACACTAACGGAACCGCTTCCATCCAGCCTCAACTCTTTCTTTCTCAAGCTTTCTTCTTTCCTTGTTTTTAACGAGATCAGACAGCGAGATCGATAAGGAAAACGCTCCGTTTGGACGCTGACATAAAACTTCCCGTCTCGCGTGTTTCTGTTGATTCGGCCGCTGTCAGAGCTGATAAAGTTTTCTTTATTGGTAGAACTAGTTTAACGAGGAGTGTGAGGTCGTACCTGTCAAAGATCATCAACGACCTACAAGTCAATTCTAGATGATTGTAGGCGGGGCAAATAATCCATGATCATCAAAAATAGAGTTAATCCTATTTTTGTTCTACCTTTGTTTGTTTGTTTGACTGTTTTTTTTAGCAAGATAACGGAAAAAATAAACATGTTTACCCAGATGTAAGATTTTTCGTATGTGTTAAGAAGATTAAGCTTACGTCAATTGTGACAATTGTGGTTCCCTGTGACTGCGTGTCGCCGTCAACATCCACGTCACGTCAGCCGCTCACGCCTCCCATTCCTAGACGCCGTCACAGATGTTTGCGCTCCTGACGGTTGTTTTACATTGTCAGACTAAAAACACAGCCTGCTGACTCGTTGGTATCGTGTCTCGTTGCGTTCAGGTGTGCGGCGTTCTGCAGCATCACCAACAAAGAGAGTAAAAGCTCCCCGCCCATGCGCCGCCGCTGACTTCCAGCCCCCATGTTGCTTTGAAGTCGGATTCAAAGCAGAATACACACAGGTTTTGGAAAAGATAAGGGAGAGACACCCCCCCCCCCCCCCCCCCCCCCCCCCCCCCCCCCCCACTGTTCTTTTTGTGGACAGCACACGTTGACTTTCATCACAAAGCCTCTCTTCCCACTCTGACCTACCAGTGTCAACAAAAGTCCAACAACATAGTATCTCTGTGCAGCGCCGCCACTTTATTCCTGCTGCTGCAGGAACATACGTTGATTCAGGATCCCATCGTTCGCAACTATTTCGGTTCTGGATCCGGTGATGAATGTCGTGTGAGCGCCGAACGCGGGATTTAAAATCTCGTAGATTCACCTTCTGGCCATCAAGTGCTGAAACGGCACTGGATTCTATTCAGCTGGGGGGTCTGAGTGGCGCCGTGCCACAAGGTGAGGACAGGAAGACGTCTGTCAGGGGGAGGACACCTGTGAATAATTCAACCGCTCAGGCATTGAGGGGTCGCGGCTCCTGCATCTACTGGAATATTCTAAATGTGATGTCGGGGATGCTTTTATTCCGGACCGAGACTCCGAGACGTGGTTATTTCTTACAAGCAGTTATTGTGCAGTCAAGAGTCGTGACTGAATCTGTGGATGGTCCAGTTTGGGTTCTGATCTGATTGATTATTTTTTGCGTAGTTTGGCGATCGATGCGTCGCAGGAGTATCTTCAAGAAATAAAAGCTTGTTCGGACTTAAGATATATTCAGCATTGCAAAAGGCAGGAATGGTCTTTGTAAAGCCACTAGTGTGGGCTGCATGGCTTTTGTCCTTCAGTATGTGCGTTCATTGATTCCTGCTGATGATGATCCCATATCTACCAACAAAGGCTACCTTTTTTTTTTTTTTTTTCTGGTTACGACATAAGCACACGTGTTTCCACTCGGTGCATTCTGTGTTTTAAGTGCTCTTATTTTGAAGGATTACAGCGTAAGTACGCTTGGTCGACATTGTATAGGTGTTCGGACTCGATGAAATTAACGTGTTTAGGACAACTAGCCAGAGCTAATCTCTGCTCCTTGTGCCTGGTTGTACTTTAACCGAGTAATACTGTCAGTATTTAAGTACTATGTAAAACCCATAATACGACACCCTGGAACATTAAAACAAAACACTTTTTTAATAATGCAAAATGAATGGCGTCATATGATAATTGCCTTTGTTTGAATAAACACAATGCTCTGTAGTCGTGTTTCTGGTTGAAGGCTATTATTAGAGATCCACGGTCTAACTCTCTATTAGTGACATCTGTTATTCCCAGGCCCTCTCGCCACCATCACTGCATCCTAATAAATCACATAGAGCGCCGCGCCACAGGCGGAGAGGCAGAACAACACGGGCGTGAATACGGTTACACCTACATAGCAGGTCCCAGCGCCGTATGATGTCTTTCATTTCACTCCAAACCTCCAGCCTGCAGCACTCAGCCTCACTCAGAGGACACTGTCAAAGAATTAGCCACAGAAGGGGAGACGGACCCACACACACACACACACGGACCCACACACACACACATATATATATATATACACACAGATATTTTTTATATTTAGTAAAGGCTGCAGTGTTCAGAGCTGTAACAAATTGCTATTGTTCCAGTCCTCCTCATTTGGGTCTGCTCTGCCTCCCTGCGCCGTTGCATTACCCCTGTGGACTTCTGATGGCGTAACCGGACGGATGGAGCTGGGATTAGTTTAACGCTATACTAATTAAGAAAAGACAGAGGAGAGGAACGTGTTATCTGCTGCTGGATGTCACGCAGACCTTCAGCGCCCCTCAGCTGCTGTTAATTACCTCTGGCGTTTGGCTATCTCTCCCCGGAATGGACCAGCCTCGCCTCTCCTCAGATGCTGCCTGCATGGTCATTAGAAAGAACAGAACCGGGTCCAAACCCGACTGGTAGCCCGGGTGCTGATTTTCCTCCTGTTGGCTGTCAGGATTAAAGGCGAATGTCGGTGCTATTGTCAAAGTGCCTGTTTGAACGTTTTTCTGGTTTTTGTTTTTTTTCCGTCCTCTTCTTATCAGATTGTTTTCCACTCTTGTCTCGTGAAGTCAAAGCCCCCACATTATTATCAACTTAAATATTTTAGCGCATGGCAATTAGTCAATCTCTTATCAACCGCCCTCACACTTATTAAACGGATGATCCATCAAGAGCCTGGTATCCAATTAAAACGGAGAATTGTACGAGAGCTAGCGCCAGAATAGTTCCAGCCTCCCCCGCTGTGCAGCCAGAGGAAGGAAGAAGAAGGCAGACTCAGAAATAAGATTAGCCCTGCCTCTTTTCCTACAAAAATGCCGCCATCCCTCCAGCTCGCATAGATTAAAAACCTTCCTGAGATAAATGCAGAGGATGGATCTCCTGGAGTCGATTCATGCGGACAAAATTTGGACCGAATCGGAGAAAGGGTTTGGAAGTTCTGTCCGAGAAATTGTTGTTTTTCACCTATTGTTGTAAAAATATGATAATATAACTATTAAAGTAAAAGACTATGTATACAACAATCATCGCCTTCAGTGGAGTCCATTCAAATATATTCATTTTGGACAAAAATTGGAGCAATGCTCCCCCTGGAGTCAGAAATAGACAAGGAATCTTTCCCTAAATGAATTCAGTTCTTCCTCACACTAAGATCTGCGTAGCTGTAACATTATAAAATGATCTATGCAACGTTTTTTTTTTTTAGTTCTGTCAGAGCAGAGCTCCCCCTAGTGAGTAAAATATGACTGACGAGAGTGAAGTTTTCACCTATTGGGAGTAAAATATTTTTAATAATCTCTGGCACCCTTGACCTGTGGTGTCCATCAGGGCTCCATCCTCGGCCCCTTACTCTTTAGCACATACATGCTGCCACTGGATTATTATTATAAACCTGTTCAGTCACATTTTTCAGTAAGACATAGTGACTCAAAATGAGCTCAACCAAACATCTGAGGAGAACATTTTAATGGTGGCAACAATCCCGTTTTATTTCTGCTTCCACGTATGCCTGCGTTTGCTTTCATGTGGGAGTAACTAGTGGCTGTTAATAGCTGCCATATTGTTTGGCTAAATCAAGACTTAGAAACAGTCTGTAGTTAATTGGTGGCGGAGGCATTAGACATCCGCTGAGCCAGGAACAGGAGCGACTAAATAATTAATGCAAACTCCCTAATCGCTTCCTTTTAGAAGTTCTCTTTAAAAAAAAAAAAGAGGAGCGTCGCAGCTCAGACTCGCATTCCTGTTGAATTGTATGGAGGCCAGACCCTCCCTGTAGTACCGTGTGGCCAGAGGGTCTAATCCAGTTACAATGTGTGCAGCAGTCGTACTTTATCACAGCCAATAGTATCTGCCTCTCCTCAGGCTGCGTCTCCACACTCTTGAGAAAAGATTCCTCCGAGCTCAGCTGTAGTCTTGGATCACGTTGTGCTAATCCGTTCCAAAGCGGAACCGCTGCATCCTTGGAAAACAAAAATCGCCCTTGGCCAGAGCTGGGTGTACCTCACACCTGTCTCACCTGCTCCGGTTCCTTTTCTCGCTTGTTCCGACAGGGGAGAGCTGGAAAGAAAAGACAAGAATCGTGATACACACCTTTTTTGTGAGTGTGTATCTACAAGTAAACAATCTTGACTTTCATCGTTAATGTACGTTATTACGGCAAAACTCTGCTACACAATAAGTACATTATAATTAAATCTGCCGTAACTAGAACTATCCTGTCGTACCCGACATTAAGGGTATATCCCCGAAAAGTCCCAAATCCCCTGCGTTGTATAACAATCTCCCTGATAGAGATCCTCATATTTAAATGAGAGCTTTGTCTGCTGTATTTTTTGTAAAATGCCAAACAAAAAGTTCCCCCTAGTGAGTAAAATGAGAACTATTAGAGTCAAATATAGATATAATGTATGCAGAGTTAGACTAAATCAGAGCAATGCTTGAGAAATTATGGCCCGAAAACATTTGACGATAAAGCTCCCCCTGGTGTCAGAAATAAAGAACTGATCATTCACCCGAATAAACCCAGTTCTTCTTCTCACTAAGATCTATGTAGCTATAATATTTGCAAATGATACGTGGAATGGTTTTTGAGTTCTGTCTGACAAACAGGGTTTTTCCTAAGCAGAGCTCCCCCTAGTGATCAAAACATGAACTACGAGATTGAGGTTTGATATTTTACTAGATGGATCTAAAGTAAGTAGTTTAGTAGTTTATGCACCAAATTTGGACTAAATCTTAAACCAAGCAGTTCCAAAATTATAGCATGCAAAACTTTGTAGATAAAGCTCCCAGTAGTCCCCAAAATCAGTCCAGTTCTTCCTCTCACTAAAGTCTGTGTCAGTCAAAACTTTGAAAACAATCCCTGAAACTGTTCTACGGGGTACACAAACATTTTTTATTATTATTGTTGTCATTTCATCGTAATAATTTTAGCTCTTTGTTTACGAAGCTGTTTCTGTCGGGTGAACGTCCGATAATGAAAAATGTGTGAAAAAAGAAAGAAAGAAAGGTCTTTCGACTCAGGTCTTCTTCCACCTCATGCAAATAAAAGGTGTGTGATCGTTGAGCGGCGTGACTCCACAGCGAAGGACGGTGGCTACTAGGGTAGATTAACCGAGTCTATAACGGGAGGGTCCCTCGGTGAACACACTCAAAGAGGGGATTAAAATCCAGGCCGTGATTAAAAAGCTTGAACTCCGGTCCGACTGTGTCAACAAGAAGGACCCTCAGGTGTCCCCATCATTGCCTGATGTTATCTGTGGGCTGTTCACCCAGAGGGCTGCTCCATTCACGGGGGGGGGGGGGGGGTCAGGATACGACTCTTAAGGGTTATCCCTTTGTATTTCTGCTCGAAAAATGTGACTGAAGCTGTTTATAATATATATATATATATATGTATATATATATATATATGTATATATATATATATATATATATATATGTATATATATATATATGAGTGTGTTAAAGCATCTGAAGACCTACAAAACAGAATTATTTAAGCAAAAAGACCAAATGATGTCGTGTTTTGTGCTAAATTTATATCAGAAATATTCTATAGATCTATGTCAGATAGGACATATAAAAAACACCAAAAAAATTAAAAGTAATTATATATTATTTTAACATCAAAGTGTCAAATGCCCCCAAAGGAACAAAATATGCAAAGAAATAGTTTTTTCCACAGTTTTCTTACTTTTTTTAAAATTTACATTAAAGGGTTTTAAGTTGGATCAGAATAAAATTTTTCCTTAAATTAAGTTGTTTGTAGAAGCGTCTGGGTCGGCGCAGAGCCTCCTGAAGGCATAGACAATAACCGTATCTGATTCCTGGTTAGCCATAACATTATAACCACCAACAGCTGGTTACACTGGTACCTGCGTTTGAATCCAAAATGCTCCATAATATTAAGGGAACGCTAAAATCACGGCTCGGATCTCCATGAATGAAATATTCAAGTTGAAAATTCTTCTTGTTTGTATTCAGCAGAATAACAAACAACGAATAGAACCGTTGTGGTGAGGGGCGGTACCGAACCTCAGGAGGTTCTTGGAGGTCGAGGTGATTCATGACCACAACCTCTAATTTTTTAAATGCGTTCTATTTATCGTTGCTCTCTCTGTTTTCTTCAAAACTCCTAAGTTTAACCCCCGGTGCCGTGGCGTCGCCACAAACCATAAGTTACCGAAAACGCCGATAAAGATACCGACGGTTCCGGTCCGAAGCGCAAACATACATAAAGCTCTCCTTGTATTCTCTGTGTGTAACTATTTAATCGACCATCCGTTTATTTTTACCATCCACTCTTCTTGTTAGAGTGGGGTGCTCCGAAATCAGCGCACATCCACGGGCCCCCCTTTAATCCCAGGGCCCGGTTCAGGTGACAGGAAATTATTAGACACTGAGGGCAAGGAGTGCGAGTTTCCCCCATCTGTGTTGGATTTAACGCTTATCGCGCTGCACATTGATCTGGGTGTCTGTGCAGGCCAGACATGGTGGGGTGGATGGTACTCAATCAAACGGGCTCATTCTGGGATTTGTTTCTCCTCCCTCGGGACATCTGGGCCCGATTTTCAGAAGGGATTGGACCAAATTGTGGCTGGAATGTGGATCATCATTCAGGGAACCGATCAGGTCAGGCGGGACCTGGAATATCAAGATGTAGAGTAGAGGCTGAACCGTGTTCCTGCTCGGCTTGTTCAAACCTCCGCGTTCACGGTCGGTGTGGGTCGCAGGTTGACCCGACTTTGCCTTGTTGTAGCGTCGAAAAAGTTCTGGAATGTTCATGGAATCGTCATCATCGCGTAAACCGCATAACTCCAAAACCGTTTCATGGATCATTCTCAGATTTTTGACCCACATAGGCCTTAGTGGAGCATCATCAGTTTCTCAAGCTTCGGTCTGATTAAGTCCAAATTTGGTTTCTATAAATGGACGCGTAAAGATTTTATTGTATATTTTTTTCCAATAATTCATATTTTGCTCACCAGGTGGCGCTTTATTCCCCCCGTAAAAACCAGTTTTTTGGACATAACTCAACATCTAATTTGAGGAGTTGAATCAGGGGTATTTCTTGTACAAAGCTGGGGATTGGGGACCTTTTCAGGGACATACCTTCGTTGTCGCGGACGACAGCATGTGTCTAGCGTTTATAGTTAACGCCAGCGTCACTAACGTCCAACCTTCTCTTCTTTCTGTTTCACGGCATCCTCCCTCCGGCCTGATTGCCCGCGTCTGGCGTAAACCCCGTACAGGTAAGTCACACTGGTACCTGTCCATTACTGTGCTGCACATACACCTGGAAATGATCTCAGGAAGAGTTTATATCCTGCAGCTGCCTTCAGCGGGAAGAAGCAATCGCTTCTGTTGCTTCCTCCCGGCTCCCTTTCTTTTTATCGATTGGCGGTATGATTGCCTGCCTCGCTCTCAGAAATGACCTGCGCTAGAAGATACAGATAAATGAAAGGCCAAACTTTCTGGAGTAATGCGATTACGGTTGAGAAAGAGCCGCTCGGATCGTGAGAGAGAGTCCTGGCCTCTGCCGTTTTCCCGCCGCGGTGACGGTTGATAAGAATTAGATTGGCGTTTGGACCCTCGGCTCGGGGGGCTCGCTGCTGCTTTTATATTCACATGACTGGAATGGTTTGTGTCATGAGTTCATTGTCGCTGTTTCCTTGACTCCTGGCTGAGGAGGTGAGAGACGCTTAGAGCAAATGTGAGAAAAAGGCTCCTGATGAATAATTAGTTCCTTTTTGTGTTTGTGACAGATGATCCAATCAGGCAGCGTTTTATTTTTCATACATAAAACTAAACCCAGGCTGTCGTCCCCAACATCAAGGTTGTGTCCCACAAAAGGTCTCCAGTCCCCTGCGTTGTACAAGCAAACCCGATTCCACGTACAACGATTCATATTATATAATTGGAGATAAAGCTCTCCCTAGTGTTGGATATATGCAATTGACCTTTTCCAGAAATCACTCCAGTTCTTCCTCGCTCTAAGGTCTATGGGGTTATTAAATTTAGAAATGGTCCCTGAAACAGTTTTTCTGCGTTAACACAAAGGATTTGCGATGACGATTCCGATCTATCGGTGTATTCTATGACTTTTTTGTGGATATAATTTATGAATAATTATTTCTGTAATCGTAGCAGTTATATAACAGGTTGAATCGGTTGTACAAAGCGGGCTACAGACGGGTTACAGACACGGCCATTGTTTAAATGCCGGCTCTTATTCTTTCTTATCTTTGGTTTCCAGCGGAACGCGTGACCTTTCACTGTGATGCTGTTTTTAAACTTTATCCGTCACGTCCTTCCCCCCCCCGCATGAACCCCAACAGATGTCCTTACTTGTACATCCATTCTCATTTCTCTGAAAGCCTCAGAGGCCCAAGTCTCCGGAGGATGGACGGAAAAAGAATTTACTGGAATGTGAATATTGCGGGATGACCTTTTCTCAACGTTTTAACCATCCCAAATGTCCAAATGTCCCCAGTCACAGCTCCGCTCCCACATTTAACTGCTGCCGGCGGTACTTAGAGAAAGGTCCTGTGTAAAGTGGTCTGGCTGGTGTGCGAGCGCGTTTGGCCAAAGCCTGGCCGGTTCTGTGCTGCGGTCCGGTGGAGTGGGCCAAAACCAACAGATGGGCAGAGCGGAGGAAATGCTGCTGCAGTGTTTGTCCCAAACCCCCCGCCGAGCGGGCGACCCTCCTCAGAGGGCGACCGTTTGGCCCCGCGTCCACTGGGCCCATGCCAGGAAAGAAGCAGAAGGAAAGTGGGAAATGATGGGGGGGAGTGGAATGGGAGGCGGCCTCAGCCCCTCAGATAAGCCGTACAGCCTTGATGGTGTCCTTGCTAACTGTAAGAACCTGCAGGTATGCAGCCACGCGTCGTCTGTCACTCAAACAAGCCTAAGGATTGGTCCAGCCGCCTCCACTCGCCGATGTCGCCATGCGTCCTCTGAGAGTCATCCTCCCTGGTTTGTGAGGTTATCAGACTGAAGTCGGGCCAGGAGAATGCTGGGAGAGGGCGCTAAACCTTCATGTGAGCATCCTGCCATCTCTCAGTGGACGGCATATAATATACTAATATATAATATAATAAGTCCTCTTCATTAATGATGGGGGGATGCATTAGAGCTTCAATCAGCAGGTATGAATGCTGTGTGCTGCGTCTGACGGCCTGGTGGGGGTTTGTGACGGCTAACTTTCAACAGAAGAAAAGAAAAGTGGATTAGTGATATTGAAGAATAGACACTAGAACGCAAAAAAAATTGGAAATATAACCAAAACAAATAAAAAATTTGGGGAGAATTTGCAAAATTCTTCAAACAAGCATCCAACACCAAAATAAAACCCTTAAAACTAAACAAAAGGCTTCAACTTAATTTAAATAGTAATAATAATAATAGTAATAATGATATATGATGTCTTATACAGAATAACATAGTGAAAATAATTCTCTGAATATGAACCATCCCTAAGCCAGCAATGGGGCGGAGCCTGTTCTTAAGCCGCCAACCTGTCAACATTCCGACTGGAAGACGAGCGCTCTGCCCCCTGAGTGACAGCCGCCCGTCAAGGCTGGATGACTACAAGCCCTTTATTAAAGACTGAGTTTACATTTTTTTTATTAGTTTGGTCCCTTGATCGAACTGAATTTTTTGAATCTTTACTTTCATCCAAGATTCATAATCAAGAGGAGAAAAAAAAGGTTATAATAACACAAAGTTTATTTAAACATTATTTTTCCAATGTGAAACACGCCAAGATAATTTAAAAACAAAGAAATAGAAATATAAATATCCTTGAAACAAGTGGATTGTTTTTTTTACGTTCTTGAAAATTTCCTACTTTGTCATAACTGATTGAATTCTGGACGGAAGGATGGGAAGAAAAAGCTCGGACCACCTGTTTCTTCTCCTGGTGGTCTGGGAAACCGTGATTCCTTCCAAAAACGATACAAGCATGACATCAAGAGTGAAAGGATTTGAAATCTCTTTCCAACTTCTCCTGATGTCTGTGTCCTGAAAAACAAAGACATTAAATTTATTTCTCCATTTTTTTCCCCTCTACCATTAACTTACTAAAAGAAATGCAAACGTTTCCTCTCAGGGAGCAGCCTTCTGATTGATTAGAGAGTTTCTGGGATGTTAAGAATCCAAATAAGGAGGAGTTGATTTTTGTTTCATGTACACTAGGCGATTACTTTGATGTGTTTTGTTTCCTAGCTAAATTGTGCTGACGCGTTTTAACTCTCTCTATTCTGCAGTATCAGTCTATTACAGCGAAGGGAAGAGAGAGCGAGGCTGCAGAGGGCAGGAAGAAGCTTATTTGATGAACTGGTTGTGAAGTGAGGCAATAAGGAAGGAGAAAAGGCGGGACAGAAGGATCGCGATGGGAAGGATGTGCAGCAGCTTAGGGTGATAAAGGAAGGAATATGGAAATGTACTGACAGATGAGGAGAGTGACTATATATATATATATATATATATATATATATATATATATATATATATATATATATATATATATATATATATATATACATATGTATATGTTTGTATATATTGTATTAAGGGACGTGTCTCGCTGTTCCACTTGTGCTCTGATTGCCTAAAACACATATACAAACCGGGTCTGAACAGAACCACAGGGTCATTAATACCCTTCACGAGGAGACAGCCAGTCAGAGACGCCATGAAAGATGATTCCAGTGATAGAAAAAAAAAAAGTGCTTAGTGCGTCTTTGTCAAGAAGTGGCGTTGAAGCCGTGGCCCCGACAGCGGGGAAGTTGAAGATGAGTGTGTGGAGGAGTTATTACCTCAGCTGTGGGTGATCTCTCAATAAGAGGCCGCCCCACACGGCCTCTGGAGGAGGGTGCATGAGGGTCTTCGCCCGTCCGGCGTCTCGACATGCTTTGAGATTCTGTGCAATGACTCAAAGCAGCTACTCCACTTCGTCTTCATCGCAGCAGAGATTAAGGAGAGGGCATCGCGCCGCTCGTTCCAAATGTCAAAGACAGCGGAGGTAGAAAAACAAAACCAACGCAGCATTCTTGATGTTCTCGAAGAGAAAAAATGGCTGACTGGGGATTTGATGATTTTATTACTAAAACATTTTATTTTATTAATAAAACTTTTTATTTTATTAAGCAATTATCATGGAAATAACTTGAGATGGACACGCCCACCAGAGGGCCATAAAAATATAATCAACTAAGACAAATTCAGGATAACAAGTACCGAGCGTTCAGAAAGTACACAATCACTTTTTACCAAGCTCGATTAATAAAGGATTGCGATCTATGCGCTGCAGCTGTACGTACGGCCGACATCATCCGAACCAGGGTTAGCCTGCGTGCTGCGACCGCAGCCTGCAGGAGTTCAGATAAGAAACAACACGGAAATCCGTCTCTGGTGGTTTGTTCTGGATCTTTCTTGTTTGCGTTCTGTATCAAAGCAGCGTCGTTGCCAGGAGTTGTGTCTGCTCATCGTCATGAACCCGTCTCATTAGCCGTGACTGCTAATAGCACTATGTCTGTGCTGCAGGGGATGACGATTCAGCCTTAGGAGGTTAGCGTGTGCCGACCTTCCACGCCTTCCCTCTTCTTCAGCATCGCTGGTGTCTTTGGTGGACGCATCGCAACGGTGAATCCAACCACAAACCAAGGCAAAGTGCAGTAACTGTATTTTACCGTGTTGGGCTCTGGTTTTGCTGGACCTCCTTCTTTTTTTTTACATGTTTTAGGCTATGCTACATCGACAAGAGAATTATATGTTTTCGGATGTTTTCTGGGATTTTGCAGAGAAAGGTAATTCGATTATACAATAGATTGGGGATGGGAGTGCTCAGTGGGCTGAACAGGGACACTGAAGTGAATTTGAGTGATACTCAGAGAGTTCGTTCTATGAAAAAACAGAAAATGGGATATATGTACACAACTAACCTTAGCGTTATGTAAATATAAACATGTTCACTTAGTAAACAGTGACGGAGACAACACTTAACAGTTAGCTGCTTGAACTAAAATGGGTCTTTGGCGGAGGTCATCTTTAACATTTAGCTTTATTCCGAACCGTTTCACCATGTTAGGCTACGATCTGTGTGAAATAGCTGACGTCTAGCAAAAGACAATAATAACCTTGCTGATCCCGAACAAAGATACAGTTTATAAGCTCACCTGAAAAACCCAATATGTACTTCTTGTACGTACTTGATGCTGCAGGTATTTAATTAAGTCAATAATAAGTAAATAATCAGACACACACTTCCGCGGTGAAATCCCTCAGTCAGTGAAACCTGAAAAACATTCTCAGCATTCGTTTCTCAGATTTCTATCTAACACGTTTCAGACTGTTCAGAGTTTGCTGTTTTCATTATTACTAATCTCTGACCTTAAACTTTTCCAACTGTAAAAATAACTTTTTACAGTCTCTGATCTCACGATGGCTGCAGACACGACCTTTGTGCTCCTTCTTAAGGCCCTCCCTCTTATCCACAAAATGTTTCACTGTTATATAAAACTTCCAGCTCTGATGAGCTCAACAGTCAGAGAGAGGCTCGGAGTTCATCTCTCAATACTGAGGGAGCAAAACAGCCGACACTGTAAACAAAACAAAAATCACTTCAACTGAGTGAAAATTAGCTGAAGTCATTTCTTTCAGTTCATCCACACTTTTATTTTTTGCAGGTCATGATTAGACCCGACAAGCCCGGACGACTCCAGCTTCTTCAATTCTCTTTGAAGAAGCTGGAGTCGTTGTTTGTTTGTTGTTTGTTTTTTCTTCAGTTTTAACATTACCTGAAAAACCTAAAATAGCAGAAAAGCTTAATTTTTTTAATTAAAATATACTCAGTGTAAATATATCAATCTAAGTTTACTACTCAAAAAATATAAAGCATAAAAAATGATCAAATGATCTCCACATTGATTGACAAATATTTGCAGTGTATGTCAGTGTTTTACACCATCCTTTCTGATGGGATGGTGTTTTACACCATCCTTTCTGATGGGAGGGTGTTTTACACCATCCTTTCTGATGGGAGGGTGTTTTACACCATCCTTTCTGATGGGAGGGTGTTTTACACCATCCTTTCTGATGGGAGGGTGTTTTACACCATCCTTTCTGATGGGATGGTGTAAAATGCCAGCCTCTAAATGTAGCGAAAACTCCGACAAACTCAATGAGTGTCTCTCAAATTCACTTCAGTGGCTCTGTTCAGCCCAGAGCTGACGTCAATACTGCACTACTAACTGCTTATTATTTTATTACCTTTCATACAATTTTAACGTTTTTTCATTGTAAATGGTGCGAGAGATGTTACCGTCACCTAAAATGTAATGACCTCTGGGATATTCCAAAACCCACCTCCGGGGTAAAATGAACAAAATAGTAATGAGGCAAAAAAAAAATCCTGTTTAGAAAAAAAAACCTTCTTCGGAGAACCCCCTCCCCCTTCTCTGATGTTTTTTTTTTAAACTCTATATATGTTGATGGCTGTCGTCCTGAATGTCGAATGCAGATAAGCTAATTGTCCCGAGCCGATTATCGGCGGCACAAAGACGTGGGCCGTTCAAACGGGAGACTAACTGAAGAAAGAGCAGCAGGGAGGAAGAGGGGCTTTTCGGTTCCCCTCCTGCGTCGCTGGAAATGGATCTCGGCGGCGGCGTTTCTTTCCTCCTCTCTGTTTGACGTACTGAATGGCCACTAATTTGTTTGTCCTGTATCTTTCCGGGAAACGCGGCACATGTGATTGTTTTTCTTGGAGAATGTGGTCTGTAAACACAAACTCTCTCTTCGGGGAATGTGGCCGGTAACGTCTGCTGCCCGGGTCAAAGGTCGCTCAAAACATCCACTCACTTTATTGGACTAAATTAAAAAAGGTTCAGTTTGTTTCTCCAAGTTTCTCCAAGGTTCAGTTTGTTTCTCCGTTTCCGCCGACGCTTTGATGTCACCGATGTATTCGGGCCAGAATCTCCCTTTGATGCTGTAAAAGAATCTTGCATAAGACGTCTTCCAGTATTTGGTTTCTTCATTTTTCTGAATATTTCTTTGTCGATTTTTATTTCTGATATATTTCTGCTATATATAATATATACATATATATTATATAATATATATAATTATAATATATGTCATTAAAAATAAAGGAATATTCAGAGACGTCTTATTTGCTGCTGAGATTTCTTCTTCTTTCTTTTTTTTACTGAATGTTTTTTATGAGTTTCTCTAATCGCGTGTCATCTAGAGGTCACCACGACCTTGAATTACTTTTTGCAACGTAGCCACTTAAATATTAGCCGCGTGAACTCGGAGAGGAGTGAAATGGTCGGGCGTTCTCCTGTCACGGCGAGAGTCTTCCTGCAGACGACTTCATCCAGGGGACGTTACGTTAGTAAATAGCACAGAACTGACAGGCGCTGCTACAAATGAGCGAGTGTGCTCTCCCTATCAGACGGCAGCGTGGCGGCGGTTGAGGAAATGGGACGTGTTAGGGCCATGTGAACTGTATATGCTCGCTGACAGTGATGAATGTTTGCTCCAAAATACAGTATAAGTGATTTTTTTTTTTCTTCTCCTCCCCCACTTCATTTCTTTCTTTATATATTCGCAGAAATTGAGGCCATTTTTGATTCTGATTCTGATAACGAGGCTGGCGTGTCGGGAGAGGAGGGAAGAGAACGCTGCGGCTAAGGACACTGACCCCATGTGATCAGTCTGTTCCAAATGGATTTTTGCTTCCATTAGAGAGCCTTTAACAGCGGAGGGAACCTGTAAACAGCGACCCTCTGCGCCGTCTGGCAGACTCCTCCGGAGTCATTACGTGGAGAAATGTAGAACGTAGAAATCTCCTCTGAGTCAAGGCCAGCAGAGTGACTGACAGCAGGGAACCGTCGCGCTTTACAGATTCACATTATGGAACACCTGTCTGACCCGCCGACGCGTCGTGTTAGCGCGATAACTCAAAAACTATTTTGTGGATCATTTTCAAATGTTATACTCGCAAAGTGCTTATTGAGAGGAAGAACTGGAGTGATTTTGGTTGTTTATTTCTGCCATCATTTCTGAATCAAGTTCGTATTTTATTCTAGTAGTCCATATTTTGCTCACAAGGGGGAGCTTTTTCCTTTTTTTCGTACATAACTTCCAAAAAAGTTATGTAAAAAAAAAAACTTATTTAAATTTGGTTCAATTTATTAAAAAATCTGGTGAATATGAATCGATTGAAGGAGGTTTATCTGGTAAATATCACATTTTACTCTAGCAGTTCATGTTGTACCCACCAGGGGGGGGCTGTGTATATCCCCAGAGGTCTAAGTGTGAGGAAGAAATGGACTGTTTTTGGGAAAGGTTGGCTGTTTATTTCCATAACTGGGCGGAGCTTTATCTCCAAACATTTTGGGGCCGTACATTCTCAAAGCATCCGTCAGATTTGGTGAATATGAATCGACTCGAGGAGATCTGTCTTGTTTCCTTATTCAACCCATATTTTAACCTAGTTGTTCATACTTTACTCACTAGGGGGAGTTTTTTTTTTCCCTATAAGAATTCTATGGACCAAAATTCACATTTACTTTGAGGAGTTCAAACAGGGGTTTTAATTGTGCAACGCAGTGGATTGGGGACTTCTCGGGGATATACCCTTGCTGTGGGGGACGAGGGCGTAGGTCATGAGTCTCCTGTGACGGAGTGTCCCCCTACTCTTCCTCTCTGGCTCTTCTCATTACCAGCAACTGCAGAGACACAAAACCCGTAAAGTTTCCTCTTCGCCGCGTTAAACTGTTTAACAGGCCTCCGTGTTTTAAAAGTGTTTATATTGTTTTTGCATTAATGCGATCATCCTGCGATCTGGCGCCCGTCTTTCTTCAAACCTGCTTCCTGCCATGATAAAAACCACCCAGCGATTAGTCACATGTTGTGCGGTATAAGAGACTTCTGCAGCCAAGACGGAGCAGCGAGGAAAAGCTCGCCGTTACCGCTAGGTGAGGAGGGGGCGTGATCGCAATATGTTCTTCCACGGTCTGTTCTGGTCTGGATGTACTGGAGGCCCGCGATCTGCTGCTGGTTTGCCAAAAGATCTCCCATAATTCCACACTCTGTCTGCTTTTGTTGTTTTTATTTTAGGGAGAATTATTATTATTAGTGTTTTTTTTCTCTCTTTCTGTTCTATCGGGCGACACGGTTCATTTTGAATTTATTGGACACAAAGGTTGCGTGTGACACGTTTTAGAAGCAGATTGATAAAAGAGGAAGAGATTTAACGTTTATTATATATAACTAGGCTCATGAGGAAGGGCGGCCGTCCTCTTATATGAAGGTCGTTGGTTCCATTACCCGGCCCCTGCGGTCCACATGTGGAAGTTTCCTTGAGCGAGATCCTGAACCCCCAGTCCAGTTTCTTTTCACCATCCCAGCTGTCATTGGGCGAGAGGCAGGGAAAACCCTGAACATTTCCCCAGCTCATAACCGGGCCGACACAGTGAGACTAGAATCATTCACGCCGTCAGACAACATAGAGTCACCGATTCACCCTCATGGAAGGTTTCTTGACTGGGGGGGATGTTTCCAGTTGGACTTTAAATTAAATGTGTGTAAAAACAGAACTGGAACTTGGACTCTTAAACATTTATATCGTAATTCATGGTTATTCAAGAAAACAAAAAATTTCTATCAGGTTGCGTTTTTCAGGAATGATCTAATATTAGATGGTTTCCTCCATGACGGATGCCCAGATGGAGAACTACGTCCTCCACCCAGTTTCATGCTCATCCATCAAGTAGTAGGTTAGTAGTAGTAGATTCTGACCCGATGCGCTGTTATTTGCTCGATTGTGTTTTCTCAAGGCATGGAGACACTTCGCAAAAGGAACCAAGGGATTGCGTATGACCAGATTAACGCTGTCACAGTGTCAGGACCGGTTCGCTCTCGCTCAGCAGACGAGAGCATCAAAGATCTCTAGGAATCGTCATCGCCGCCGCCGCCGCGTACAAATGGTTTAAATCGGATCACCATTAATGGATAACAGTCCCAAACTCTTGATTCCCCTTAGTTTTATTTCCTGCTAGTTTATGTTTTCGCCCCTCTTAACTCTAATAATAGTTAATTATTAGTTCTTGTCTGAGATGATCTTCATGTCTTATTAATCCTCTAACAGCGGCTGGACTCAGATCTGACCCCAGATCCGGTCCGTCTCCGTGGCGATGTGTTGGCTGGTTCTGGGAGGCTGCGATGGGCCGTATCCATCCCGGGTGTGGAGCTCCACACCTGGGATGGATGGATACGCTCTCTAGGCCCAGTCCATTAACACATCCACTCCTGACTCATAAATCACTGTCCAGGCCTCCTCAGACCAACTCAGCCTGTTGGAACATCCTGGCCTCCTTCAGTACCCGCTGAAGAACCTCTGCAGATTAATCAGACTCTCGCCAAGAGCTTTCATTTCTTCCCCTCATCCTGTTTATCTCCTCTTCATCTTGTTTATCTCCTCTTCATCTCTTTGCAGTTTTCATCTCCCCACACCACACATGATGGCAGGACACTTCCTAAAACGTCTAGGTCTTAAGTGCATGTTTGTGTTCTCAGCTTTATTGGGCTGGGGGGGGGGGAGAAAAAATCATGGCTGTTCTTTTTGAGGAAATGCAGCCATTTAAAAAAAAAATGCCCCTCATCTCAGAGAGGAAATGAAAATATCAAGAGATTCAGGCAATCCAGCTCTTTTAATTACTGATGAAGGTTCAGAGGGTGTCTGTTAGGACTCCGTGTCGTCGTCCCCCCCCCCCCCAGCACAGGAAAATGGAGTGACTGCTGTCGGCGTGATGAAGCTTTATCCGATCCCAGTGACAAATGAACTTATTAATGATTGATTCAGATAGAACATGTATGAAGAAGCCATTCATCTATTCATGGAGTCTCATTTGTCCCGTTTTATGGAGTGATGCTTTTGACAAGAAGTAGCAGAATGGAAAAAAACCCAATCTTCCCGGACAAAATGGGCTTTTTTATATTAATGCCTTGCTCTCCGTCTGCCTTACAATTCGGCAACACAATGAATTCATTACACACACACACACACACACACACACACACACACACACACACACACACACACAGAAAAAAAAAAGATAGAGACTCCTGATTAATTCTATTCTTGTGCTTGAATTGAAATGCAAGATATGCTATTTCATGTGATTTTCATTTTTCTGTCAACTCAAGCCGAATGGTTAATTCTCTCTCGCCCCATGTATTTTTTGATGCTCCTGCTTAAAGGAGGGGGGCGGGGGGCACGCTGCTGTGAAAAAGTATTAGACCCCATCCTGGTCCTTTTCCAGAACATGACAGGGGATCATACGTGAATACTTGTCATTGGACTATTTGACAGGTTTCATGAAAAAAAGAATGTGTTTGAGAAAACACAGGAGAACACTGAGACGAATGAGCCGGTCAACGACGTCATCACAATAATCCTCAAACACCTTTAATTGTTGGTTTAAGAAGGATCGGATGCAGTTTTATTACGTAGCGTATTAATATTATTACTGATTTTGTGTTTACTGTTGTTTTCTGTGTTTTCATTTTAAACATTGTTTGAAGATTCGACACAGTTAGATGTGGGTCACCCACAAAAACACAGAAGTCAGTACGGGGTTAACGTCCACGTCTAATCAGGTTTCATACCACTAAACCTCCGATGTTCTCGTACTCACACTCTTGTACGCAAATTTCACGCATTCTTTCTAGAGGCCTTTTAAAGTCGAGCATCTCATTATATGTTCTCGCCCTATTACTTGTGTGTAAAGTTAACCCTTTCATGTCCCGCTCAGCTGTTTGGTGGAGCTCATTTTGAGTCTAGAGAAAAATGTGACTCAACCTGTTTATACTGTGACGCAGTAGCAGCATGTAGATGTTAAAGAGTAAGGGGCCAAGGACGGAGCCCTGGGGGACATCCAGGGGTCAAAGGGGCCACGGAGGAGGAGGCATTGATCACGACTACTGAGAAAGTTTTATTCGATAGATCGGATTCTTTTGGCATTTTATAGCATTTGAGGAATTACTGAACAGAATTATTCAACTTCATGCCACTAATAGTAATGATAATAATAATAATAATAAAAGATTTGAGTAAGGGTGAAATAGGTTTTAAAAAAAAACATGCTTTAACAAAACGGTTAATAGATTTCACTTTACGATGATTCAGGGAATTCAAATTTACTATTTTCCATTTATTTCTTTTTTAAATAATAAATGGAGAGTCAGATAAATTATTAAATCAATAAATTAAATTAAATATGCAAAGAAATCATTTTACTATACTTTAATTTTTTTCTTGGCGAGAACATTTTTAACAGAGTTGAACTGATTGAAGTAATTTTTCCTATTTTTGTCGTTCACTTTCAAATGACATGAGAATAAGAAAGTTTAATTTTTTAGTTTACCTTTGAACTTGAGGTGATTTCCTCACAATTACATCCAATAAAGTTTATATTTTATCCACATTAGCACAGATTGTTTTCTTTTTTTACGCTAGTGTCTTTGGACATAATATTTCCGGTTTCTCGTACCCCTGGCATGGAGGGCAGGAGACCCCGAACGGTTGGACCATGAATGTGAAACTTTCCTTCAGTCCCTGCCGCACTGTAAAAAAAAGATTGTTGGATGAACTCAAAGAAATACTGAAGCTGGTAACATTCAATCAAATCAAGCATTTACAACTTAGATATAGAAGTCAGACTCCAAAATATCTATTTAATTTAGGTAACTGTGTTGATGTAATTGGTTTAAGTTCATCAACAATTTTATTTTTTGTATAAAAAAAATTAAATTGAAAATACAATTGAAATTCCAGATTTGGAAATTCTTCAAATGTTTCTTTAAAAAAAAAAAAAAAAATTTCATGGTTTTACCTTCAAAAACCTGATAAATATAAAATAGTGAATAATTATATTTCTTAAAAGCTGATGTTGTTTTTATCCCGACTGTATTTTAAGAGAAATATTACACACTGTAAACACAGATTTTTTTCAGTCCCAATTAAGTTTTTCCACCTTAAAGTGTTTTTAAATGAATTTAAGTGTGTTACCAGTGAGCAGATTATTTTTTACAGTGTGGAGGAGCGTGAATGGCGGCAGGATTGTGATTCAAACCGAACGATAAGACGCCTACTCATTAAACATGTGAGACAGCGGGTGAAGAGATGATGCTGGACAGAACCCTCGATTCTTCTCTCATGAGCTCAGGCTCAGAGGGTCCGGATCAGAACGTAGACCCTGCTCGGCCCCACGCTGGACCACCGTTCCGATGAATTTGCAGCATGTCATCGCTGATAAACCGCGTCTGTGAAAAATAAATACGGTTCATTTGAGGGGAAAAGGGCATTAAGAAAGAAAAGAGAGTCTGGAGTTCAGAACTTGTTCACGCGGCGGTACCGATTGCCTTTCTCTCCATGGGTCTCTAAAATCTATGTTAACAAGAAATGCTGAAGCGTGGGGGGATACGGTCTTTAAGGGTAAGGACCCCATTATTTCCTGCTTCAGAGGCAATGGGAGATATTATCAGCTATTACATTTTCTCAGGAAACATGGAGGCCTCAGAAAGAAAAAGGCTGCCGGCGCCTGAAAAGGCGTTATTGTGGGGAATTAGTCTTCACAGCCGTTCTAATAGCATCTGCAGAAAATACTTTTTTGGGGGTTTATTTGGAAGGGCCATGACTCATTTTGTAATTCTCCTAATTGTGTTAATGATAATAGTCTTTCATTTGTCCTCTCCTTCACTCCCAAACGTCTCCCTATTGTAAAAAAAAAAGTGGTGCCTGTCCGCCGATAGTTTGCAAGGACAAGCCAATTATTATAATTTTGAGGATTTAAGCTTGATGGCCTGACAGCCTGAAGCTTGTTTAATGGCTCAGGCATCGAATTGGAACAAGATCCATTTGGTTCTGGTGAGTCTGAGAAAACACACGCCTGATAGGTCTGTAATTATATTATGAAGCCATTATCAGTTGGCAGGTTTCCTAAGCAACTGTCCCGCCATGTGATGCATTGTTCCGCCGCTGCCGCACAACGATCTGCGGCATAAAAGCAGCCGGTGGAATCGCCAAACTCCTGCATGGCGGTTACTTTCTCCTCCAACCGGCGTGACAAGGATCAGCAGCGATTCAAGTTTTAAGGATTGGATGTCATTAAGAAGCTTACAGGAAATGATCCACTCCATCAGTGAATGAAATTCCACTTCAGCGTCTTCCTCCGGGCTGGAGTTGGGGGCTCAGTGGGCTGAACAGAGACGCTGAAGTGGAGGGCGCAGGAGACGAGCGGCTACAGAGAATCCCACGGATGCTCAGAGAGATTGTTGGCGTTGTCGGTGGATTTAGAGTAAATGGCAGTAACTCCGACATTAACGGAGGAATCTGCCGGAAGTCCTGGACCTACGGTTCTGTTGTGTTGGAGGAGGTTTGCGCTCTCTGAGAACTTTTTCGAGTTAGCAAAGTCCACAATTGCGGCAAGAAAGTGCTGAATTGAGTTTTTAGCCTTTGGTCATGAGCGTTTCGACGCAGAACAGTTGAAATGTGATTGACCGGCTGTTTGGGAGTTTTCCTGCGTCCAGCCAATCCAAACTGAGTTAGCCTCAGAGCTCCAGCGACCGACGGCGAGCAAGTTGCTGCCGAACTGACGGCCGGCTCTCGTCTACATCTGCATTTCTGGCATTGACGTCTCCCTCCTCCGGCGCCGCTTCTCTGCTTCTCATAATGAAGGAAGGAGTGGAAGATGGGATTCCTCGTTCCCTTGTTTCAGCCCGATACGCGGCGCCGAGCGCTGAAGAATGTGTCTCACAATGAGTTTTGACACTCACTTTGCTGCGTGTCCAAACTGCTAGCTCGGCGCATTATTCACTCATGATGCACTTTTTGCCGCGATGCTAATGCCTCCTCGGCTGGCTGTTATAGGTTTTCACGCCGCGCCGCTTTAAGTTGATAAAGCACCGTTTGACGTTGCTTAATTCATATATTTACAGACGGGAAATTTGCCGCCAGCCGATAATCTACGCGAGTTAAAAACACGTTTACCGTTCGTTTCACGTCGCAGGAAGGCGCTCTCGTGTTTAGCTGAAACCGTTTCATCTGATAAGAACGGGGGAGAGAGAGGGCGCGTGAATACACTACAAAACAATTTCCTTAAATAACCAGCGCTAACGTCTGTGAGTCATATTCCCAGCATCCACCAGCACAACGCGGTTATCTGACCTTTTCACCCGCCTCCATCCGACCTCGACTCGGTCTTCACTTCGACCTCTGCTCCGCCTCATCTTTCCCTCCTTTCTACCTCCTACACTCAAAAAAATGAATAATTAAATCATGAAAGTTTAAGCGATTGCATCCATCTTTTTATAAAAATATGTATGTATTCAAATTCCCTAGAAGAATAGACGTTTGTCATGAAAACGATTCAAATTAAATCGGTAAAGAAAGTGTATTTTTTCATTGTAGAAGAAAAAGAAGGATTAAAATCAGTTAAAATGTTCTGGTGAGATTGTTTTAAAGATCATTTTTTAGGGAATTGTGTTGTTTTGAATGGGAAATGTGTTTTTAAACACATGAGGTATATCAGAACATTTACGTAAATGATCATTTTTATACGTATTTCATTCATAATTCAATAATAACTATAATGACAAAAGTTTCTTTGTGTTAAAATTATTGAATCTAATTATATGGATATTTAACATGTATTTAAAAAACATACGTTTAAGATATTAGGCTTAAATATTTTTTGAGTGTAATCATTTTCATTAGCTGAAACTCCCCCTAGTGTCGTAAAAATACCATTGCCTGAAATCATTCCAGTTCTTCCTCACACTACGGCATAAAATTAAAAAATGATCATGAAGTTCCCGTGATATCCCCAACTTTTCATGGATATAAATATGACATTAAAGGTCATATTTAAAGGTAGTAACGGCTAAAAGATGATAATTAACTAAATAAGAGCGTACAGATGTTGCTCTACCTCCCGCTGCTGTTCATCCCATTTGTGTTTCTTTTCCGTCGCTTTTTCCCATCATGCATCCCTTCTTCCTACCTACTAAACTGCCTTTGATGAGACTTTTTGCGGCGGCGTGTGAAACACCTTCAGCCTCCTGGAAGCTGTGCATCAGCGGCGGGCTGTCACCTGTCAGCCGAACACTCCTTGGGTGACGTGAGCATGTTGATTTTAACGGCAGCATTTTAACATATTTGGCTCCAGATGTTCCATCTAAATCTAAATGTTTAGAAAATATGCAAATTTACACCGATGTCAGCGGAAGTACCAAAATAAAAGCATCATGAAGAAAAATACCGTATCCACAGCACTAAGAAACTTTCAGAACTTTCTGAGCTACTTCTGGGTCGGATGTTTAAGAGCAACCTAAAGCTCCTGGGTTAAAAGCTAGAAGCAGTGACATCATAGACTGGGGGCGGAGCTTCCTTCTTCCTTCCTTTTACTCTGGTTAATATTATTATTATTTTACTCAAAAAACTATTGACATAACTTCACATTTAATTAAGAGTTTGATCAGGGGGACTGCGTGTACAACGCAGGGGGTTGGGTACATTTCAAGGATATACCCTTGCTGTCGGTGACGATAGCGTAGGCCGATTTGATTTTGGCATTCACTTTGTAACAACGCAGAAAGGATTTGATGAATGCGCGACACATGGTAACGATGAAGATGAAGGTGACTCGTGCATTTGTTTTTGTGTGTGGACAAAAGGAGGAGGGTCTAAATAACCCAAATGGGTGGGGCTTATCACAGCGTTTCTATAACAAACGTCAACCTGAGGAGTACAGGACACGAAGTCTGACTCCAGCCGAGGCTTGAGAGGAGGAAGAGTTCCCCTTGCGAGGAGAGGATTTGCTCTCACGTTATCAGCATTCACATTACAGGCTCATTAAAAAGAATAATGGAGCTCAATAAAAGCAATCAGAGCCTGAAATAAACCACAATTAAACAACCTTATTTCTCTCCGCCGGAGGAGGAGCAGCCCTCCGGGCTGAAGGAGGAGGACATAACTCCAGTCTCTTCCCATCTGCTGCAGACAGACTTTATGACTCTGCGCTCGCGACGGCCGCATACTGTAAACATGGGAGGAAGACAAACAGGACAAAGAGGGTCGTCGAGTGTTTCTGTCGATCCAAAGCTCCGTAAAGCCGCCGCCGCCGCGCAAAAACCAACACGTCCCAAAGCTTTTCATTTCTACTGGCGCTACACAAACACATTGTGTACCGTTGTCTCTCCTTCCTCCCATACGTCCATCCAGAGCTGCGGAATAAAGTGGGAGCTGCGCTGAGCAAACATGACGGACTGTCAATCAGGGGTTTTGATTTTCTCGATGAAAGTCGGGGGTATTATGGAGTGGTCATAGCGCTCGACGCCGATCCGTGGTTATGACGCAATAACTCAAGAACTCTATCGTGGATCATTTTCAAATTTAATTCCAAGATGGATGTTTGTGCGAGGAAGAACTGGAGTGATTTGGGGAAAGTTCGGTTATATATTTCTGACACTAGGGGGAGCTTTCTCTCCAAAAGCCGCCGGCTCATAATTTTTCAACCGTTGTTCTGAATGAGTCCAAATTTCAAAAGACGCTTCAAATCTGGTGAATATGATGAACTGGAGGGGATCCATCCAGTTTATATCATATTTACCCATATTTTAACCTAATAGTTCTTATTTAACTGACTTTGAGGAGCTGTTTTTACTAAAAGTAGTGCGGGGGATTGCCGGTACAACACAAGGGATTGGGGACTTCTGGCGGATGTACCCCAGCTCTCAGGGAGGATAGCGTAGGCCTGACTTGACGGAGGGATTACCAGCGCTGTGTTGGATATAAAATACATCTTTCAGCACCGGCCTCTTAACCTTGCTGCTAGCGAGAAGGACTTGCAGGAACAGAGTGAGGGGTTAGTTTTAATAGTCTACCCGCTGCAGCCCTGACTGCTGGCTGGGGGTTTCCATGCTCCTCTTATTGATTCCAACAGATGGCAGAACCAGAGAGAGACTATTTCCGCTGACTCAATGCCCAAATGAACAGCAGTGGCGAGCTCGCCATGGCTTCATTAAATATTCTCTCGCAGCAACAATACACCAAATATGAAGCGCACACAAGCAAGAAACAAAAATAAGCACAATAAATGTGCCGTATTGCTGATATCGGAATAAAACGCAGAGCTATATCGGAGGAAAAAACACTTAGTTCCCTCCCAGGCCTTTTGAAATATTTAGCAGTCAGCAACAATGGCGGCCATAGTTCAGTAAGCTTGATAATACAATTCCGAATTATGTAAATTTTTCATTCCATGCTTGTAGTTTGATTTTCCTTCACTACACTTTCTCGGTTTCTAACGGGGAGATGATCAAATATTTTCCATCAAATCTCCAACAATTATCGTTATTAATCAAGCTTTCCATCACGCTGTTTCAGGGAAGCTGTAATTTAGCACTTCACGGCGCAGCGGCGGCTGAGCCCTAATGAATCCAGGGAGGATTTGTTGTCGGGTAATCTCTGATATGATCTTTTATGCATGCAAGAGGCCCAAATGAACCGGCGCCACCGGAGGATTAGTCCATGTTAGCATTTAACTGGAGATGAGCTGATTGTGTGGCGGGTCAGGAAAAATAATTACAGGGCTGAGGCGGTGTCAGGGGGCACATTAGGCCACATCGGGATCACGTCAAGACCCGCCCCTCTCATCCGGACTGATGTATGACAACATGCAAATGAGGCTCCAGTGCTTTGAAGAGAGTCACTGAGATAACGCGCTGGTTGAGATGCAGTGCCACTTGTGGGTGGTGGTGTTAGGTGGTGGTGTTGGTTGGTGCTCATGATTGCAAGAGGCCGATTTTAAAATGTAATAAGATCTCCGGACCTGCTTATTTAGGAGACGACATGGTGCCGAAACATAAGAAAGCCCGGTTTCCCTCGACACAATGTTTTCTTTTGTGCGTTTCTGCAAACCACGGATGCTTCACACCTCAACATTCCTCCTCATACTTTTGAAACGACCTTCTGCAGTCATTATTTTAGGGAACAAAGGAATATTCCCTCATTTTTGCAACCCGGTGTTTTTATGCTTAATCCTTGCAAAACGTAAACACAGTGTTGACAAGACATATTATTGAGACCCAGTGGCGGGACTTGGGTTTTCTACCTGGGCGTTCAGCGCTAAACTCCAGCAATTAATTAATTAATTAACTTCAAAGTGACTTTACAGACACCGACTGATGTCAGACGAGACTGATTTCGACAAAATTATAATTTCATTATAAGTTCCTTTTTTCCATTGGCATGGAGGTCCTATTTCTCCAATAAGTTTTAATGTGTTGAAAATAAGCGCTCAGCAGGAGCAGAGGATACGAATGAAGAGCCGTCCTCATGAGTAATACCCACACAGGATGAGTCTACCTTAAGGACACGCCCAGCCTACCTAGCATACCATGAAATGTCAAAGAACACGCCCCTAAATGACAACTTCCAAATGCGACATCTTAAAAAATGTGATAATCATCACAATCAGGTTATTTTAATTGCAGAGGCATTCTCGCCGACAGTTGCTGCCTGAGCGAAGACGTTTAACCCGGAGACCAAAGTGGAGAAATCAGATATGATAAGAGAAAAAAGAAGCTTGCTTAGATGAGCTCACTTGAAGCGGCAGGGTGAGAAGGATCAAGGGTGTAGTGTTGTATCCTGTATGATGTCACATGTAGCGTTAGCGCTGAGGTTTAGCAATTTCATTGTTAATGTGTCAAAGCAGGTCAAGTACACTACAGTCTCATAAAACCCTCCTTTGAAATGATTCAATGTGACTATTCACTGCTTACTTTCAAAACGAACACTCTAATACTGCTAACATTAAAGGGCGGCGTGTTCCTGAATCAGATTTCTTCTTCCGTGACGGTGGAGATGAAATGTTTGTCTTTTATGGGTAGTGTTTTGTAATGCCCTTTATTCGGCGGACGCGGCCAAACAGAGCTCATGTGTTCATGGTTGATTTCCAGTGTGTGTTTAGAGTACGGGAGAAGGAATGAGACAGGAAGCTCAGGAGACACAAGCTCTGGGCTGTTTCCTCTTGAAGCTGGCCCGGCGGCGGTCCCGCCTTCATTTCTGAGAGTTCGCGATCATGTACGAATGTCTCGATAGGGGGCAACCAAACTCAGAGCTCAACAAACAGCTATTACTTATTCTGTATAATCTCCTCTCAAGCCCTCACTAGTTTTAATCTTTCCTGATTGATAATTTCAATCAGTTTAGATTTTCTGTTTCCCTAAAGTATATTTACATCCCCGAAAAGTCCTGAGAAATGATAGAGTTGACGCCGACGCTTCTGCGTCCGCCGCAGTTCCCTCGCGTTCCTCACGCAATAACTCAAAAACTTTATCATGGATCCTTTTCAAATTTTATTCTCACATACACCTGAGTGTGAGGAAGACCTGTAGTGATTTTGGGAAGGGTCGGATGTATTTTTCCAACACCAGGGGGAGCTTTACCTCCCAAATCTTTGGTCACAATGACTCAAAAGCCAATCTGATTTAGTCCAAATTTAGTGCATATGAATCGACTCAAGGAGATTTATCTTTAATAGATTTTATTATTTCACTCTAGTGGTCTAAATATGCGATATTTCACTGGTATTTTACCCACTAGGGGGAGCTTTTCTCATGAAAAATATAGTTTTCTGTACATAACACAAAAACCTTTTTATGGATCATTTTCAAATTGTATACTCATATAGACTTGAGTGAGAGGAAGAACTGGATTCATTTTGGGAAAGATCGGTGACATTTTTCTGACACTAGGGGGAGATTTATAGGCAAAAGTTTTGGGGCCATAAATTCCCACGCATTGGTCCGATTTAGTCAAAAATAGATGCGTATAAATCCACTGGAGGAAACAGGTCTATAATTTACTCACTGGGGGGAGCTTTTTACAGAACAACACTGTTTTACGGACCGTCTGTCCAAATTCAGTGCATATGAATTGACTCGAACACAGAAATATTATATGTGGAAATAACTTCAATCAGAGGGATTGCTTGTATAACACAGGGGATTGGGGACTTTTCGGGGATGTAGGACAGACTTGCTGGCGGGGACGCCAGAATAGATCTAGTTTGTTCTCCTAATATTCATAGTGTTGAGGGAACAGCGAGTATCCTAGTTCCCACAAATCAATGTCTGATGTTCTCAGCGGATGAGTTTTTGTTGGATTCTCATTATTTTTAGTTGCGTCGGTATGTGTTTATTCAACCCCGGGCCTTTGTCATGCTGCACCGGAGTCTTTACAGATAGCTCCAGTCTCAAAGAAGGGCTCATCTCTATCTCCTCCGCTTTCTTTGGATGTCTCCCTCTCCAGCATCACCAGACTGTGCAGCATGAATCTGATTGGCAATGCATCACTGCAGCAAGGGGCTTTTCTTTCCCGCAGAGACCCCCAACACAAACAGCCACCAGGGACTTATTGAAATGACAAATGTGAGGGAAGGAGATACGAAGAGATGTTAGCATTAGCGAGGTTTCATCCCACATCTGTTAGCGTGTCTGTGGTCAAACCGGTTCTGGACGCTGCGGGTCGGTCTTTGTTAGCGCTGCGTGGTCATCTCCTTCACGGCCGAGTCATTCAGAGTTAATATCCTAAGTTGTGCCGGATGGTGTTTTATACAAGTTGGTTTAGAAATCTTGACACCAGCCTTGACAAATAAATTCTCACGGTATGAAAGTAGATGTTTGGTTTTTTCATTTCTCCCACAAAAGTAAAACTGTTAAGGGAAAATTTATTTATGCACTTATTCAGAAATGGAAATATTCAAAAATAGGCACTTCCTGAACGGTCTCTTATGGATATATATGTAGATATGAAAATCACAAATGAACGCCGAGGCTTTCTTTGAACAGTTAAAATGCCTTTATTCTATAACGCCGTGGTCAGTCGGACCTATAAAATACAACGCCAACGCGCTTCAGCTTCAAGCCTTCATCAGGGAGTCAAACAGACCTCACAGAAAAAGCAGGACAGTTTATGGTGGTGATGACCAATCAGGATATTCCACCTGCATAAAGGGGTGTGGCCTAAAACGGGGATGGAGACTAACAACAATCCTCCAGCAGATGGAATTTCGACCGCGAAGCACCAAAAAATACAAAAGTAACTTATCAACAAAGCACACAATAGAATAAACGACGACTGTTAAAGGTAAAGAGGCAACAAACACGCAGTGACGTAAACATCTCCACGTCCCTTTGGCGTCGGAGGCGTTCAAGTTTTGATGAAAGGTTTTTTATAGAAGTTAGTTTATGAAGCATGTTAGTTAATGTCATGTCTGCCTCAACTCTGACAAAAAGTTGAATTCTTTTCACCAAAGTCCAGTTCATCTATCTAATGGGGGCACCATGTGACCCTCGTCCTCTGGGACTGTCCACTCCAGATGTTCTCCTGCACAATCAGGCTCTGGAGGAGGAGGAGGAGGAGTAGGAGGAGCTTTTTTAATGCGTGGGATACAATGGTCCAACATTTCTTCTTCTTTCATCTTTTTGGTCCTGATTTAAATAAAGAGACGGTGTCCTCGATTTCACCGCTTCATTTGTCCTAATGCTCTTTTAAATGGACTCTGGCTCTGCAGATGGACCAGCGTTCTTGTGGAACTGCTATATGCGATAAGTACTCCCTCATTTGACTGCCCTTGCTGGCCAATTATAAAGCCGTAAGAGGGCAACACCTCCTCGCTCTTTCCTGTTATTGAATCTCTCCGGCTGCTCCCTCAGTTTCTCTTTCTGTCTCCGTCATTTCCTTTCTCTCTCTCTCTCTCTCTATCCCCCCTGCGGCAGAGAGTGGAGAGGGCAGGCGTGGCGCTGGCCAGCCCCAGTGTCCTTTAGTGTCCGATAACAGAGCCTCCCCATCAGCTGCCCGCCTCGGCCAAGCAAGGCCTGGCTAATGGATTTGGCTGGCAGGCATACATCCCTATCCCACCGCCCTGCTCACTTCCACACCTCTCAATTATTCAGTCTGCACTTCTATGCAAATGGCTTCCTATCGAACCCCCCCCCCCGCCATCATTTTCATCTGGTTATTATGTGTGCTGATGCGTGGGACTCCGGAGACTTGTCGGCTGAGACATATGGTATAGCCGGTGAGATGGAGCGTGCTGCCAGCTTGCCGATCCCTCATCTCCTTGTAGGCGAAGCTCCGTCAGACCTGAACCATTAAAAGGCTGATCTATTGGAGCGCCGCTCACAAGTGGTAACACTTTCCAGCAGTTCCCTAGCAACCGCCGCAAGCGCTGGTCTCTCACTGTAATGCTCAGTTGCTAAGCTACAGAGACTGACAAAACTACACATGGCTGATCTCCCCATGGAGTCAAGGGCCAACAAGCGGCGGTATCATTCAGAAATGGGATCAGTGAATAGAAACATAGCATTTCCAGCTGGCTGGAAAATTTTCATTGTGAATATTCCAACTATCACGCCGGAGATGCTTCCTTCCACGCCGCCGCGCGGCCTCGAGGCGACCCGACACCTGTCGTTTGAATAGAAACGATGTCACGACCGTGGAAAGAATGTACTTGTGCATCTTCCTCCCCCTTTGATTCCGAGGGTGAATCAAGGGCAGCGCATGAAATGTTTGGAGCGCTTCGCTATCAAGGTTCATAAATTAGCCAGCAGCAGGAAGGTGTGCGCTCTGATGATTTAGCCCCTCCCCCCCCCATGCTGGCCACCTGTTCAAGGATTTATTCCCCAGGTCAGACTGGGCTCACCGGCCCTCGTCAGACAACCTGCTTCTTCTCCTGGCATAAGAGGGGGCGAGCGGAGGAGAGAGGGAGGAAAGGGCTGGCTTCCTGTACAAAAAGAACTAGACATAGACGTACGCCGTCGACCCCGACAGCAACGGGATAGAACAGACGAGTCACTCCCTTCACTCCACCCTGATTCAACTCTTCCAATCAAATGTGTAGTCTTGTGTGAAACGGTATTTATCAAAAAGAAAACTCCCTTTAGTGAGTAAAGTATGAACTTTCAGAGTTTCAAGTTAAATCTCATGACTCGGATCACATGGAAGAAATTTGGATTAAATGGCACCAATGGTTGAAATTTATGACCCAAAGACTTCCAGACATAAAGCTCCCCCTAGTGTGAGAAGTGTCCAACTGACATATCCCAAAATGATTCCAGTTGTTTTGCGCCCTAAAGTCCACGTTTGTGTAAAATTTGAACGTGAGCAATGAAAACGTTTTTGAGTTATGTACAGAAAACAGTGTTTTTCATGATAAGCTCCCCCTAGTGGGTCAAATATGAATTACTGGGTCATACATATAGATAAATCTCATGGACTCAATTCATATTCACCAAATTTCCACTCATTTGGACCAACGGTTGAGAAAACATGTCCAGAGGCTTTAGGAGATAAAGCTCCCCCTGGTGTCCGAAATATAGAACTGATCTTTCCCAAAATCACTCCAGTTCTTCCTCACACCTAGGCCTAAATGGGTGTAAAATTTGAAAAATGTTCCATAAGAGAGGTTTTGAGTTATCGTGTTCACACGAACGATCTGCGGCGGCCATGATGATTCCATAACATTAACTTTTCGTCTATAATAAACTTTATTTCCACCATCTTCCTCGTGAAGACGAACAAATAAATCTTTGTCCTGGGACACGTTCTGTGAGATGTGAAAACTTCTGGAAAACACATTTTGTTTCCCGCTGTTGTTTGGGGAGCGATGTGCAGGTGGAGAAAGATTCCTCCTGAAGTCTTCGGGGAGACATTGTGCCCTTCCTGTAGCCCACCTCAGCAATGTCACGCCCCACCTTAGCAGATGCTTAAAGAAAACACCGGCAAGTGCATTTACCCCCATTTTACACTCTCATATTTCATTTTCACGTCCGCTGAGGTTACCCTTCCAATTCCTTCTCCACTGGAGATACCGCAAGGTGAGAGCTGCGCCGTTTGTTTATTTATGAGAGCTCCAGTGAAGGCGCCGCATCCGCCGCCGCCGCCGCCGTGGATCGTGTGGATTCTTTCAAGATCTCTCCGAGACGATTCCATGGAGTGGTCGTTAAGTTTGTGCTAACAAGGCTGGGGGGGGTGACGCCTCCCTTTCCACCTCCTGAAGGAATCACATCCATGCCCCCCTGAGCAGCAGACACCAGCGGGCCAGAACAGACAGCAGTCGGGTCGTCTGCAGCCAAAAATAATTAAGAGCGCCGTGGCGGGTTTTTGCTGTATTCGCAAAAAATAGAATTTTCATCCAAATCTCCATCTGGAAGAAAGGCTTCGTTTTTTTTAATCTCACAATCGCACACATTAACGCCCACGCACCACCACTGCAGCACTCATCATGTGACATCATGATGTCACTGGTAGTGTAGGAGGAGCTTGATCAGATCTCAGAGGAACGACAGTGAGTAAACAGCCTAAAAGATTACAGCTGCATTAAAATCCTTACTGTGAACGTATTCAGTGGTGTGATGTTGATAGTGGATGTGTTTACATCACTCAATCTGCTCGAGTGCTGAACATACATTACACTGTAAAAAAATAATAAAAATCCATAAAATATTTTTTTTCATTTTACCGTAAAATTTACAGTAAAATGAAAAACAAAATTGGTTAATTACCATACACTAACGTTTATAACATCTACATACTTACAGTTACAGAGTTCATTACATGAAATTACACTAAATTACAAATTTTTTTTTTACTTAACCTGTAAAAATTATCAGGAGAGAACACGGAAAAAAAAAACAAGATAAAAGACGGTTATTTCAAAACAGTATTACGTTCGTAGATAAGGTGAATTATAATAAATGAAAGAGTAAATAACTTTTTCATTTCTGGTCAGAATAGGTGAAAACTTATACAAACTAAAATTAAAGGAACAATGCCATAAAGTCAGGAGTAATAATTACTGTAAAAGTATTGTTCTGTGTTTATATAACAGATTTTGATGCTATGAAAACGTAAATAACCTTTTAACCCTTTTAGTAACATCCTCCCATCGTTCAGAGAGACAAGGGGCCGAGAATACGGTATAAATCTACGGTATAAATCTACGGTATAAATCTACGGTATAAATCTACGGTATAAATCTACGGTATAAATCTACGGTATAAATCTACGGTATAAATCTACGGTATAAATCTACGGTATAAATCTGTGAAATGACGTTTCTGGGTTAAAAGTCTGAAATTAATGCAATTAACTGTTACTGCATGTAATTAAGTTTATAACCATAAAAATCATGACATTATATTAATATTAATGTCCTGTTTAATTTTACAAGATCATGTACAGTTTTGATTTTTTTTTTTTTTTAATAGTAAAAATTTTGCGGTAAAATTCCAGCAGCTGTGGTTGCTGCAACTAAACAGATTTTTTGCCTCTGCAGAAAAATGACTCGTGTTTACAAATGCACGCTCATTGTTTGTGTTGTGTTGCCGTTCTTAAACAGCGTTTCGGTGTGATATATATCAAGTGTCGCCTGAGGCCAGCGTCGTTTCATACGTTTCCAATGATGCAGGTGCAAAAGGAGCTTTGGGTCCCTTTGGAGTTCTGCTGCAGTCGCAGATCTGGGAAAGGTCATAAACGATTTCATCTCCTCTTGACTAAACACCTTTTCCTCTCATCTAACCAGCATCCGAGGCGTACGACTTATTTCCAGCGAGGTGAGCACGTTTCCCCAATCTGTGGCCCGTTCAGTGACAGCGGCGCCAAAAAACGAGAAAACGCATGAAGTCGCTGACATTTAACGTCAAATACACCTTTGGGCTGTTTTTTCTGAGGAGCAGCTGCTCCTGGCTGCAGGATCAGATACGAGGAGCGACCAAGGTTCATTTAAGGTTCTTTTTTTGTTGTCATTAAAAACAGAATGATCTCAGATGAAACTTGAACTCCTAGTTTTTGCCTGTGAATAAAAACCTTTCATTGGAAAGTTATTCTAAGAAACGCCGCTGATGAAGAGGGAAACTCGTCTATTTTTAAGTTATAGATAGATGGACGGACAGAAAACAGGAAGCGATGCGATGTAATAAGTAAATAAATTACAGATACGTATGAATAAATATATAAACATACTTACATATATATATATATATATATATACAAATATATAAAATAAAAATATGAATTAAATGTAAATTAAACGTTCTTCACGGGTTTATCTGCAATTGGACTTTTTTCTGCTCCCTCGGTTTGTTCAGAACCGTATGGATGTTCTTCACCTGCTCTTCGTCCTTTCATTCCCCACCCTGAACCGAGTTTGCTTTGAAGAAGCGCTACGACTATGTTTGTGTGTTTTTTAGGGGGTTATTTTTGGGTGTGGGGGGGGGGGGGGGGGGGGGCTGCTTTATTAATGTTTATTTCTCATCTCCGCTGAAAGAGAACCCTCCGGACTTTTACCTGCTCTCTGTTCCACATGGTCTCACCGGCCAAACGCCTGAAAGGAAGAAAAAAAAAGTGTTAGACTTTTCTTTTGTACCTGGGAGGGAAAAAAAAGTCATGGTTATAAATTTCTCTGTGTCTGTTCTGAAAGAAGAAAATGTTCCTGATAACAGGAGATGATTCTCAGAAACTCTTTTGTCCGCCTTCATAACTTGGATCTTTACGAGGCCGTCTTTTTTTTTTTTCATCAGTTTTCCAACATTTCCGTATCGACAGCTCTTCGCAAACTCAGATGGCGAGGCGTGTTTCAGGTAGAAGCAGGCGTGATGGACGCTCCTCGGCGCCCGGTTGAAGCGTTTCTATGAGCTCGGCTCACCTTGTGCGACTTCCGGGTTAGAAACGATTGTGTGTCCTCCATCCGGCGCCGAGGCCTCCAGCTGGTTTCTCTTGTCCTTTAGTTTACGCGTCTCCTAGAAGTGTTGCCCTGAGCGCTCACATAAAACGTTCCCTGGACCCTGCGGTGAGGAAGACCACACATTGAAGCTCTTCCTCCCCGTCCGTCTCCAGCCTCGCGCCCCTAATTATCTCATTAAGGCCGCATTTCTGTGGAGGTCAGATAAATGTTCATGCAACATGTGGCTATGATCGCCAGAACACTCGCAGGAACAAAAGGCCGTTGTGCGAAAAAAGGCTGGACTGCTATGAATTATGGGGCTGGGGGAAGGGACGAGGGATAGCGGCCTGTCTATCACGCTGCTCGTGCTTGACCCGCCTCCTCCGTGGGGAATGCCCTCCCTTAAAGGTCACTGTAGCGTTAGCGACATTGGGGCTTTTTTTAATTTAATGTATTAGAAGCTGTAAATGTTCAATAAAATGAAAAAATCGTGTTTACATTTATATTTGATTAACTCGACATTAATTATCCGTTGTTTTAACGGTCACTTTAGCGTTTTTCTCTCCGGTGTAAAGAGCACACCGGAGAACCTCGGTTCTACGGATTTGATTTAGAAGCTCGCTGAGAAATAGAGACGGAGGAAAGGAGGGAGTTCCAAAATATCACCTACTGAGAAAGAAACAGCGAATGATTGGTTCACTGGTAACAGATCATTAAATGAAGAATGATTGAGTCCAACAATTCAGTCTGCATGATTTTATTTGAACGAGATTTGAAGAATTTTTCAAAGCTGGAATTTAACCTTTTTATTTTTTGTGCACTGTAAAAAGATATTATTGAATCATTATTATTATATTGATCGCTCTTTGAACTGTTAATGAACAAAAATTTATTTACTCTGTTTTTTTAACGTGTTTTGAAATTCAATTTTTTTTAAATATTAATAATTAATATTATAATTATTTGTAACATTAAAACGCCGCTGGGATAAAATAATGTCCGATCATTGCTCTCTGAATGAACAAATATTTATTAGCCGTTTTTATTTGAAGTTTTCTGGAAGTAAAACTGTGAATAAAAAGAGTTTTAATCCAAATATGAAGAATTTCTAAAGCTTGAATTTCCCTTTTTTATGCTTTTGGGGTCAAATCACACACTTTAAAAAGTAAATTGTTATAGAACGTAAAGAAATAACTTCGGCTAGCAACTTAAATGAAGTGTTTTTCGAATCTATTCAATTAATTTGAGTTGATTAAATGGAGTTTACCAGTTGGAGAAATGTTCTGAGATGATCAAACAATTCTCTTTTTTACAGTGCGCGCCATCAATCCAAAGCGTCGGACCTCCTACAGCAGCTTTCAGAGCACAAGGACAAAACTCAGTGTGTGGTAGCTTCATTTGTATTCCAGCATGTTTGATGTGTGCTGCTATACGGGGTGCATTATGGGTAATGTATTCCCAGGAGCGCAGGTTTCTTATAACTTTGGTGTTGCACCAGCAGGAATTGAGCACACCCTGTGCTTTGAAGCATTAGGTGTCAGGAGCGCCACCGCTAGGTAGGTCCCTTCGATTTGTTTGTTGAGTCTTCCTCCCTGGAGGGGTTGGTCACAATTCTTCTTCATCCTCACGGGGACCTGAAACTGTCTCCGTGGGTGTTTGGGGCGGGGGGGGGCAGCGAGGAGAGCCGGGAGTGAGAAAATGACCTCTATTTGTTTTGACGGGGCCCTCACACAGAACCTGTCGGTGCTGAATCACTCTTGTGACTCTGTTTAGATAATCTGTCTCTGTACGAGTGCGAGGCCGAGTGGGTTTTGTCCGGCCGCGGTCCCGTGGGGCCGCAGCGGCTCGGCGGGTCCATATCTCGGTTGTTTTCAGGCACGGATACGAGTGGCCCCCACAGATGGAACTCTAATGGGGCCTTAACCCAGTTCCACCGCCTGAAGTCTCCGGGAAATATAGGACCGCCGCGGTTTCGGGGAGGTCGTGTTCTGGACTCTGAACGCGCCCAGAGGTCAAAGCGGTTTCTGAATGCGGCCATTGCGATGATCCGGCTTCAGAGGTACAATTATTCCCAGTCCTGAGTTTCAGTGGGGAGTCCTTCTCTTCCAGCAGGAATGAACGGATGTTTAGACATCGGGTTTCAGCGATGGATCGAACAATCAGAACCTCCTCTTACCTCCAGCAAGGAGGTCATGTATGTTGGTGCGTCAGTCCGTCATTGGAAAAGTACATGAAATATTTGCATGAAACTTTCCCCACAGGAAGGTTTATGTTTAAGTTACGCGTTTAACGGCATTTAAAATTAAAATACAAATAATGAGCCGTTTGACGTCGCAGAGTGGCGTTTGCTGCCTTTGATGTTCCTTTGAGGGTGGAGCTGGAGGCTCAGCGGGTTGAACGGAGACGCTGAAGTGCACTACGCAGGAGACGAGGGGCTACAGAACCTTTTGGAGACACCCAGAGAGTTTGTTTAACTATGAAGCAGGAAATTAAAATGTGTTTCTGTGCCTCCGAGTTTCTCCAGAGCCAAACCGTTGGATCTGTTTCCCGTTTGGTGCATTTAGCTTCTGCAGGGGACTGAAGACCCCAGAATAGATGTGAAAATGTTGTGTATGCATCCGTCTGTCCGTCCATCCATTCATCCGTCCGTCGGTCCGTCGGTCCCTGATGAGACAGTGAGTGTATTTAACTAACATGTGGGTAAAATAGAAACATAAAAGTAATTTTACATGGCGTTCTCTACAAAGAGAGAGGTAGGCAGTTCAAACAAAGCCCCCAGCAGTCGTCACACCCCCAGTGTTCTTTGGACAGGCAGCAGCAGGAGAACCAGTGTAGAAAGCTAAGCAATACATTTACTGCTGTGGACCAGCACAGAACCAAGACCCAATTTATTAACATGAAAAGAAATCCTCTCTCTCTCTCTCTCTCTCTCTCTCTCTCTCTCTCTCTCTCTCTCTCTCTCTCTCTCTCTCTCTCTCTCTCTCTCTCTCTCTCTCTCTCTCTCTCTCTCTCTCTCTCTCTCTCTCTCTCTCTCTCTCTCTCTCTCTCTCTCTCTCTCTCTCTCTCTCTCTCTCTCTCTCTCTGTGTGTGAGATAATGGATAGTATTAATTTAAGTTTCCGCATAATTTGCTTTTACTTGATTATTTTTTAATCGGTTAATGTTTTATTGTTGTGCCACTGAAATGAGATGAAGATTCTACGATGAAATGAAGTATTTATATAGTAATGAGACACGTTTTCAATGTATTTTAGAGTACATGCAGTACTTTAGTACGTTAAAAAAACAACAATGTTTGTCATAAACAATGAATAAGAAAAATTAATGAGATGATAGATTCTTTATCGATCCTTTACAGGAAATGATTCCTTCCTTCATTCAAGTGTCAACAGATGAGTGGAAACAAAAACAAAAGCAGATAAAATTGAAACAAAGTTTAATCTGAAAAACTACAATTGTCGTCAAATCATGTCTCCGATGAATTATTAACTATAAAGAGAAAAGATGATCATGATGCGTTATAGTAAAGCAGTGCGCTCTGGGAGAGAGAACCAATATAAGTGATTAAAACATATCAAAATAGATCAAAATAACTGAAGCTGTGCGAGAAAAAAAAGGTTTGTGCAAATAGTTTGTGAGAAAAAAAAAATATTATATATATTTACCCATTAAAAAACAACAACATAGGTTAAAAGTCAGAAAACATTTGTAATGTCCCTTTATCCTTTTTCACTGGATTCCCATAAAAATAGCGTTGAGCGTGAATAATTCTGTTATTTATGTAGAGAGTATAGTAGAATCTTTCCACGGCGGATGAGATGTTGCCCCCCCCGACACCCGACCCCCCCCTGCTGTTGCTTTCTTATTGCAGCTTTGTGAATGTTAGAAACTGTCTGACAATAGTTTTGACGTGAAGAGATCTTCAAGGCGCTCGTGGAATCATCATATAGGAACTAAGAGAGAAAACAAAAGGCTAAAACTTCCTCCTCGCCGCTGCAGGGTCGACGCTCGCCTTCAAAAAGAGCAGAAGGCCAAAAAGTTATTATCTGATTAACCAAAAATGTTCATTTTGCTCGGGGCCGGCGACATGAAGCAGCTCACGCTCTGCCTTTTTTCTTCAGAAGCAAACGATGGAGGTGAAATCCAGATCAGGGAGCAGAGGCTGGACGATCATGTTGACTTTATTCTGCTTCCTTTTTATGTCTGCTCCCAAACAACTTTGTTTCCTTAAAAGAAAAACGCCCTCATTTATTCCCTGTCGTGTATCTGCAGCTCCATTACACTTCATTTGAGGGTTTTTTCCTCGGCACATTACCGGAGCCAATCAGCCATAATATTATAACCACTGGTAGGTGAAGTCAGGGTAAAATTGATTTTTATTATTATTCTTTTATTTTTATCCATTTCTCTCTATTTTAACGTTATTTATTGATCGGCACTTTTTAGTTTTTTTTTAGTTTAGTTTTTTTAGATGGGTGAGGATAAACACAATTTTGTATTTGGTTGTCGTATGGAAGTGTATTGAAAGATACAAAATATATATGAAAATCTGAATCTGAAGAGCCAAATGATGATGGCTGCTGGTCCTGTTGGCTGTTCCTGGTCTGATGGGACAACTGAGCCAGAGACTGGATCATGTCAACGGTTCTTTGCTCTAGAGGACATTTTTCGACAAGATACAGAAACTCTCTAAATCCAAATACTCGTAAACGGAGGTGATGATGTATATGCTAAAGAGCAAGGGGCCGAGGACGGGGCCCTGCGGGACGCCAACGGTCAAAAGGACCACTGAGGAGTTCTAGGACTAGGACTCACTTAAACAGAAGGATGTAACTTTATACGACAGAATAAATACAAATAATAACTAATGACCATAATTGACCAAAAGGTTAAATCTGATTAATATTGACCGTTTTTCATGAAACACAAACTTTGATCTTGAATTATAAATGATAATATAAAGTCACACTCGGCGTCGGCGTTCGGGTGAGTAAAGGTCAGGAGATGGAGACGATAAGATCGTGTCCTAATCAAGAATCCAGCTTTAATCAGGCGTTCTTCGTTAGCGCCATGTCCCCATCAGTCAATATGCAGGATACGCTGATCGGCCAAAACATTAAAACCGCTGGCCTTTGGAAGAAGTCGGTCACACTGCGTGAGTTCTGACAGCTGTCCCTTCAGAACCGGCGTTGATGTCATCGGGGCGGCGTGGAGCTCATGATGTCGCTGGAATGCTTAATCTCTCAACCTTGCAGTTTTTTTTTTCCATCAAATCCGTGTCAGACAAGTAGGTCTTAATTGAACCGGCGCTCACAAGCGCGAGAGAAGGCGGCGCCGCTGTCAGCCCGTCTGCAGCCGAGCCTCCACAGTTGTTTGGACCTGTGTGTGAACCGTACTGACATGTAAAAGATTCATGAAGCTCCGCCGCTCAAGGACCTGCTCGCGAGGACATGCGCAGAATTATGATGCGGCGCCTCAGCCGCTCGGCGCCCTAATCAGAGAAACAATGCTGTGCCGCCGAAGTCGGATAACGGCGCCGTCCGCCGCCACAGATGAAAAGGCGGCGTTTGGGTTTGTTTGGATGGTTGATATAAAAACAAAGAGTGTTTCTAAAAGCGGGGCGACGTCGCTGTTTAAGAGCAGGTTGCTTTTCAAGCGCCGCCATGACAGGGCAGCTCGCCATGACAGGGCAGCTCGCTGCTGCAGGTGAAGCGGAAAGTGAAGAATAAATATTGTAGATCTCTGCTGTTTGTGATTGTGGAGGAAACATCTGCTGCATTCATGTCGCGTGGAGGATAATCGAAACGGCGCTCCTCCTCACAACGTGGCGTGGATGATGTCGCCCAGACGCGTCAGCATGACGTTTAGTTTGTTTGTTTGTTTATTTACGTGACACGGACATGCAGTGACTTTTGTTCTGCAACATTCAACCCCTCAGGCGCTGCCGTTAGTGTCGGCGGCGCCCAGTGGAGGCTTTCACTTCCTGTTTACGTTTACCGTAAATCCCAGAGTAAACGGATGGAGGATTGTCAGGGGCGCTATCCTTTCTTTGATTATTATTATTATCATCATTGTTTAGTTTGTTTTGTCTTCTTCTTCTGTGTGTTTCTTTATTTTCTACATCTGTCCAGCCTGGACCCACATATTTAAATAGATGTCTGTCCATTTCCTCTTACATAGTATATATTAAATCTTGTTTTCCTTTAAAACACACGTCAAACATTCACGCGTTTGGCCGTTTCCTCTCACACAGGCTGAGGTTTATTTACTCCTACACAGAGCTGGATTGTTGAGACTTTGCACTAAGCCTGAGAT
>JBBDHG010000012.1:672500-710000 GCA_037951165.1 Lophius americanus | reverse complement strand
ATTGTCTGGTCTTGAGAGGCTGTCAGGGATACTCCACATTTGTTGGGTTTATTGTGTGACTGCTCCGTCTCAAGTGGACCCAACAAGGCAGGAAAACCCCTTTAAATTCGTATTCGTCTCGTGGTGCAGAGAAAATGAGAATATATTACATGTATGTATATATCAGATGTCTCATTTTGGAGAAAACATTCCCCCCACCACACGTTCCTTCTCTCGCAGTGTTTTTGTTATAACGTATTCCATGATATCCGCACAGGAAGCTGATGTTCCCTCTTCGTCACATGCACAACTGGAGGGCAGTCAGAGAACCCGAGGCAGAGGAATCTGTGGATCCTAATAAGGCGACCGACACCACGACCCGGCGGACTCTGAAGTCGGGTGTAGAATAGAAAAAGGGTCTTGAACCGTAACCAAATCTTTGTGTCTTTAAGTGAATCCTTTTTAAAAATCATATCGTCTATGGAAGAGAAATTCCATTCCTGAAATTCGGATTATGCTTCAATAGTGACACCTACTGGGCAGAGGGGGGAGCAGAGGAGGACAGACTTCACTAAAAAACATCTGCTATTGGCAGAAACACAGGAAATGATCCTCCGACGGAGGACGTCCCCCTTAACCAATCAACAACCACAATACAATATTGACAAGGCGTTGATCCAATGAGAACGTCCACATTTCCTTTTTGATTCTCTACCACTGTGGGGCGCTAGAGTGGGACCTACTGGTGATATACGGGATTAATTCATGTGGACTGTTTTCAAATAGAACTAATACATTTATTCTTATAAAGGCCTTGTCCAAATGAATTTAATTTGTTCCGCTTTAGCAGTTAGCTTGTTAGCTTAGATGTTAGCTGGAATTCCTTAATGTCTTACCAGCGAGAATGAATCAGGAACAATCTTTAATTTTTTTATTTTTTTGTGTGTAATCAAGGGTTTAAGTACGAGATACGAAATAATAAAACTCTCACAAAACACCAACCATCTCAACATCCGCTCTACTTCTTCAAAATAAGAGCACTGAGCATAAAACACAGCGTGTGGGTCAGGTTACAGGCGGTCAGGATTGTTTTAGCATTAGTTGTAAAAACCTGTGTTTGATCATGAATATCATGAATTTATGCCTCGTGTGGTTGATAAAGTTTTGATTTATGACCTATTCAAATAAAAAAATACAATCCATCGTCCCCTATTTTTAAACTCACCACAAATCTTTTTGAGTTTGAGAAAGACAAACAGCCGTAACCTTTTTTTGTTTTTGTTTCAATCAAGACATCTGCATGTTTTTTACTCTAACTAATACAATGGAATATTCCTCGATTGGTCCTGATTGACTATCGATTTGCTCGGGGGGGGGATCCATAGCCCCCCAACAATCAGCATTACAGGCCTTAGAACTGCATCAAGCACAAATTCTGTAGTTCACATCAATCATCTACGATTGTTTAACATGTCGTCGTTGATGGAAGATGTTTAACGTGAAGTTTGCATCGTGTTCAAATACTTGTTAAATACTCACTCATGTCCATCAGAGCTGGTTGCACATTATTCTCTTCTTACTCTTCCTGAAGTCTGGTTCTTTCTGGGTTTTTATTTGAAGTTTAGTCTGATGCGAGAAGTACGCTAAAGAATAATATCTTACATTTAACTCTAGTTATACTTACACCCCATGCCTGATGGGTAAACGTTTCAGCAACTCCATTTTAAACTTGCCCTGTTAATCTTATAAAAGCTCTAATTGTTCTGGTTTCATTGAGATTTCGATAAATGTGAACAAATTATTTATCGACAAAATAGTCCTGGAGAAAAAGGTGAAAACGTTTCTTGTTGACTCTGCAGCTTGTTGTTTGTGGCGCCGTTTCTTTGAAGTGAGCCGCTGACTTGCTGGAATTGATGGGAGAAATTAGTGCCAATCTTGTCAAATGAAAAGACTAGAGCGGAGAGGTTCAATAGAACGTACGCAATCTGACACATGTCCTCCTTTTAAGACGATAACGGCTGACCTGCTTAGTGGTCGGATAAAACGTTCAGACTAATGCTGAGGGACATAAAAGTATTTCTTGTATTTGGGTTTGTAGGGCTTAGAATACAATATAGAGATATTATGGCAGCGCAAAAGAGATATCCCTAAATAGTTCATTACCAGCTAAAATATCTGTTAACACACTGTTGAAAATAATAAACCTGTTTGATGGCAGATTTGTTATTACCTCTGGCATGGAGCTTAAATTCTCCCTCCTGTTTGTTTGTCTGTTTGTCTGTTTGTTTGTTTGTTTGTTTGTCTGCTGGTTTGTTTGTTTGTTTGTTTGTTAGCAGGATTACAGAAAAACTGTCCAAGAGGCGATTCAATTTTGGTGTTCAGTATTTAAAAAAAAGGAAAAGCCGTTTGGAGTAGTGAAGTTTGAATGTAGCCATCGCTGCCTTTGTTTCTTTGATTCCTCTGATGTTTCTTTGAGCGTGGAGTTGGGGGCTCAGTATTAAGAGTAACTTTGATTCAATCGATGTTCTTTTGGGGGTGGAGCTGGGGGCTGAACAGAGACACTGAAGTGGAAGGCGCAGGAGACGAGCAGCTAAAAAGTATCTGAGAGATACTCAGAGTTTATAGGAGTTGTCGGTAGAGTTAGAGGCTGGCAGTAACTCAGACATTTCCTAAACCTAGCGTTCTGTAGGGCCTTGGTGGAGGTTGTTTTTTTGTTTGTCTCATGTTTGTTCTTTGCAGAATCTTTGGGTTCGTGCAGACAAGTATGGGTATGGATGACAAGCATCAAAGTCTCCTCAATCAGTCGTTTTCCCAGCCTTGAAGTCCGGAGCCACAGACTTCACGCTGAGATCCTCTGAGTAGAATTTGCTGGAGAAACGTAGAACCTCATTAAAAAGTCTTGTAATAGTGTGAGGTGGAGGTTTGGAGGAGGTTCGTGTGCAGTGAGGATTTTGTCTGAAGACGTCTGTTGAATCCCATCATAGCTTGTTGTCGATGCTAAAGGTCGATGTTGATGTTAATATTAGCCTCTTCTGTTTGTTCTCGGCTAAATTACAAAATGCCTTCATTCTTTACAGGTGATTAAAGAGGTCAGGGCTGCAGAGCTTTATTTTGGTGTGGATGTTGGAAATTCTCCGACACTGACTGAACAGGAGTCTTTCTGCTTCAAGCATTTTTCTGTATCCATGAACAAACCCCCCCCCTCTAATGTCCAACAGGACGGCTAGTAATCTTTACAACCCAGCTGAGATGGCGATTTATGCGCCTCCTTACATAAAGGTCGCCGAGAGTAAAACGCTATACTTACTTGTGAGAAAGGCAGAAGCACGGAAATGTGTCGGCCGGTTAATGGATGCAATAATAATAAAAGCTGAATCGTCTACCAGCAGAAAAACAACAATGGTGATTAAAATGTTTGCTGTATTAATATCTCAGGTTTTTTTTCAAACTCCTATAAAAAAAAAGAAGAGTAACTTTTTGCACATTGAAAAATCACTGCAGTCATAAATAAAATGTCTCTGAATCAAAATCCCGTGTATTTATGAATACCATGGAGCTGATTAGAATCATTATCTGTGTTTTAGTGAGTTGGCAGAAGGGCGGACCTTTTCAGAACAACGGTACAGAACCTCACCGACCGGTAGAACCCTTCCATTGTTGTTGGAGTCACACGAGACCAAGGTCGGAGAGGTCACAAGGGTTTCTGGGGGTTCTGAAGCGGCGTCTTCTCACCGTCACATGGTCTATCTCTCCTCTGTTACAACATGAAAAAGTCTTTCGCCTTACACAAACTCAGCCGTGTGATTGTTGTTTTTTGAAGCGAGAGCGTCGAGGAGGCGTGTGGAGACAAAGACACCGGTGAGACAAGATCTGTTTAAATTTTCATGAATTTACTCGTGGTCTGGACTTTTTTTTTTTCTTTTTTGGGCTCTTGCCCATAGTCTAATTGGCATGTAGTGAAGAACTTCATGAATTATGCAGGAAAGCAGGTTTCCACGTGGCCCATTATATCCAAATTGTGCTGTGCAACTTTCTGCTGGGCTGGAAAGACAATGTTGGAGACGGCTCTCATTACAGCAGAACCTCGGCGAAGCTGCAGGTCAACCAGAACCCGTTTTCTTACGTTTCCCAAAGATAAGATTCATCTGTTATGCAACACAAGAGAACGCCGCTGGATTATGGTGGTTCCCCGTGACTCTAATCCGTCTGACGGGTTAAAGATTCTGGAGGTGAGTGGAACCCTAAGTTCTGCTGTAAAAGTAAAAATAGAAATATGTACAACCTCATTCCATCATTTCCAGTAACAGGAGATAATTATGCAAACTGGCACCAAACTGAAAAGCTGTGGGACAATATCGGGTTCTAAGATGAAAGAATGAATCATAATGTCGTGTATCGTCTTCTAGAGGTCAAGAATTCTTTCAAAGACGTGAAAACATGTTGGTCACTACTAGTGCTGTTCCCTCGCTTTTAAAACTCACGTCCTGCTCAACTACATACCATAATTTCACACATTTTAATGAGGTAACCGTCTTCCTCCTAGTTTTACCTGCTGTCACGTCATTTTCTCTCCACGGAGTATTAGGGGCACCATGAAAAAAATTTAAATAACATTACAAAAAGGAGAGTTTGTATGTTTCTAAGAAAAAAGCCGTAATTTTCCGAGAATAAAGTTGGAATGTAACTTCAAAAAGTTGTATTTTCCAAGAAAAAGTCGTAACTATGCAAGAATAAAATTGTAATTTTCCGACAATGTAGCGGTAATTTTAAGAGGTTAAAGTCTGAATTTTCATGTGAATAAAGTCTGAATTTTACTAGTAAAAGTCGTAATTTGTAGAAGACTAAAGTCGTAATTTTCCGATGATAATGTTGCAGTTTTCTGAAGGCTAAAGTTGTAATTTTCCGATGATAATGTTGCAGTTTTCTGAAGGCTAAAGTCGTAATTTTCCGATGATAATGTTGCAATTTTTCGGAAAAAAATCGTAATTTTACGAGAATAAAGTCCTAATTTCACGAGGAAAAGTCGAACTTTTAGGAAAATAAAGTCAGAATATGAAGATAGTCATTGTTGACATGCTAGCTAGCATCTATGCAAACTTCCTGCTGTGAGCGTCACAGCCGACATAAAGTCACTGGTTGGTTAAAAACACTGACTGACAGATAGTTAGTTCTGTCACATGAGGCACAAAGAGTTAAACGTTCTTCTTGTAATCAGAAAAAGATGATTGAAAGGCTAAAACAGAGCTAAAATAAAAGTTACTAAAAGTCTTTTACGTGACGGGGGAACTGTTATTTCACTTCACTCTGATTAAACACAAGAAGTCAGTCATAAGTTGTGGAACACAAAGTAAGTCCGACTTTTCTGCAGAATTATTCACCACATACTCCGATTATAAACACGGAGAAGTCATTTATATTAATTACTTTGTCACTGGCCCTGTAATTAAAAAAAGGATCCTTGCAGGGAGTTTGCTAAAATTGGACACCAGCGTTGGGCCTCTCTGGAATGCGGCGAGGGTGATGCCGGGTGAATTCTCGTATATATTCAACTCGAAGGAGGCCAAGGACAGCCGGGTAAACGGTGGAAGATAATGTTTCTGTCAAGTCACTGCTTAGATTCTCTTATTTTCCTGTCATCACTCCAATGATTCAATTAAGTCGCCGCATTCCCCGGACCGAGAAGGCCTGTCATGTAGACCGGTGATTGACAGGTGGAGGCATTACTATGCCAGGGCGAAGGGAGTCGAGGGGGAGAGATGAATATTTGAGCAGCTGGCATGAAAGAATCTTGTCATTGATTTTCTATCTAAGCTGCCATTTCATTTACTGAATAAATGCATCGGTTCACTCAGCGAGTCGTTGGCGGCGTCCCCGTTGTCTCATCGTAAAGACGAGCCAGATTCCATCCTTTTTTCTTTTCTTTTTTTTCTACATTTGATGATGATTTTTCAGATACTAAAGACGTTTGTTCAAAGGGAAGACAACCGGTAGGTTTTTACAGCGCCGCACTTATCCTTCACCACCCGGCAGTCTGAGGGAGACTAAAAGAGGAAGAGGCTGAATGTCTGCCAACATAAACAGCCATTATTACTATTACATATTTGTCTGTGTACACCTGGAGAGGTGTTACCCAGAGAAAAACATAAATACCTGAAAACAAAAGTGCAGTTTGCGTTTTTTAAAGTCCCTGGATGTCATTTTTACCTCCTCAGGTTGAGGTTTTCACTCCTCCGCGTTTGTTTGTCTGTTTGTTTGTTTCTGTCAGCAGGAAAACAGAAAAACTACCAGGTGGATTTGCATGAACTTTTACCCAGAGGTAGATTTTGTTACATCCTACAGGTGATAGATAACATTTTAACTTTTTAGGTTACTTGTTCTGCAGCGTTTGAGTTGAAATAAAATAAGAAAATAAGCCATTTGCAGTAGTGACATCGCAATGTGGCTATAGCTGCCTTTTTTCCCCTTTGATCTTTCTTTTGGGGTGGAGCTCGGAGTCCAATTTCAAGACTTCCTTTAATTCCTTTGATGTCACTTTGCGGATTGAGTTTGGGGTCCAGGTTCAAACCTACCTTTGACGTTCCATTTGGGGTGGAGCTGGGTTCTCCGTGGGTTGAACAGAGACGCTGAAGTGGAATACGTAGGAGACGACCAGCTACAGAGAATTTGAGAGACACTCAGAGAGTTTGTTGGAGTTGTTGGTCGATTTAGGGGCTGGCAATAACGCAAACATGCATGGATGTTTCCTAAACCTAGGGTTCTGCTGTAGCTTTGAGGAGGTTCTCTTTGTGCTTTTATCTCGTATCTTTCAAATAGTGGAGCCATGAACTTTGACCTTTACTGACGCGAGAGAGGCTTTAAAGTCCTATGATGTTTTCTTTTGGATCTTTTGTGACTTCCTGTGCCTTCACCTTTAGTCTGCTGCCTCTGGAAAGATTCACTAATATCCCAAGTCTTGTCTATTTGTAGATAATGTGTCTCGCTGTGGATCGGTAGAGACCCAGAACCGCAGGAACAGCTTTGTAACACTTCACAGATGGAAGTATTTCAATCGCCTTCTGATTCATCTCCTCTGGATTCTTCTTTGATTATAACATCGTGTGCTGCTAATGAGACTTAGGAGCCAACTTCCTGCTTCTGCAAATGTTTTATTTAAGAGGTGATTTCACAGAACAGTGCCGGTGGACACCTGATGGGTCCGGTCCAGCTGCACCGATTCGTTTTTTTTAGTTTCTAAGGCCTCAAATACTTTTTCACATCGAGGCCGAAACATTCTTTGATCAACAAATACATTTCTTATTCAAATTGAAAGTATTTCACAGTGTGTAATAATTGTTTAAAACATTGCAGGAAGAGAAATAGTGAAGAAATATATTTATACTATTTTAAATGTTTGGGTTTTTTAAAAGGTAAAAATGTGGAGAGAGAAAAAGTTTTTTGAAAAAGTTTTGAAGAACCTCCAAAGCAGGAATTTTAACTTTACATTCTTTTGGGGTCTGATCCTGCTGTATGAAGATAAAACAGTTTTTGTTTTTTTCACAGTCTTCTTATATAGATTGTTTTTTGGATGTTAGTACGGAGAACGCCGTCTATCTCGCTGTCACCATCCTTGTGCTGAAGTGAGGTTCTGGTCTTGTCCCCTTCCATCAGATGTGATCCACACCGTCGGCCCGGTAGCCAGAGGTCATGTCGGCCCGACCGAGACCAATGACCTCACATCCTGCTACCAGAACACCCTCAGGCTGATGAAGGAACACGGCCTGAGCAACGTGGTGAGTACATCCCGCCGCCTCGCTCGCCTTCATCAAAAGGAAGATGTTTTTATTTTGTGCGGCTTGAAAGGAATATAAATTGTGCGTCTGTGTGTTTGTGTGCGGCGGTGAGTCAGCCTTCGGTGAGACGGGCCGCGTTTGAAACTTTGTCTTTTTGAGGACATTTGGAAAAGGTACAAAAACAAAAGGATTTAGCATCTTTTATTTTTGTTACAGTTCTGGAAAAACCGTAATCTGCTTTTTCTGTAAACAAGAGCAGCAGAGAAGACAACAAAATGGAAATGTTTCATGTGTGTCAGAGGAAGGCTTTCATGTCATCGGCTTTGGCTTGTGATGAAATGAAAAGCAGGCCTTTTGAATTCACCTCCCCTTATTGGCATTTCAAAAAAAAAAACACGCTCAAATCTCTGTTTTTGGATTAAACAGAGACTTTTCTTGAATCCTGCAAATGATTTTGACGTGGAATTCAGTCTTTTTAACAAGAAATTTAAGTCTTTGATGTCCTCAGCAGGAAAATAAATATATATATATATATCTGTGGAAAAATATAACTTTGCATAATTGAATTCTTTGAGGCATTTACTTATTTGATATCTTATAAAGTCTAGATTTACTATCAAACCATATTTCATTTTGTCAAGCATGTTTTTTACATGGCAAAAAATAAATAAGTAATCAAATCATTACTCGGTGAGATATTGTGTCACGGAAAATAATCAATCGTATTTAAATTATCCTCCACATGTAGACGAAAACCGCTTTGTGTCTGCTTTTGTTTAAAACAAGATACAAATAAATTGATAAATATATATATTTATAAATCCTGCGTATTACTTTCTGAATAGCCAAAGGTAAGGCCTCCTCCTTGGTGGCCCCTCTGACCTGTGGTGGCCCCCAGGGCTCTGTCCTTGGCCCCCTAGTATTCCCATGCTGCCACTGGGTTACATGATAAAAAGGTTCCGTCACATTTTTCAACAAGAAATAGCGACTCCAAAACCGGTTGAGCAGGATATTGAAGGGTTATCGTACAAAAGTTTGGAGAATGATTTCACGCCCCCCCCCCTCTCTTCTGAAAGCAGCAGAAAAGCTTTTAAGTTTTAATGTGTTACTCTGAAGACATTTTAAAGGAGACGCTGCCCACACAGATCCCAGACCACCGCTGCGTGTCACTCGCACAAACTCTAAATTGTGGTGGATCGTGCATTTCGGCGCGGTCCACGTGATATATGGACCTGTTTCTCCACCCACGGGGGGAAATAGAAGAACCAGCATCCCTCCACTTTGTGACAAATCATGTTTTCTTCAGCGGCCTCATCCTCTTACCTGCAGCCTCATCAGAAGCCAATCAATGCGAGACCCCCTCACCGCCAGAGAGGAGTGTCACTTTCATTAAAGATGATTGTGATCACGTTTGCTCTTTTGATAACTCGCCGCCAGAGCCGCTGACACAGGAGCAGCAATTAAATAAAATTGTCAGGCCAAACGACTAAAGTTATAGCTTGTTGTTTTTTTTAAGGCAGCAGCAAAGCCCCCCTTATCTTTTCTCGCCTAGCAACAGGTGCGTCTGCTTTTATTCCATGAGTCACAGGTTCGATATTGGATTAGAATGTCATTTATACAACTGAATGATATAATTAGGCGGGCTCAGGGGGCTTAATGGGCATTTCCAGAACATGCAGGCCTCATCCCAGCGCTCCACAAACGCTCCGACCCCTCGCCCTGCGTCTGGCACATTCCAACATTTTATTTAGTTTATCCCCATCCCATGGTTTATTTGTCCAATAATCCCTATATTTATAAGCCTCGGAGTCTCTGTTTTTACTGGGAACTGTTTGGATCCTTGTCTAATGTATTTTCACAGCTGCTCCCAGTTGAACCGGCCCCCCAGCAAAACAGTCGGGTTCTGTGATTGACTGGCCGTCTAGGATGAGCCCAGTCATTACATCATTATCTTAGCCACGCTCCATTTCCTCTGTGTAGCAGCGGCACAAAGAGAAACGGCTCTTTTGTCAAGCCAAGATGTGGCTTTGATTTAGTTTCAGTCCAGCCGGCCTTGATACCCAAGAGCTGCTTGAAGGGAGGTTCTGAGGGGGTTCTCCGGGCTTAATTCCCCGTTAACCGTCTGGTTCAGAGGACAATGAGTCAAAGTTTTCAGGTAGCTCATCGGCACTAAGCTTATTTCTGAGTCATGTGAAATGGTCTCACTGGGTCGTTTACTGTGTGAGAAAAGCGAGAGATTCCGCTGAAGAGGGGCACCATGCCAAGAGGGTCCACACAGTTTGGATCAGAGGCGGCGGCTGCTTTTAGGAATCTCAGACCTGCTCGCTCTTTAATGGCGTTCCAGGGCTCCACAAAGGTAAAGGAGTCCAAAACAAGCGTAAAAGATTAAAAAAGAGGCAAAGCTCGGCAGTTAATCCCTGCCTCCTCGAGCTCAAAGCCCGGCTTTAGGCTATGAAACAATACGGCGACCTCATCCGTGTCCTGACCCTCGACCGGAGCCCATAAAGAGCGGAATCTCGCAGGAAATGCCACTGAACTTCAGGACCGAAAGGTCTTCTGGGGAACCCGAGGGCAGCTCGGGGAGCGTGACTCAACTTTTGAGAAAGTCGGAAAAGTCACTTGTTCGATTTAAAAATGGGAAATTGTGATTGGTGAGAATTTGGGGGTGCACCCGGGAGCTCAGTGGGCTGAGCAGAGACGCTGCAGTGGAAGGCACAGGGGATTTTGACTTTCAACACAACTATATTTAGGCAGCAGTGAACACAAACATTGCCACGAGAGCCGATACGTTAAAAGGTTTGAGAGTAGCTCAGAGAGTTTGTTGATGTTATTGGTAGATTTAGAGGTTGACGATAACGCAGATATTAATGGACGACTCTGCAGGACTTATTCTTTAACCTTGGGTACTGTCGTGCCTCGACGGAGGTTTGTGCTCTGAGTGCTTTTTCTAGTTTAGTTTATGTGACAGTGAGTGAAATGCAGTTTTTTCATTATCACTGATGGTGTTCAGATGAAAAATGAAAACCATCTTTAGCCAAGAAATCAGCTTTTTACCAGAGGGGCGCCAACGGCAATGTTCTTGGCCGATCACGGATTTTACAAAGTCTGACCGTCGGAAAAAGGTTTTGGAAAAATTTCTCTTTCTTTTTCTCTTATTTTGAAGGATTACAGTGGAAGGGAAGCCGGTTGGCATTGTGTATGTGTTCTGACCATTCTGAAATGAACGTACCCTCGGTCCTCCCCCCGCGGTGCCTTTCTTAAACCAACGGTTTGACATCACGAAGGGAAAATAAAACTTTGTGAGCCTCGTTCAGTCTGTTATATGTTCTACGTTGGCTTTGTTCAGGGCTCACAGCTGGCTCTGAGCTACTGCTAGCTCTAGCCGCTCTGTTAATGTTAACTTCTTCAAAGTTGCTATGTTCCTCGGGGGGATTCAATATGAAGTGTGTGATTAAGTTCAGTGTGCCGAACGTTTTTGGGGTTTTCCAGCTTATTTAGTTATTACAGTTTGCGAGTTTCGTGTTTTCTGGTTTACTTTCAGTTGTTTTTTGGACATAGCAGCTCATGCTTGGTGTTCCTGTACGCCGCATACCTTTAACCGGCACCGAATCCACCTGAGCGAGGCTAATGGGCCCATTGCCAATCACATTACACCGGGCCTCGGTGCTGCTACTGCTAAACTTCTACTTCCGAGGACTTCTTCTCTCACAACCTGACTCCTACTTATTCTTTGGACAAATATCCTGTAGCTGCGGCCGTGGGGTTCCGAAGAGCGTTTGTCTGGGAAGTGACTAAACACTGTCTTCTACTTGCATTTTTCTGGGCCATATGTGAATCTTCCTCTCGGCTGAGATGAATGACTCTTACCCTTCAGTGCGTTTCCATTATTTTTCAAATGTTGTACTGCGCCGTGAGAGCTGCAGGCTGCCGGAGCTCCCTGCACTCCCGCGAAAGCACAGCCCCTGGTGAGGATGTTAGCGTAGCATCCTGCGCTCTCCAGCATCTCACGGGGCAGGGGTCCACACGAGCGGCACCGGAGTGCGGTTGAATCTCCGGGCCGGCGAGCAGAACATTGTGAAGCAGCCCCCTCCTCGGCTGGGCGCTTGTTCCACTGGATCTTGTTTGCTTCTGAACGAGGAGTCATGGAGGAAGTATTACCAGAATTATGGATTTTTAGGGGAATTGATTCGAGGCATGAATTGCGATAATGACATAGCCTCAGCGGTCGATGGGAGCGAAGAAGCTCCAACAGGGTATCAATATTTACTTGAGCTAGGATATATTAAATCCGTCTCATGGATGCCCTGGAGCTTGAAACCTTATTATTGGCTAATTTTGGGCGGCGAGGATTGTTTGGAAAACTCGATGCGAGAAGCCTGCTGTGTCTGCTCTCACGGGTTCTTCAGGAAACAAATAACTAAAAGAAATAACTTGTGAGTTCAGTTGTCATGCGCTGTATACGAGTTTTAGCTAATGTCTGAGACGATCACATTATATTGGGACTTTTGAGATACATGTCTTGTAATAAGATTAGCTTTTTGTGAAAGAATGAATACCTCCGACGAGGAGGAGGAGGTCATTTTTTGACTCCTGTGTGTTTGTCTCTATGTCGGTTTAGTTTTTTTGCAGGTTGAAGGAAAAACTACAGGTCGTATTTGCAATGAGCGGAATTTTTAGGTTGATTTTTTTTTTCATTGACGTTACGTGTTTTGCAGCATTTCAAATGAAACAAATAGAATAATAAGCCGTTTGGAGTGGTGGCGTTAGAAAGGGACTATTGCTGCCTTTGACTCCTATCATCTGTGGTTGGAGCTGAACAGAGGCGCTGAAGTGGAATGCGCAGGAGATGAGAGGCTACGGAATATTTTATAGGTACTCAGAGAGTTTTCTTTGTGGATTTAGAGGCTGGCAGGAACTCTGACATTAAAGGAATATGCATGAATTTCTCCTAAAGCTAGGCTACGCTCTGTTGTTCCTCGGTGGGGGTTTGTAATCTCTGAGTGCTTTTTCTAGTTCAGCAGTGTGCTTGTGCTTTTTAGAGTCACACTTGTGGGTATATATGTGTGTTTTCTGAGCCTGGGGTACGTCCTCCCCAAAGACCGAAGAGCCACGCAGTTCATGCAACGGAGAAGACGCTTAATGCCGGCCCCCTATCTTGGTTAGTCATGGAACGCCGCTCAGATTCTACCCTGCAAGCAGTCGTAGCATCTGTCAGGCAGAAACAGACGGACTGTGTGGAAGGGGACGCCACCATCTGGAAGCCATTCAGCCTTAGACTCCGTTACATTTGAGAGACGTATTAAACACCCTTAGACGGCGACCTTTACAATAAAAGGGGGGCCATGTTTACCCCAAACACCATTACTGTTTGATTTAATTCAGCTTCTTCTCGCATTCTTTGGGGAGCGTTATGTTGGAACTGAGTAAGTAGGACTTGATTGTCAGCGTGAAGACACGGCATGCGGTGAAGTTGTCGACTAATGATGTCCTGGTTAACTGAGCATCCTTTTTCTGCTTAATTTGACGTTGACGGGCCACAATTTGATGATTTCTCAAAGTGTCTGTCATTAAGCTATTTCTGGCAGCCTTTCAGCGGGCTGGCAGCTGTCAGTGCGGACAGTGATGGGGTCGCAGACTACATTTAGTGGCCTCCTCTCTGACGCCCGAGCTGCCCTGGAAGGGTTTTATAGTCATAACACACTGGCTTTGAGGGGATCCAGCAGGGAAACCACAAATTGCCCGTTGAGAAAGAAGCTGAAAGCCAAGTGGATTGGAGATGAATGGTGTAGAATGATAGGATTAGCCACCCCTCTCTCTGGGCTCATTCCAAGGCTGATCAGAGCATTAGCTCCCATTCATTCTTCTCAAAAATGCATTCCTGCAAATGGTACCTTTTGTAGCGAGGCCTCGGCTGCCTGAAGAGGACAGTCGGTAACCCCCGCTGGATAATCTGTTTACCTCGACAGCGACAACGAGCAAGAAAAAATCGTGTATCAGTGGGACAAGCGACCATGCTCCCCGAAGTGTCTTCAAAATACACAACACGCTGTGATTTAGAGGACAAGTTGACTTTAACCTCCTCCTGGAGTCTCGCCAGTTTTAAACGTTTTCGGGAAAAATGTGAAATCGCTGTAAATAACTTTCACTTCATCCTTTATAAATGAAGGTACGGAGGTGAATTAGGGTTAGGCTCAAGGAAAACAACATCAGAGGAGGAATAGTTCATATTCATTTCAAGAAAAAAGTGGAAATGTCGAGAATTAAGTCGGAATATTGAGAAAAAGTTGAAATGTCGAGAACACCAAAGACGACATGTTGAGTTAAACATCGACATGTTGAGTTAAACATCGACATGTTGAGTTAAACATCGACATGTTGAGTTAAACATCGACATGTTGAGTTAAACATCGACATGTTGAGTTAAACATCGACATGTTGAGTTAAACATCGACATGTTGAGTTAAACATCGACATGTTGAGTTAAACATCGACATGTTGACTTAAACATCGACATGTTGAGTTAAAGATCGATATGTTGAGTTAAACATCGACATGTTGAGTTAAACATCGAAGTCTTAAGAATAAAGTCAAACTAAATTAGAAGAGAACTATTTTTTTTATTCTACATTTGGAGTATAAAGTCTAAATATGGATTTGCGTGACGAGGTGAAGACGCCACAATAAACTTACAGAACAAACAACGACCCCAAAGTAATCAGACTACTTCATCCCATCCGTTGTGTTTGGGAGCGACTGGCAGAATCACTGAAATGCAACATTTTCTGGTTTAGTTCGACTTTATTCTCGACATTTTGACTTTTTTCTCAAAATGAAATATATTTTTCTTTAAAAAGACATTTTAGTTCTTAAGCCTGACTCTAACCGTCTTTTGTACGTAGGTGACTGGTTGTGATGAAATGTGTGTTTTCTACAGCTGTATTTAAGTTCACTGCGGGGTATTTGTTCTTCTTCACCTTCGCCGATGCTACCATATCAAACAGAACCACTTTGTTCTCCTCCCTGTTCCACTTTGCTACGTGGAATCCCCCAGCGATTAATTAATTTTCATTTATGCACCGAACAAATCTCCAGCCTTTCTCGTAAATTATTGTCCGCCAGTGCAAACGACTCCAGATGTAATTATTTAATGGCTGACGGAAGTACGGAGACTTGACTGGGAACAATCTTGGCTTCTGAACATAGCAAAGAAAACTGTGCCGGGACGGAACCGGGATAGAAGACCCGGCGCTTTGCTGCTGATTTGCTTACACTGTTCCGTTGGCCTTGGCGTTTACATCAGCCAATTCTCCATTCAGGTCATCCTTTGATCTCCCCCCGAATACAATCTAAGCTCATTTTACCTCATTACAATATTTAGATCATTTAAAGTGCGGATTAGCTGCGGACTCTTCTGGTACCGCCACAGCCAGGTCCAGTCCTGTAGCAGTTTTAAACGTAAGGAAAAAAATACTATTAGCAGTGTACTAAGTATGATTGAGTACTTCTTCCATGTACCTGTTTGTGAAAAAGTTTTTTAATGTTCTTTTTCTACCCATGTATGTATTTAGTACACTAAATACAAGTTTAAACGTCCTCTAAACCTCGTGCCGAGATGTTCTGGGACGCGATAACCAACAAACTTTTGTAGCGTGGATGTGAAAGTGTCCTGATTCGTCTCCAACAAAGACGTAACAGGAATAATTGTGTCGTAAGTTCTGGACGCTCTTCAGGGTATTTGGGTTAGCAATGCACCGAAAGTACAGAAAAGAAAGTTTTTGCCTCATGCGGCGCTCGTTAGCGAGACGCAAATGACTTTTATCCTGTCAGTCATAACAGTTGGAATATTGCCTACATGTATATTAGCTCGTATTAGATCGTCAGTTGTTAGCTAGCCTTGTGCTAGCTGGTTAAACATAACTGGCGCCCGACTGATGGGACTGATAATTAGGTGCGACGTTGTTTAACCTTGTAGCGTCTGAGTCTGAAGAGGGTCTCTGTTCTGCCTCCATGTCATCACTTCCCTTTTCTTTCTTTTTTAAATTCCTTTTATGGAGATATAAGAGTTCTAGCATTCCTTCCTTTCAGCTGAAGGTCTTGAGTAGATGGTGCCACAGGGCGTCATCGGTCAGTAATTATCAGTATTATCAGAGTCGGTAATTAGCCACACTATGCGATTATAACCCAGAGCACTCTTCGGCCCGTCAGCCAGTCGCTGCTCGCGGCCTCCATCGGCACGCCGCACCTGTACGGATCTCCAAAGGTTAATTAGACCGAAGCATTCAAAAGGTCAGGCCGTTTAAATTAGCCGTTGCTATTTGTCTGCTCCAAATCATCGGCAACAACGGGCCAATTAGATCCAATTACACTGATAGTGGTTGTGGTAGTCCGCCACCTAGTCTTCAGTTAATGGCCGTCGGAGCCCCAATTACCCCGGCGCCCTGATTGAGACACGGGCAAATACAGCAGATGGAGCTTCAGGTCGGCGTAAAAGGGGGACAGCCTTGTCACATTACCTTCCCCTGACATCCCCCCCCCCCCTTACATTCTGTGTAAGACTGCTCGATTCATGCGAGCTGAAATATTAGGATGTAGTAACATGACCTGTCCACACGTCTCAAGAGGGGTAATCAGAGCCGATGGGGGGGGCTGAGGAGGTAATCTCCGGTGTCTGCGTGGATGCGGGCAGCCTCGCGCCCTGATTACAGCACAGGAAGCCCACGGCAATCATCGGACAGACGAAACCCTGTCTCCGACGAAGGCCGCCGCCTCTTGATGTTCTGTGAGGGAAACGACTGTTGGCCGCCGCTGCTCTGGATTAATGTTGCTCCGACGATAATAACGGCTCTTCAAATAATTGAAGCACTAAAGCGCAGTCGAACAGTAGAGGACTCAGCACTGAGACATCCCCCCCACTAACCACCTGAGCGACAGCGACGGCTCCCACCCAACTGAGGGACCGTAAGAGGAAGTGGTTGATTAAATAAATGGCGTCCTCGCCCGTCCACCCAGAGAACGGGAACGCCACATTAAGGAGGCATTAATTAAACACGCCACGGCGAATGTGGGCAGATACAAAAGGGCTTCTATCCGTTTCTGTCCCCGGGAGCGAGACTCCGCCTCCTCTCTACCTCTGCTTTGACTCGCAGAGAACACGAACCGGATCAGATCGTAAGGATCTTCTTTGCGCTGGCTACACACTAGAGGATAAAACCCCCCTGTTAAAGGCCCAATTTTGCCCCCCTAACAGTCAGGGGGCGTGGCCTGATTGGAGGCTTATCTGAAGCGACTCTTTGTCCCAGTAATTCTCAAGTGTGTGGTGGCGATACGATGATCTTACTGCCCCCGATCGAGTCGGACCCTCCCCGGTGTCCAATCGTAAACATCAAACATCGGCCCGCCTCCTCCGAATAGCCAATGAGAGCGAGCGGACCAGGACGCGTCATGACCGGATGTTGTGTCTTTTACGGCGAGCAGAAATGAATCGTTTAGTTTGTGTGTTTGGAAGATTATAATGTTGAAAGCGTCCTGGTGTCCGTGGTCGCCCGTGTTTTAAAAATGGGTTGAGTTTGAAAATCCTCTCCTGTGAAATATCCCAGCGTTGTGTTTTCCAACGTGGTGGTTGTCAAAGCGAGGCTCGCGTCCGTTCCTCGGAGGACGCCGCTCTTTGAGTCACATAGTGTGGAATGGAGGCCGAACACGGAAAGTGGTTTCGTGTTTGCTTTGAAACCACATCGATTAATGAGAACACAATCTAAAAAAAATAATAAAAATAAGCTTGTCTCTCCACCGAATGACGGCCTTCTCCTCCAGCCGGCGCCCGTCTGTTAAGAGTTACGCTGGATTCAGAAACAGGAGTGTCGCCAAACGATTTCTCCACCTCTTGATAAATGCTTCTCCTCTGATCTAAGGAGAGGAGCAGGAAAAGGAGGATGTGAAATACATCACTTTCAAAGCGGGCCTCTTCATGGCCCGACAGTTGTTCCTCAACCCAATAAATCTCGGCCATCTCACAGATTCTGGAACAGATTGCTGTTCATCGGGCGGCGGCGGATCTTGGCGGAGTGAGTCCTTGTTTACATCATTACGGTTAATTACCATGCAGAATCGCTCTAGCCAACGGTTCTGTGTGCTGTGTGTGAGAATGTGTGTCTTTAGAACAGAACACAGCAGAACTTTATAGTCAGTGTGGGAGAACAGTGAAATAAATCTCAGCAGCTTTTTGATTGGCTCTTGGCAACGCGCAAAATACACAAATACAATCGAGCAGAAGAAAACACGTCAAGGGCGCCGCATAGAAGGAATCTTTTTCTTTTAATTTCTTATATTTTACTTTCATTCATTTTAATATTTTAATTCCTTTATTTTATTTTTTTTATTTTGTTTTTTTTGTATTTTATTTTATTTTTTTTTTATGAATTCATTCTTTTATCTTTCATTCATTTGAACCTTTTTACTGTTTTCTTTACTTTCTCTCTTTTCCTTATTTCTTTATTTTTTATTCATCTCAACATTTTCATAGTTTTATTCATGTTTTTTTTTAATTGTATTTCTCATTGTTTTATTTCCTTTTTTTTTTTCTTTACTATAAATTTCTTTATAAAATTTTTCTTTCATCGTAACATTTCTATTGTTTTCTTTTCTTTATCATTTATTTTTCATTACATTTTATTTCCTTTTATTTTGTCCTTGACTAACGCCGCTCCGGCGGTCCCGGCGGTCCCGAACCTCGACGGCGGAGTGAAGAAGAAGATAAGCCTTTTCTATCTCGTCGTGTACAAACGATCTAATCGTCTTCTTACCACCTGCTGGGCCACAGATCCTGGTGACACATCCCGCCGTAATTGTGATACGCATGGCGACGTTTCCAATCTAAGAGCCGCCGTCGGATATTTAATTATTATTGAGTGAAGAACCGTGAGTCTGCTGAATCTGTGCGGTCCAATTAATGACCTTAATTAAAGTTGTTCTGGAAGGTGCGTCAGAAAATCAGCTTAGATGGTTCTTTATGAAGGAACCTGATATCAGGCAGTCGCGGTGAACGTTGAGATGTACTGGTACCGGTCGGGTTAGCGGCCCCAGAGCAGATGTATCTAAGTCTCATTTCAACCCGGCGCCGAACCCGGGCCCGCGGCCTCAAAGCTCTCTTTCACGGGCTTTATTCTGTGGGATTTATGAGGCCAGGTGTTGAACCCGATGTCGACCTTCACAGCCGCGTCCATGAAACTGGAATTTCCTGGTTCCATTTCAACAGGCTTTCACCCAATTATCCTTCATCATAGTCCTCGTCTTTACAGATGTGTTTGGTAGGAGAACAAGGTTCTCCTCTGTGATTGGACACGCAGAGGTCTCTCTGTCTCTCTCTCTCTCTCTCTCTCTCGCTCTCTCGCTCTCTCTCTCTCTCTCTCTCTCTCTCTCTCTCTTTCTCGCTCTCTCTCTCTCTCGCTCTCTCTCTCTCTCTCTCTCTCGCTCTCTCTCTCTCGCTCTCTCTCTCTCTCTCTCTCTCGCTCTCTCTCTCGCTCTCTCTGTCTCTGTCTCTCTCTCTCTCTCGCTCACTCTCTCTCGGTATCTCGCTCTCTCTCGGTATCTCGCTCTCTCTCTCGCTCTCTCGCTCTCTCTCTCGCTCTCTCTGTCTCTGTCTCTCTCTCTCTCTTGCTTTCTCTCTCGGTCTCTCGCTCTCTCTCTCGCTCTCTCTCTCGCTCTCGCTCTCTCTCTCGCTCTCTCTCGCTCTCTCTCGCTCTCATTCTCTCTCGCTCTCGCTCTCGCTCTCTCTCGCTCTCTCTCGCTCTCATTCTCTCTCGCTCTCTCTCTCGCTCTCTCTCGCTCTCTCTCGCTCTCATTCTCTCTCGCTCTCGCTCTCTCACACTCTCACACTCTCACACTCTCCTCGGCAGAGCTGGCAGAAAACTGAGGAAAGGTACGACTAAACAGGAAGTGATGTCACCTATTGTCAAAGTTCAGAAAGTAAAAGTAACATTAAGGAAATAAAAGCTCCGAACAAAGTAATGCAAAGATGTATATACATACATACATATATATACATATATATATGTATGTATGTATATACATATATATATATATATATATATATATATATATATATATCAACCAGGAGTCATGTTCAAAGAGGATTAAAGAGAATAAACTTTAGGCTTTAGGGAAAGTAAATAAAATCTGACTGAGGTTGTTCTAATTCTTTTACCAAATGTTCGGACACGTCGGAAACTCGCTCAAAATTAAGATCATTTAGAAAAGAACAAATAATAATAAAAAGAGGAGGAAAGTAAATATGTGGAGGAAAGATTTCTGTTTTGGTTTTTAATAACTCATGCATGAAAGAGTCGCGTTGCTCTTTTTGTTCCTCGTGTTTTTCTTCTTTAGTCGATAAACAAGGGAACAAAAGAAAAAACGCTGACATCTGCCCTTTTTATTTTCCTTTTGACTGCAATCAAATTCTATCTTCTAATTAAAATGAAAGTTTCTGCCGGCGACAGAAACGACTGGACTGGAATCTCGGGTCGGACACGTATTTCGTTGCTGCGGATTATTCAACTAGAAAACGGAGAACGGTTCTACGTCGTAAACTCCGGGGTAATATATTTGTTTCAGAATCGTTTGTTTGTTTGTATTTCATTCAGGAATCTGGATTCCGTTTTGTTCGTCCTTGTCGAGCTCAAAGTCATTTCTTCATTTTCCTCATGGCAACTTTTCTCCTGACCCTAAACACGCCGCCAACGACGCTTTCACGCTTTCTGCTAACCGGTTCCATCAAAGAGAACGTAGAGACGGCGGCGTCTCGGCGCCCTGGGAATGATTGTTAGTTCTACTTACCGCGTATCTACATGCAGGATACGTCAGAAATGAATATTTATAATGGACGATATGCACGGTAAATATTTATGGCGTAGGGAAGCGCGTGTATCGTGTTGTCCAGCACGTATTTATACATATTTATGAAAACAGGATGATTGACAGGATATAATAATTCTTTAATCCTTAAAACGGACGTTTTTTTCCACACGAGCTCAAGTTTTACGTCAAAACGCTGTAAAAATAAAACCATAAAACTAGTTCTGCCTCTCTTGATGACCGGGGTATTCATCAGAGCCGTCACGTTTAAAGAATTAATGTGAGCTCGTCTGGTTCCTGTGATGAAGACGAAGATGATGAGGGTGGAGCTCGGAGCTTCACCTTAGTTTAAACGACAACAGTAAACACAAGAAAACAATAATTTAACGAGTTACTCTTAACACATGATACACTGATGTTAGCTAACTGATGTTAGCGACTGTTAGCTGGAGGCTAACCCCCCCCCACCGCCTCTCCTCACTCTCCTCTTCCGAGTTAATTAAAAGATTATACGACATGCAGGCATTAAATCATTATGAAGCCGCCCTACTCAAGTCGTGATTTTAATGAAGTCATTTTACAGATTAAACACTTTTTTCATCGTCAACTCTTGACTTTGACACCATAAATGTCAGATCAGCCCTTCATGACTGACGCCGCCGCTGTCGGCCGTACAGGTTCAAGTGTAAATCAGCTGATACTCTATCTTATATCCATATATCTATGTTATATCCATATCTATGTTATATCTATCTATCCACCTTTATTTCACATACAGATGAAGCCTAAAGGTTTTAGTCACTGGGTTGAGAAGATGACATCACCGAATCTCAACATGTGATTCAAGATCAAAGGAGCTTCTATAATCGCAACGTCACTCTTTCATTCTACACTTTTAATACAAGGAAATGTGACGGGAAGTTCTTTATGTAATAAAAGACCAGGAGCCCTCCCCCGCCAACACACACACAGGTACACACACACATATACACTCACACCCAAACACATACACAAACAGACACTCACACAAGAATACACACACGCACTAACAAACACACAAACACATACACAAACAGACAGTCACACAAAAATACACACACGCACTAACAAACACACACACAGGTACACACACACACATATACACTCACACACAAACACATACACAAACAGACACTCACACAAGAATACACACACGCACTAACAAACACACACACAGGTACACACACACATATACACTCACACACAAACACATACACAAACAGACACTCACACAAGAATACACACACGCACTAACAAACACACACACAGGTACACACACACATATACACTCACACACAAACACATACACAAACAGACACTCACACAAAAATACACACACGCACTAACAAACACACACACAGGTACACACACACATATACACTCACACACAAACACATACACAAACAGACACTCACACAAGAATACACACACGCACCAACAAACACAGACACACATACACACATTCATACACATGTGCGCACACTTATACAAACACACACACACACATATACACTCACACACAAACACATACACAAACAGACACTCACACAAGAATACACACACGCACCAACAAACACAGACACACATACACACATTCATACACATGTACACGCACTTACACAAACACACACACACACATATACACTCACACACAAAAATTCACACCCACACAAATAGACACGAACACATACACACACATACACACAGACGCACACACAAACAGACACACACACTCATACATGCACACATACACACAAACATGCATACACTCACACGTACACATACATACAAACTCATACACACACACACACACACACACACACAGAGAAACAACAATGACCTTGTAAAATAAAGCATTAAAAGAAGATCAATACTCATAAAAACAGGAAGTTAAGAAACAGGAACGGAGGAAACGTCGTCATAAACAGACGTTTCTCTCCGTTTATGACCCCCACATCCACGGGGGCCGGTGCGACCCCCCCCCCAGGCGTGGGCGGCCCCCTACGTGAAGAAACACCAGAGGATAGACACTAAACTGTAAAAATGGGGTTAATAAATTAAAATCAATAAAAATAAAAACTCTGTACGTTATAAAAACGAGAGAATAAGAGCATAGAATAAAAATACTAAAATACTAAATACGAGGTTATTTGTTAAAATGAGTAAGAAATAAAAAATAAACGTCTTTAAAGGAAAATACTACGAAAGATAAACTGTATGAGTAAGTTAATAATAGAACGATAGACCAGGTAAACGTATAACAGACTAATATTCATAATTAAACGGTAAATAAATAAGTCGGGTTCAATTATAAGCCTGACTTTGCTTTTGGAGTGAAAGCATATCTTTAATGTTAAGATCTTACACGAAAGCGTCCGTTTGGACTCTTGGCAGTGAATGTATTTATTTAACGTGAGCACACACACACACGAGGTTTTCCCGTTCATCGTTGCAGTGAAGAGACTTTTTATGCGTTTGGACTCAGTCATTTAAGATAAACATGCACATTTTATCAATTTGGCTCCGTCAAGACGATCAAGCTCCAGATTCCTAACGTGAGGAGTCTCTGGCTCCCTTCCTGAACCCGGTCCTGCCAGAATCTTTAGCGTTCGGAGGAGCAGTTAGAGTCATAAATAAATGTGCATTTCTTTGGCGTCGAGCTCCGACAGGCAGAACGACGACGACGACCTCTTACCCGAGCTTAATTATGAGCCACGCTAAATACTAATCAGCCGTCTCTGGCTACATTATTGATGAAGAGATGTTTCAGACCATCCAGCACATAGCCCGATCCGGGGTTTCCGTTCTTCAAAGAGCCCACATCGCCATATAGTGGGTCCGTGGAAAAACATGGGACGTGTTCGGTGCAGAGAAAATGGGTTTTTTCTTCGGTCTTAGTAACTAATTAATGCTTTATCAATATTCATGATGAACTCCACCTTTAGAAAACTTTAATTAGCCGCGTTATCCCGTGGCCATTTTTAGGAAAAGTTACTCATGTAGCTCCAGCCGATCCAGCCGAGGCGACGAATTAAGTTTCCGACCCAAAGAGGTACACGGCGGTTACAAATTGCTTTGCATGGAAATGGGATCGGATCATCCGGAGGCGGGCAGCACACGACAGGACCGCTTCAAACCAGAACTTACTCTGCATGAGGATCCGAAGAGCCGCTGCGGCTGACTCTCGGTGATTCCCCCCCCCCCACCGGCCCACTTCCTGTTTCTTCTCAGACAGCTGCTCCCTGTGCACCCAATCAATCTGCAGCGCCGGAACACCAGCAGGAATTCATCATGACCTTCATCCCTCCTCGTTCCACCTCGTTTAGATATGCACCTGTGCTCCGACTAAGATAGCGCCAATTTGCAACGCAGTTCTGGGATTTGACAACACACACAGTGTTGTAGACGGACCCCGCATCTAAACTTACATCTCCGAGCAGCTTGTGAGATCTGAGTCTTGGAGGATCATGGCGTGGACCCGCCTTCCCAGGATAGTTGCTTGTTGGCCTCGAACCACAACACGTAATTTCTCCAGGTATGAGGATCCAAAAGGGGAGCAGAAACAAAATTCCACTGCAAGTTGACTAAATTTATTTATACTGATTTATTTAAGGCCCGTCATAAAAACATGCTAATGTTGCTAATGCTAATGACTGGGCCTTGTTCAGAGCATAAAGGAAAATGAACATCAGGTCAATTATAAGGTGTGACCTCCTGAGGTTCTGTGAGTCAAGTTGGCTTTGAGGTCCGACTCGGCGGCACCACAGCTTTGATCCTCTGGTGGGAGCAGACTTCTGGACGACCATGTGACCTGGAGTTTCATTATTGACAGCATGAATACATACAGCGTGTGGCGGCTGTGCTCTACGCTCCTGCTAGCTTTAGCCGCTCTGCTAACGTTACTTCCTTGAAACTGTTCATGTTTGCCGGCGTGATCCAATTTGAGCTTTAGCCGCTCTGCTAACGTTAGCGTTCTTGAAATTTGTGCTATGTTCCTCGGGGCGATTAAACTCAAAATCTGGTAAAGTTTGTTGTGCTGAATGTTTTTGGGTTTCCTCCGCAGCTTCTTTTCTCTTCACTGGTGTTTTTTCCTGTTTCCTGGTGAGACGTTTGTAGGCCTGGTCAATTCCGAGTCCGTTTCTTATTTAAGTCTCTATGAGGTGGATTATTTGTTACTCTTCTCTGTCGGCCACAGGTATAATCCGGGCCAGATCTGGGTGGGCGGGGGGACCCTTCATGGCTAGAACAGTAACCGAGCTTTCACCACATGAAGGTGACCCTCTACCCTGGATCCTCTTCCTCAGCCCAGCATGTAGTCAGGTCCTAAAGGCGATATGGTCCATTAAGCCCATTAATAATGACCGCCGCGTCCTGCACCTACACAGCGGACCCCCACTCATTCATAGTTCTGTGTGTAATAGTCATGATTAATGATTGGGAGTTCATGTATGTATTTTTTTCGGCACAGACTGTTGTGTCTGAGGGATTCCGGTTAAATCTGGATGCCCTGTGAAAAAGTGTCTCTGTTGTTTTGTAAACAACATACACATCTCAGTTTTTCAAAACACGACATTTACAGCTTTGTATTTTTATACACGCTTCCTGCACCGCGGTTTCAAAGTGACGCGGCTGCCTGAAGATATGAACAAAGATTAGGAGCACCTGCATGGAGAACAGGTTTGCTATCACTGGAAAGTCCAGATTTGGTGCCTTGAGGATATTTATTTTTATAGTTATCGTATTTTACTTTGATGTGAGAAGTTCAGATGGATAAATATGAAGCAGCTATCATTCATTTGGTATTATGATATCGAGGTTAATATATTATTCATTGTTTTTAAATCTTCATCTGCTGATTAAAGTTGACGAAAACATGCTGTGGCGTTAAAAAGGTTGAAATTTTCTCTCTGAAATGTATCGATGAAGGAGTATAAAGTATCAAAAAACATAAATACTCAAGTAAAGTACAGTACACCTCAATATTGTGTTCATGAACAACATAATCCCATTATAAATGTTCATATTGTGACATATAAATACTTTTTTTTAAGGTTTCTGATCGTAACTATTGTTTCGTCTAAACCGTTGGTTCTAAAAAATGACATCCACTAGTTACACTGTTAAATCAGGTATTTGCAACTTTAATGAACAAGTAGGCGACATTTTCTTTTGACGGTGAATGATCACAAAGGCAAAAAGAACATTTTTACAGTTCTTTTTCCGGCAGCGATCAGATGGAAAGTCGAACCCACCCAAAAAAAGAAATTTGCCCTGATTGGACCCCCACTGTTCCAATCAGTGGAGATCGGGTCTCCAATCCATCAGAGGGAAAAACTAATGCGACATATTTCTGAGAGCCGAAGAGGAAGCCGCGTCCGTTCATACGGTACCGGGTCATTTCAGGAGTAAGAAATGGATCTCAGTAATCGTGCTAATGGACAAACACGGTAAATAAGTGCGTCTTTGCCGTCTTCAAAATTCATGCCTGAATGTGAAGCTCAGCAGCTTAATTGAATCAGTTCTTTAATTGATTTAATTAATCTCCTGACATGCTGACAGGCTCTACAGTTAATTAAAGTTCTGGTGGTCTTCACTGCTTCCGACAGATGAAACACGCCGGCCGCGTTCACAGTGGAATTCTTCAGAATAAAGCGTAGGTGCAGTGAATCGTCCTTGCAGATGTCCAGGCGGGATATGGATCACATAAGCAGATGAGTCAGAGCGAGGCCGAGCAGAACTTTGTGGGTCCGTAGCAGCGTCCACGGCGCTTTATACGCACAAAGGTGGATGGAAATGAGAATGCAAATCAGTCCGGGTCGGTCCGAGGGGGATGGATGTGCAGAAAGTGTTGGTGTGGACGGGTCTTTATCTGGTTTGAATCATATTCCAAGGCGGAGATCATCAACGGTACCGTCAGTTTCTGCTGACGTAGAATTGGACGCCTCCCCTCACCTAAATGAAGACCCATAGGTGCACAGGTGGGTGCGGTTGATCTGCTTCTTAATCCGGGCTTAGGCTGTACCATTTAATGAGTCTCGGGACCGCCGGGTCGTCTCTCCGTGTTTGTCCAGAGACGTTTGTCGTGCGGCGTACGCGGGTCGCGATTCTGGATCATCGGACTCGAGCATGTCTGTCTCGAACGACAGCTGTCAAAGCGGCGCTAGCTATCAAGTTAACTCGTTTACCCACAATTCTCTCTGCTAAACAGACCAGCAGAGAGTCGACTCATACCAATCAGTATGAGTTCAGATATTTTTCTTGAAGAGGTTCTGGTACACAGCATGGCAAAAAAAAAAAGGAATCAAGACATCCTGCTTCTGTTTTGCTAGCATGTCGCTAACAGAGTTTTCAAATGAAACTTTATTGACAGTTGTCAATAGCGACAAACGGGCTGCGGGAGCCGGACGTAAACGTTTTATCCGTACAGCGTGAGATGAAACTAAACAGGCACGAATCTCAAGTCCTAGAGCGTAGGCCCAGTTTGAAAGAACCCGACACCGGTGCTGGGTGTGAAGAATGTCATTTACATGCTGGAGAAAATCCCTGACACTATATTTAACACGTGTCTTCATTACTGAAGTCCTATTCCGTCTGTAATAACCACTGTTTCCTGAGCAGCTGTTCTTTCATGCAGCTTCAGACGCTTCCAGGGAAGCGAGGCAGAAGATCCCGTTGGAGGAAGTCGTACAGAGAACTCAAACGGGCTTTCACATCGCCACCTCACAAAAGCCCTTTCATGCCTTCAGCGCTGTGGAGGATGTGAACGCCGCCTACCCACCTTTTTAATTGCTGAAGTGTTTACCGACCTTTTGATGGCGGTTTACTCCGTTGTTGTTGTTGTGTTGTTTACTGACAGCTCCGAAGCAACCTCGCCCCACCTGCTCACTCCTTCAAAGACCCCGCACCACCTAACCGCACCACCGCCTCCTCCACTCTTGTCCTCAGTTAGCAGATAGCTCGCTCACCGCGGGATGACATCAACGTTTTTAGATGTTCTGAATTCAAATAGTCCATTACTTACTGCTTGTAAGTAACTTTTTCTATTGTGTAATCAGAGCAGTTTTTTCTTTTATTGTGATGGTTTTAATGTAAAAACAGCTGATTATAACTCGTACAGCCCCCTGGAGAGACGAGGGGGGAGGGAGAGAGAACGTGATCACATCACAGCCTTGTCGGTACCTCTGAGTGGTTTTACTCTGAATAACGTTACAACATTACGACGATAAGTTATTAGCAGAAATGTTATGTTAACATCGACATCGTCTTCATCACACGCTTTTATTCTGAAAACCCAGATCCACCGACTGAACAGACTTTCACTGAAGTCTAAATCCACTTTATTCTCTTCCTTTATTGCTCCATAGAAAAAAATGAAACTGGCGGTTCTGATCCATTTTGTTGTTGTGGGATTTATGCATGAGCATAAAAATTCCGATAATAAAATTGGCATTTTAAAAGAAGCACTTTGTGATTTGTGGACGGCGCCGGTCCGTCACGTCTCCTGACGGTTTTTCTCAGACGTGTTTTTAGAGTTCATTATTTCTCATTTATCTTCTATTCTAGTATATTCAGAATAATGGGGTCCATTTAAACCCACCTAATAACCAACGTTGGACCATGAATGTCTGACGGTTGATATTTCAGGCTGAAGTAATGGGGAGAAAAAGTTGATAATTGGGTGAGGGTAGTAGCTAAATCATGAATAATGAGTTCTATTTAGTGTGAACTGATAATCTCTTCATTGTGAGTTAATTAAAAAAAAACAAGAAGTCACGGCATTCACCGCACACCAGGGTGCCACGGGAAGTCCTTCCTGCCTGTGGCCATCAGACGCCATAACTCCTCCCCCTGACAGACGCTTTAAATTCACACCGAGTCAATAGTCTGGTTTTTGGACTAATTAATAACCTGCTGGCACTTTACGGAACAATGCACCCTGGGAAACTTTTTCATGTACTTGTCAGTTTGAGCCAGAATTATATTAGTATAAAAATAATATTCGTATATTATTATTATTATTATATTCTCACCTTTCCTATATTGTTATATATGTTTACATCTATATATAGTCCCGTATGGTTACGATCGGAGAATCTCAGAATAACAATGATGTATTTGACGAAAGTTAATCTCCTTAAATCACGCGTTCAATCGCCAAGAGTCCTGCATCGTATAAGCTTTGATTTAGTTTTAGTTATTAATCTTGTACATGGACATCTTCCTCTTTTTCTGAGCGCTATATCCTCGAGTGCATAAAATGTAAAGAGCCGCTTTGTCACCTTTGCCCGCAGGACGATTCAGCTCGTATGCAAATGAGCCAACGGCGTTGACTAATTGCCTGCGTTTTGAACAATGCGCCCGTCTGAGTCCAATCGCCTCCTTCCTCTTTATGCGGGTCGTTATACAGTTATCAACGAGTCCGCTGCACTTTTCATCTCTCTCTTAAGCTGGGCTCACGCTGTTCGACTTTAGAGTCGCGGCCGCTCGATTCCAACTCTACGGCGTACGAATCAAACGGTTGCCGAAGTTCACGATTATTAGTGCGCTCACACCGTCCGACCCGTCCGACTCCTGCCACCTGTTGTCGCTAGAAACAATTGTCAATAAAGTTCTGTTTGAAAGCTCCAGGGCAGAAAAAAGGTTTGTTTGTTAGCAACATGCTAACAAGACAGAAAGGAACCGTCTTGATTATTTTTTGGACATCGTTTGAGCCGAAACTTCTTGAATTCTTTAGTTAAAGTTGCCGCCGTATCTGAACTCGTAGGTGTCTACAACGCCATGGACAGTATTGCTGGTCTATTTTGCAGAGAGAATTGTGGGTAAGGGAGCTACGTTGACTGTATAGAGTGCTAACTTTATAGCTAGCACGACTCTGATGGCTGTGAGCCTTTCTTATTTGCCACAAACTGAACTTTCTACTTTATGACAACTATTATTTTATTATTACAACGCGTCCTGCCGCCATGGCAACTCAGACGCTCCGCCCACTGCTCACAGGCGCGGTGCTAAAAGAAGGCGCTGACGTCTACTTATGGAGATGAGACCCTGCTAAATATTTCTGACACTCCAAAAAACCTTCGGATCATCTGACCACTGTGTGGGGGCCGCTCATCGGCCGTCGTGACCTCGCCTACATTGCACTACAAACAGCGCTGACACCGTCTGAGGGTCCGGCAGTCCTGATGGTGAAACGGACTCAAATGGTAGAGTGTAGGCCCGGCTTTAAGGGTTGAGGAATTTAGACTCCGAAAGAAATAGACGAAGAGAAGCCGTTGGCTTTCACAGTTTCCACCTTTATGCCCCAAATGAGGATAAAACTAATACAAAGGAAGCGGACCCCCCCCCCCCCCCATCCCTGGTCCGAGCCTAATCCCCTCTCGCTCCTGAGTGTGCGCCCACCACAGCGCCATCAGAGATCAGAGTGTTAGTCTGGCCTCCAGGTCTGCGCGGAGGGAGGGCTGACCTCCTCAGAGCTTAATGTGTCCTTGAACCAAAGTCCTTTCAAGGGCTGGACCCACTCATGGAAAACCGATTCTCTGTAGTGGGGCTAAATTGGGCTTTACTTTGGATGAGCGGTCTCGCTTTGTGGCCATCGTATTTAAAGCGTCAGCTGTTCAAACACGGTTTAGATTTATCTGAACGGCCTTATGTTGGAACCCCGTAAAAGGAGGAGCAGAAAACGTCTTTATTGTCCATCAACATGATTTTTAATTGAAATTATTCACACAAATCTAACCTCTACCTGCAGTGACACCTTTAAATAAAACAGAACATTTATAAAACGTTTTGTGTGAGCCACGATTATTGGCAACCTGCATTTAGTATTTAGCTCCGCCCCCTTTTGCCACATTAACATCCTGAGTCTCCTTCTGTAGTCTGTGAGGAGGTCTGAGGACACATGTCAGTTTCAGCGAGACAGAATACATGTGTTTGAATGAAAGAAAGGCTGAAGGAGGTGAGGATGGAGGAGTAGAAGCGGAGGATGTGAAGAAGTTTAAGGACTTTGGGTCAACTGTTCAGAGCAACGGGGAGTGTGGAAAAGAGGTGAAGAATTTGGGTGGAGAAGGATGTGAGGAGTTATCTGTGACAGAAGAGGAGCAGCAGGAGTGAAGGGAAAGGTTTTCAAGATGGAGGTGAGAGCAGTTCTGCTGGATGGTTTAGAGACGGTGGTTCTGATCAGAAGACAGGAGGCAGAGATGAAGATGTTCAGATGTTCTCTGGGAGTGAGGAGGAAGGACAGGATTAGAGAGGAGACATCAGAGGGACAGTCCAGGTTAGACGTCCTGGAGACAAAGTCAGAGAGGACAGATTGAGATGGTTCTGACCCGTGAAGAAGAGGATGGATAGTGGATCTGCTGGTAGAAGGATGCTGGATATGGAGCTGCAGGCAGGAGAAGAAGGGGAGGAGCAAAGAGGAGGTTTCTGGATGTGGTGAGAGAGGACATGCAGTTGGTTGTAGTGGCAGAGGAAGATGCAGAGGACAGGGGGAGATGGAGACAATTGATCTGCTGTGGCGACTCCTGAAGGGAAGGAGGAGGAGGAGGAGGAAGAAGAGGAAGAAGAAGAGGAGGAAGAGGAAGAAGAAGAAGGGCTAATGAGTCTCTCAGTCAGCCGGTTGTTGCCTGACTTCATTATAACACAGAATAATCTATGAAATAATGAATCCAAGCTTCTCTGTGGGACTTTGAAGTTTTCATAAGAATGTGATGATGTTCTGAACATGAATAGATGATTATCAGCTTCATCGCCACAGACGGAGACGAAGACGAAGACGAGTCCCGTGTTTCCTACCTTTGCTCAAACACTGGCAGCAGCTGGAAAAAGCTTTACTTCAGGAGCTGCACTATTTTTCTCCTCCTCCTCCTCCTCGTTCATCCGGCCCGGTTCTTCAGCGGCTCATAAAGATGCTGCAGCTTCTTATTGCATCACCACCACCCTGCATCAAACAGGCTCACGAGCGTCGCTGGAGAGTCTAAATGGGAGAAAATATCATCGGAGCGCGACGAAGAAGGCCGTGCGTCCGTTCACAAAGGCTTCATTATACCTACGTAGAGCTTAGTGTGAGGAAGAACTGGATGGTTTCTGGGAAAGGTCGGTTGTTCATTTCAGACGCTAGGGTTCGGGACAAAAGTTCTAAACCGTTGGTCCACTATAGTCCAAATTTGCTGCACATGAATCGCCTTGAGGAGATTTATCTTGTATTTATTGTGTTTTTACTGTAAGATTTCATATTTTACTCACTAGGGGGCGTTTTTTACAGAAAACACTGTTTCGTGGATCTTCCTAACCATCGGTTAATCCGAACTAGGTGCATATGAATGGACTCTAGGATTCGTATCTTGTAAATATGGTTTGTAACTCTAGTAGTTCATATTTTACACAGTAGGGGGCGCCTTTTTAAAGGAAAACACTGTTTACTGGAACAGACTCCAAAACTATTTCATGGATTATTTTGGCAGACTTTAAACGTTCATTGGTTCAGTGTGAGGAAGAACTGGATTGATTTTGGGAACGATCGGTTTTATATTTTCCAACACTAGGGGAAGCGTTAAAAGTTTTCACGCTATAATTTCTCAACCGTAGTGAATATGAATGGACTCGCGGAGATCCGTCTTATAAACATCGTAGTTTACTATAATAGTTCGCATTTCATCCACTAGGGGTAACTTTTTTTTTTTTTCCTCAAGAAAAACCCAGTGGACATATCTTTGGGGAGTTCAATCAGGGGGGTTGTTTGTCGGGGATTGGGGGCTTTTTCGTGGATGTACCCTTGTTGTCCTGGACGACAGCAGAGGTGTTACTCCTACAAGTAAAAAGGTCGATGAAGGAGCAGGAAGGAACGGACTTACCCGGCGCCGTAGGTACGTTTAGCCTCTGGGTGTTTATAAAGACACAAACATTAGCCGGTATGATTGGAGAATGTGTTTCTATGAGTCAGTAATAAAGACGCTTCCAGCGGGTCACGGCCGCAGCGGTCCAGAGAACTAATGAGGCCCGGTCTTATTTTTCTCCGCACCGCTTCGGGAAATGTGGTTGTGAATGTGGCCTAATACTTTATTTGTTGAGGTTCTGTAAACATCTGCCATCTGATTTTATTCTCTTTCATTCCTGAAGGTCCTTTTTTTAGTATAAATAAACATTTTGTGTTTGGACAGTCTGATCGTTTTACCACACGTTTCATTTTCGGGAGTGAAACTCTGGATGGTTACGGAGATTCTTTTAGAACGGCACCACAGTCGGAGAACTTCACAAACCCTAACCCTCATCCACGCTCCTTTTCCGCACTGCTGGTCGCCCACGGCGACTTCACGTCATTTTTCTTTACGTTACGTAATGAAGGGTTGTTGAGAGGTCGTATGAGGCGCCGCGCCGCATTCATGGCAAGGATTCAACTGAATCATACACTCTAAAAAAAACAGTAACAGAGTTAAACCACTGAGTTTAAAAAAAATATATATTTTTTTATAGTGTGTGATTTCTGTCTTAAAGTGCAGCTTTTGCTTCAAAAGTGTTCCATCAGTAATTCTTCAACAGTTGGTCAGATTCTTTACTCAAACATTGGTGCCGATGAAAGTACTGGAGGAGTTATAACTTAATCTAATAGTTCATATTTTACCCACTAGGGGGAATTTTTTTTTCTTTTTTTCTACAAAAAAAACTTTTTTTTTCTTTTCTTTTTACAAAACTTCACATTTAATTTGAGGGGCTCCATCAGAGGGATTGGGTGGAGGTTGCTTGAACAACTCAGGACTTATAGGACTTTTTCGGAGATGCACCCCCGCTGTCGGGGTTTTTCTCCTTGAATAATATCTCCGTTTGATCTTGTCCTTTATTGTGCGTGGCTTTATGACTTCATGGAAGAATAACCTCCACCTTCACATTAACCATAATAACCCTCGCCACCCGGCTGACCAGCTGCTGCTCTGTCGGCCGCTCTTTGTTTTACCTTGGAGCAAACGTCTCCTCCGTTACCCCTGAGCGCTCGTTCACACCCCTGTGGATAAAGAGCCAAAAACCTGGACCACCCCCGACTCACCAGTACATTTTTTTAACGTAGGGCAACATTTAGTAGATCAGCTCAATTCACTTAAGCTAATTTGATGCTGCTAGCATAGCTTTTGTCATTGAATGGCGTCTGAGTGAGACGTGTTGGTATTTCGTTTCTTTTTGAGTGTTTTCAGAGTCGGGCATCATGCAGTATTCATCGTGTCTCACACCGGTCCTCCCACAAAGACACGCTTGTCTTCATGTGTAGCCCGCTCCGTTGCCTCCAAACTCCCAGTGGGATTTATTCGACTTTTGAAGCCCCTTTAATACCTTTTGAAAATGTGAAAGGCCGCTCTGAAAGGGTGAAGATGTCGAATCAGGAGCCGGTTACGTCGTAGCGTTAGCGTCTGCTAGCTTTCACTTTGCAGGACCAAAGATTTCCCTTTTCTTCCCCTCTCCTCTGATTAAACGTGGCATTGACGTCGGGTTTATAAACGGAAATGAAGAAATGTCCCCTTAGTTAAAATTATACAATTCATTTCCGTTAACCGGTTGGGAGTCGTCTTTTTTCTCGCGGTGGAAATCATGAGCTGCGGTGTGTTTAAGGATTAGGGATAATTCCAGCCTCGCCCGTTCACATGCGGCCGTCTCCACTCAGGGAGTTTGACACGGGGTATGGATATTTGAAAATGCACATATGCTCCGGTTCTACCCTCCGCAGAGAGTCACACGGCTCAGCTCGTCCCTTTTCCCATTTTATCTTCGGTATTTCAGAGGCTTGCCGTCTTTGAGGTTCCGTTTGAAACAGCAGCTTGATGGTTTCACACGGAATCTTTCTATTCGCCGCTTTGATCACTTTTTTTTTCTTTCTTTTTTGGGCCCACCTGGAATTCGGGCCTCCGAAATGCAAATGACTTGTAAAGCTTCACACCGAGAACCACGATCTGCATTTCTTAAGGACTCACCGGAATAATCATAATGAGCAACGCCTTCTATTACACACATGTGACGATTCCCTCATTTACTGTTTCCTGGCCTTTAAACCGCCTCCCGCGCTTTATAATGTCACGGCCGGTTTAAATATCATAATTAAACAAACCATATAATCCCGGTCCGTGAGGTTCTTCATCAAAAGTAAAGTTCAAGGCTTTAAAAGGAAGCGGACGTCCGATGTCATAAATTGTGATTGTCAAGTTGTCAAAAAGGCCGACGTCCGTTCGGACGAATAAAGTCAGGAATAACCTCAAATACAAAATACGTCATTACTTCCGCTTGTTTAACCATATTTGATCCAACCATATTCCCCCTTTTTACATCAAATAAATAACATTTTCAGTTGTCATTTCTAGCAATTGATGCTACTAGCGAACGCATCCGAGCCGAAGTTGTTTGAAGTAACGTTAATTATCCTTCCAGTATCCACGGACTGCAGTAATCCACTGATCTGATCTTCATCCATGTAGGTCGGCAAAATAAAACCCAGAAGTTATCACTGAAAATTAATGCTAGCTAAGTTGGCTAGCATGGTAGCGTAAGCTAACAACGTCTCCTCGCTACGACGTTTATATTAATTATATTCAGCTTTTCCAGGGGAAAGTCGGTTCGTCATGGCGAACACCAGAAATCATCGTGGAATCCTGAATGAATTTATATCCAAATATGAGCCGGTTCAACGCAGGATCCAACTTTTCCTTATAATAATTCTTTTTTTTAAGCTGTCATTTATTGTTTATGTGCACCATGAAATAATTGCGCCGCAATTTCGTCGTACTTGTACAGTGACAATAAAGATATTCTATAGTATTCTAAGGCTCAAATTTATTATCCAGTCAATTATTATCATTTTTTTATCAATTTCTTTAATGGTTTTTTGACCATTTTGAACTGCGTTACTACTTACTACTATTACTACTTACTACTATTACTACTTACTACTATTACTACTTACTACTATTACTACTTACTACTATTACTACTTACTACTATTACTACTTACTACTAGTACTACTTACTACTAGTACTACTTACTACTATTACTACTTACTACTATTACTACTTACCTACTATTACTACTTACTACTATTACTACTTACTACTATTACTACTTACTACTATTACTACTTACTACTATTACTACTTACTACTATTACTACTTACTACTATTACTACTTACTACTAGTACTACTTACTACTATTACTACTTACTACTATTACTACTTACTACTAGTACTACTTACTACTATTACTACTTACTACTATTACTACTTACTACTATTACTACTTACTTACTTACTCACGTTCAATAATCCCGTCGTTGAAACCCATGTGTTGGCGATAAGCCGCATTATGAAATACTGGTAACATCTGACAGGAAGTGTGCTGGCAGCTCTACAGAACACCGACCCGCTGAAGTGCTATGAGTCCATTTTCCCACGAGTTTACCTGACATGTTCTCCACCTACTCATTTGAATTCTGTCGATCCTTGCGTGGGTCACGTGGGGGTCAGCCAGTTAGTCTCGGCGATGCGAGTTCTTCTCTCGTGTCTGTGCCTCTCTCGTGGTCACGGATATAATTCCAGTCGGTACCAGGCGGCAGCAATCCTACATAAATATGAGCTGACGTCTGGATTCACGTGCCCTCGGTTCAGACGACAGATGATTTTTATGCCCCTCTTGGCAACTGTTTAATGTGGGGGTAAAAAACAAACGAGAGAATATTCCTCTGATTCAGTTTGACTTCTTTCCTCAACCAGTGGAATTGTTGAAATAGCATAACTGCAATTGCGCTTTCAGACCCGGAATCTTTTTATATTTCTGCAGTCAATGATCTCAGTGTTACGATCATATTGTTTAGATGCACTCTACTCCACCTGTGTGCTTTAAATTCACCTCGGGGTGAACTGTGATGGATCACCCACACAGCCGGTCAGGGACCAGCGGATCCGCCAGCCCTCCGTTTGTTGTGCTTCTATGAACTCCACTGCTGCACAGACCATCCACAGGCTGCAGCGTTCAACCCGTCTTTGTTCCGTCCACCTCTCCCAGGTCACGTGTTTGGTTTCTGGACATGCCGCCGGTCCTTCTTTTTCCTCCGGCAGAAATACCTGCCTTGCATCCACAAATAGAATTACTTCTGCAGAACCGTGTGGTATCAACCCAATCTTAGGTACCACTTTACGAAACGAATACCCTTATTAAGGATTTATTAATGACTTATGCATAGTTTACTAGTTAAGTTGTAAACACTTAAGAAATCATTGATAAGCTGCTGTGAGTCATATAGACAGATATCAAGGCTATCAGGGACCCGACGCTTGCCAAATAGTGAGCGCACTTATCTGGGCAGCTAACTTCATATTGCCAAATAGTGAGCCACGTCGATAAACAGGGAGCTATGTTGTAAACTGTTTATAAAAGTTTTATTACGTTTCATTTTTGACTTGAAAAGTCTAATTTATTAACTATTTATAAACCATTTATAGATCTTTCATAAATGTAGTATTATTGTAAAGTGGTACTCAATCCTAAAACGACCTGAGCTTCATTACGGCTGAGGAGAAAAAGGTTGCTCTCACTTTTATTGGTGCGATCCAAGTCCCCTCTTAAATTTTCCTATAAAATAATAATAAAAAAGTAGAACTAGAAGAAGCCCTCCTCCACCATGGCGCAACAGAACCCCAGGTTTATAAACGTCAATTCCAGCCTCTAAATCTACCAACAACTCAAACAAACTCTCTGAGTGTCTCTCAGATATTCAGTAGACAGTGGACTTCCTGCGCCTTCCACTTCTGCATCTCTGTTCAGCCCTTTGAGCCCCCTATTCCACCAACAAAGAAAAATCAAAGGGATCAAAGGAATTCTTGAAACTGAAACCCCAAGC